>JADRCH010000199.1:2564466-2615686 GCA_019843965.1 Rhynchomys soricoides
TATGGTGTTCTTGGAGGCCTCCAAGACAGACAGGGTCACCATGGTGTCCTATGAGACCATGGAAAATGGCAAATCTCAGATCTTAGGATGTGACATCAGAGCAAAGAGCAGGAGGCAGGAACTAAGGACATGTAAATGAAAATATGTAACATGTGTCCACCGAAACTGTTAAGACTCTACATTTAAGTTTGTATGCATTTTCAACCAAAATACACTAGTATTTAAAATAGAAATAATGCAATAATGTAATCTGTGAAGTGAAAATGGAGTTTGTCAAAATAACTCAATAAATTTTGTATGATAGTAAATGAAAAAACATTCCTGTGGAACAAATAAATAAATAAAATAAAGCAAAGATCATTGGTATAAATGTGAAATACTTTCATCTGCTAGACAGAGAAAAAACATTCAAAATTACCGGGAGTTTAGAGAGAAAGAGAAGAAAAAGAAGAAAACTAAACAAACACACACAAAAAAGAAACCTAAAAATATAAATGGAATACCTAATAGTAAAAGTAGTGATTGTAATGATAATAATAGTGCCCAAAACCTCATGAGAAAAGAAGCTCATGTTTTCCAGACAAGAAAGTTTTTATTCAATTAAAATGAAATACTCGTGAAGAAACATAATACTCACCTATAGCCTAAAAGATTCCTGAACTCAACAGGATGTGCTTGCCAGCCACATGAGCTTCTCTGTTTCATTTTCCACACAAAACAATTTGCATTCAATGTACAGATGGACAAATTATGGGCAGACTTTTTGTCTAACAACAGTGAAATCTAAGTCCCTAGATTTCTGATGTGTGAGGTTTTCATGTGGAACATGGATGTTTATTAGTCATTTCCAGGCCATTCATTGGCTGGGAGTTATTTCTTTATAAAGAGCAGAAACTAACCTGTTAATGTTCTCATCTTTAATAAATGCTTTTTATCAAGTATTCTCAGAAAAGACAAGAAATCAGGAGGCAGGTTAAAAGTGAGGTGAGACTGGCAGTGAGAGAGATGAGTGGTATAGGTCAGACACAGGGGGGCTGGCTCCATGTGAGAATCCAGTGGCTGGCTCATACTGAGAAGAAGACTTGTAGAGAATTGTCTGTGTGTTCTCAGGCACCACTAGAGTGGCTATGCCATGCCTGAGCCCCTAGGGAACTGCGCACATACACTGCAAGTTTAATCTGAGGAGAAAAGGCTGACCAGCCATGTGAAAGTCTCTAGTCAAGAGCCCAGGACTCGTGCCTCGGAGGACTCATGCCTCGGGGGATCATGCCTTCACCCTGTGCTAACTCGTAGCAGAGGTGAGGATTCCAGTAGGAAGGTAACATCACTGAACTTCTCAGTCGGTGGATGAAGAATTAGGAAAGGAGATGGCGAGGGGTAAACAGACTAGAAAATTATCAGACGAAAGGAGGAGAAAACTGAGCAACAATCCACATAAAATCGGTGCTAGAAGCTCCAGCAAACTGAGCGAATGATACATGAATGTTTAATTTCCTTAGAAAAAAATCACAGGAAAGCATCTGGTTACTTTAGCAGAAAAAAGCATGTTCGTGCACCCAGGAAATGGAAAGCAGAGGAGAAAACGGAAGCTGAGACAAGAAAGGAGAGAAAATGTATCACCGGGAAAGAAAAACCATGTCCATGTTAGTGACGCAGTGGCATTTTAGAGCTAAGGTCTTTGAGGAGGAAGGAGTAAAAGTTACAGTTGCAAGATGCAGACCAGCAAATAAGCTGAGCATGCTCCTGCCCTACCCTGCTGCGAGCACAACTACAGAAAATGCAAAGATAAATTAACATCCATAAACGTGCCCTGATGGCATGTACGAGCCGAGACAGACTCTGGGTTTCCTGTGAGGGTGAGGAAGACAGGAGAGGTACTCCAGATCTGCACAGGCAGAGTGGCCCATGGGACTGCATTCTAGGATATGCTGGGCATTCTGCTTAGAAGCCAGGAAGGAATGATCCTGAAGGCCATAGGTATTCCGGAGAATGAGGCAAAACAGATAGATGATAGATAGATAGACAGACAGACAGACAGACAAACAGATAGATAGATCTATCAATCTAAAATGAGACCTTGACAGGACCAACATGGATAATTCATTAATAGTTTTACTAATTTATTTCAGAAAAACCTAGGTATAGAAAAAATAAAATTCTCATGCATTTCAATGTTATTACAAAGTAAGCATGCAAAAAAAAAAAAAAAAGTCTAAGTTTTCCACAAAAGTTGAAAAAACGTGACTGATGAGAGGCAGGCACAGCACCCTCTTCTTTATATGGTGAGGTATTCCACAGCCCTCTGTGGATGGCTGAAGCCAGAGACAGCACAGAATTTTCTATGTGCCAAGAGTTTCACATAATGGTAGGTTTAGCTTAGGGATGAAGCACAAGGAGAGACCGAAAACCGCAAGAAAGCAGAAAGACATAGTAACACATTGTAATAAAAGTTATTTAAAGTGCATGAATGATTTGCTTTTTGGAATTTCCCTCTTGGTACTTTCAGACAAGTTTGAACACAGATAACAGAAGCAAGAGAAGCTAATGGTGGGAAAGGCAGTTATGGTAATCAGCTTGGGAAGGCAATGTGTTCAGATACTGTATTTAACAAAGTAATGGTTTCAAATAAAGGGAACACCAGGCAAATATGCAAATATGGACCATTCTAAGAAAAAATAGAACTTACAAGAAGCGAGGAGAAGCCTGGTTGGAATGCAGAATGGGTGAACGGCCATAACTGCTCATTGCAGAGTAAAAGCCTCCTGGGGCTCAGCACAAAACCATTAGCAAACTTGAGAGGAGTTGAGGAGAAAGCACAGCACTGGGAACACAAACGTGAACATTAATAACAAGCATATGGAAGGGCACAAAGTATGGTATTTGGCTCATGGACAGTTTGATTCCAAAGAGAGAACTATCTTCATCTCAACCCAAAATATCCTCGATATGCTGTCGGGAAAAGAAGGCTCAGTCCCTCAAGCTGAGTTTAGGGAAACAAGTTCTCACCTACTTGGAACATGGAAGCTAAATTGTAAAATTACAAAACAAAAAAACATAAAAACAAGAATGAGAACTGTGGTCACACCCTTCCCCAAAACAAGGAGAGCTCTTCCTGAAGATATTCTTAAAGACATTCAGATAAAAGAGACAAAATGGGCAAGCTGTGTTTTTATAGCTAGTGATGTCCTTCAGAAATACAGGTGGGATAGAAGGGTCCTGGGCAGCATGCCTACACTGTTGGAAAGTTGACCAAGGCTTTGAGGCAGAATACACAAGACCCCTGGGTTTGCAGGCAGAGGGGAACGAATCTGAGCAGAAGGTTCAAGTCTTGGAGACCTGTGGATTTGATGGTGGAGCCTGGGTTCCTGTGTTGTGACTAGCATTGTACCTCCTTAGGGTCCCAAGTAGAAAAATTTTGCTTCATATGGCAGTCACAGAGCAATTGTCTTAGAAGTCTCCAGGTGACAGAAGGGATATGTTCCCAAGCTCCCCCAAGAGGGACCATGTCTAGCCACACTGTAAGAATGGGAGCCATTTTTCTCCCTTTATCCACTATTCTGGAAAACACCTTTTGTCATTAAGTTATTCTTTTCACCATACCTTAACAGAGCATACACATACTTAATCCTATGCTCTCTCATAATTGTTTTGTATGTGAATGAATCGAAATAGACTCCGTACCTCCCCAAATCTAAAAGCTGATGGGCAGGTTCCCATCAGTCATCTATCACCTGCCTTTTGGATTCAGAATTCTGCCTAAGGAAGAGATCACATTTCATATCTCATATCTACATGCTGGCTTAAAACTGTGAGGTTTTGATGGTGTAACTCCAGGACTACTTCCTCACCATCTCCTCCGTAAGAAGGGCTTGGTGAGGACAAGATCATTTCTCCAGTGTGTTCTAGAACTCCAGAGTACAGAAAAATACAGATGTTTGGAACTCTATGGTCCAGTCAGTACAGCACCACAGGCAGATAGGAAGGCACAGGCATCTTTAACCTCTCAGGGAACTAGTCTTTTGTGGACTGAAAACCAGGGCTTCTATTAATTCTATAGCATCCAATCCGTGACAGGTTAGGCAATGTGTAGAAATGCGCACAAGTACATCTATCTAGATGTGCACACACAAACATAAACAGAAAGGTTTATACGTGATAGATAAATATAGAGCATATGTAAAGGTCCTTAGGTAGATTGCTTTGTGGACAAACGACAGATTTGGTGAGTATTTAAAATGGAAACAGGAAAGAGTAAAGGAGAGAACAAGCAAGAGTAAGAAAGGAGGAAGGGTTCTTCCTTCATTTCAAGGAGGGTTGCTTTTAATAACATCCTTGATACTTATTAAAACTAAAGCCCAAGTTGTTTGGCTTTATTAAATAATTCATTTTAATACATTTAACCACAAGAGAGTCCTTACTCAAGAAACCATGCCCGAAAAATGTGATAAGTGAATAAAATATAAACGTAGACAAAAGTTTGTTCCCTATTCCTTTAGCCAGCTTGCCAAAACAAACTGGCACCTTTACATCAAAGCCTACAGTGAAATCTATGGATAATAATTTTTTTAAAAGGTGGGTACTTTTAGAAGATTTTTGGATTAATATCGCACAGTGAAGGCTATTGGTGTTTTAATTTTTCACGCGTTTATTGTCCCACACAGTTTTGATCAGGATCTGAACACAGACAGGGCTAAATTTCGTGTGATTCTATCTCCACACACAGGGAGGATCTTCTTGCACAAAACAGGCTTAGGGTAGCATCAGTCCCAGGACGGCTGTCCTAGGGTTTAGTGACTGATAATGGGGATCAGCTACGGGGTCTTCCCAGTGGGCTGATGAATCTAGAGTCAGCGAAGTGAGATCCAGAGTGAAAGCGGCCACTACCACGAGCTAAAACCACGCAGAGAAAAGTCCCCACATAAAATACAATGGGCTCTTTCCTATCTTTCTTTTTGATATTTATTTAAAATTTATTTTAAAAATCTTTTAAAATTATTCTACAAACAATGGACATTGCATTCTTCAGCATTTGCTTTAAGGGTTTCCCGGCTCACGCGCTCATCTCCAGAAGGTCACCGCTGAGCTGTACAAGCCTGCCCTTCATTTAGAGGTCCTCTCGCGTTCGGATGTAACCTTCTTTCATTCACGGCCTTTATTAGCTCAGCTCCCGGAGCTTGTAGCACATTTTAAACAGCAACACTGGGAGGACGTAAATGCAGAATAATATATCAGGACTCAAATTTGCATGGTCAAATGTCAAAAAAATTAGGCCTTCCCCAGAACCATGTCAAGAGAAATAAAGCAAAGTGGGCCAACTCCACAGCGGGCATGCCATTATCAGTTAGCGCGTGCTGTCATCAGTGCCAACCAGCGGGAGCAGTGGTCATTAGCCAAGCTCTGCCAGGGAGCCTCAAATTCTCCCTTTTCCTACTTTTTCAAGATTTTTATTTTTCCCCATCATCTGACAGTATTTCACAGAAGTCCACAATGTGATGCTGCCTCCCTGACAGGGCAGCCAAGGGGTGGAGGACGGGGCTTGTGGGGGAGGGTCGCAGGGGTGGTTAAGCAAAATCTGTAAATGTCCACTGTCAGCTGGATGCTGCCGAGATTGCATACCTATCGGATAAATACTCATTAAGAGTAATCACTTTATTTCAGCTCTGTAATGACATTAACAAGCCCAGAATACAGGGAATTACACGAGTCAGAACAAATAATTGAATATTCCACTGTACAGGAACACAGCACTGGTCTGCTTTTATGTCAGGCCGGCTCTGAAGCCAGCGCGAGCGTGCACTTAGATAATAAGCTTAAGCAGCATTAAATTGGCTCCATTTGTGCCACCACCGAGACAAAAAGGACCATTAATTGTTTAGCTCCAACTTACTTGTAATTTTATGCGACACAGATACAAGGGAGGCTGCCTAGGTTTTATTTAAATGGATACACACACAGGGCTTACACAAAACCCAGCAAAATGAAGGATGAGGAGCGTCTGAGGAGGAAGGTGTTCACACAGGCTGATTATAAACTGCTCTGTGTTTGTCAGAATTGGCAGGTAAGAAGTCAGTCGAATGTTTTAAATTGCAGGTTTCCATGGTAATATGAACAAGTGTTATACATGTGTGCATCTATGCGACATAGAAGGAAATACGGACGGGCACGTGCGCCGCGCGCGTGCGTGTGCACACACATGCGTGTGCACACACATATACACACACGCACACACACCTTTCACCTTTCTTCAGTATTCCTACCAGATTATTTCTGTCAAGAGTATAAAGTTTCCCAAACATGTAGATTATGTAAACATCCACATGGCCATACATACCCACTTCATTCGTGTTAAGCATCGTTGGTCACAGAAAAATTTATGCTAATGCTCCGAGGCCCAGAAAAATTGAACGAGTTTGAGTTCAGCTGTGCGTGAGACGAGATTTTAAACCTAATGGGAGCACCATGCACCAGGTGACCCCCCTAAGTCTTCTGCAGCATCGAGACCTGCAATCATGGCGTTGGGACTTTGAGAGCTACCCTGTGCCCATGGGAGTGGCACTTGGTCCAGGATTTTCTTGATTTTGAATTAGCCTGATTATGAAGTGACAACAGTTGTTAGGAATGCCTGCAGAAAACAGAAGTATGCCTGGGCCTCTGCCCTACATATAAGCACCATAAGCATGAGCGGATTAGAGAAGAGGAGAGGAGAGGTTGGGACCCTTGGGAGAGCAACTGAGAAGGTGTTTGTCCTTGGTTAACCAGCCCTGATCATGACTCTCAGTCAATGCGGTTATTCAGAAGAACCCATCAAGGCTAGTACTTGATAGGCAACCACAATAATCATTTATAATCCTGACAGGTTACGGGTCTCCAAGGCAAACCTTCATATACACACTAGGTTTGAAAATAAGAGAAAACAAATAAAGAAATCTCTATATTCTTGAGAAAATGTCTTTCCTCTCCCTAGTCCTACGGCCAATCAAGGGCTTTTCTTATCATTCCAACCTCACAGGACACAAAAGCCATTTAAAATCTATTTTTCTAAGTAGCTACCACCTCATTGCCTGTGTATAATTCACGAAGGGGTTTCCAAGTTATTATCCAATAAGGGCAAAGAGAAAGGAAAGTGAGTTCTGGCTCCAAGACCCTTTAGAATTTGCCAATAAATTTACGACTGAGCACCGAGACAGAACTTTACGTATTTATCATATCTGTCCTATGAAATACCTTGGAAAAAATGCATCTCCTAACCTGCTTTCTATGAGGAAATGGTACCCAGCATGCCATTCTGCTCTTGACAGATGCCCGGCCTGCTTTATGGAGACCCACGGAAAGGTCATATTTACTCAGAAAACTGAAGGTAAGATTAACAGCAGTAGCAGAAGTATTTTCTTCCTCCCTCCCCTCCCTCATGTTCCCTCTCTAGCTCTCCTGAAACAGTCGCTCTAAGAAGCAGTTGCTCTGAGGGTTAAGCGCTGTGTTACAGCAGTAACACTAATTGTCATGTGGTCAACGCTAATGCACACCTATTTAAGCAAGGTGCACAGAGGATATCTGAGGTGTATCTAAAGCCATTTTCCTTTTGTATTGGCTTGTCAACAAGACCCAATTATGAAGCACACATTCAGATAAAATGACTCTCTATAAAATGATGGTGTGCTATGAATTTGGAGAGAGGAGATACTTAGTAGTCAGTCTATAACTGTCTTTGTGGCAGGTTCCGAGGTCCTCTGTGTGTCTGGGGAAGTTACAGGACACCACGGCCTTCAAGAACTTCACTTTCAACTGTATATCCAGGACCCCCCTTACGTCCCTTAGAGCAACACTGTCGATGTGAGTTACCCTCATTCGCATGCAAGACACACAGCATATTTATTTTTTGCTATATTTTTTGCTATTATTATTTCAAACGTTACACATGTATCAATTAACAGTGAGAAATTATAAACGAGAATATATATTGATTCTGACTCAACTGTTATACACGGAATGCATGTAATGCAACATTACAAAGTATCTCATTATATATAAAACTTTGTGAATTTCTACTAGTTAAGAAAAACACTAATATAAAAGGAAATAAGTAAAACTGAACTGATGAGTTACTTTCCATTTTTTTTCTTTCCTGACCTCTCTTTCTAACTAGATCTGATTGACATATGTCAATAATGTTTCTTCTTTCTCAAAATCTTTCTAAAGTCCTCTAAGAAGCAAGTTTGTTGGCTTCACACTGCCTTCATTTTTACTTCAAAGGAAGTCTTTATTGTTTTCCTCCTTTTGAAATAATTATTTTAATGGATGCCAGGTACTAAGTTATCAGATCATTACTTTTTATCTCCTGTTTGCATGATCCCTAGTAAGAAGTTCTGAGTTTTTCTTGACCTGACATGTTTCTCTCCTCTGGTTACTTCTGTTTCTCTTTGTCTTCTATGGACTGTGGCAGTTTTCATAACCGATCTGCCATTCTTCTGCGTTGTTCATCCTTCTCTTTTTCTTGGGAAGTCTCTGATGGTGAAGTCTTTGGCTTGACAGCCTGCCCTTGAATGCCCCACCCTTTCTCTGAGCCCATCTGAGCCATACAGTGTGGACCTTCGAAGAAGAAACTCAATGCTTTCAAGAGGCTGTCCTGCTCCTGAACAAATCTAGGATCAAATGCTGGAACCAAAAGTTCTGGTAGTCAGTGTAGTCTTTACCTCACATGGAATACTGGGCAATTGTCCCTTGGCTGAATCAAACTCAGAGGCCTCTGGTGCTGGGAGAGGTTCTTCTAGACCCACCGGACACGGCTCAGTTTCCTTCCCGACCCTCATTCTGACTCCTTCAATGTGGTTCTTTAATGAAGCACCTCCCACAAATCTTTGTTTCAGAATCTGCTTCTGGGAAAGGAATTCCAAAGAAAGATATCAGTTTGATAGCATCCTATTTTATCAAATGCTCAATTCTAAGAAGCTTGTAATTTTATTATCCTATCTGCATACTTATTTGGCTTCTGGGAAGATGTGCCTGATTTACTCAACTCACAAATATTGAAGTAGAAGTCTACATGTGGCTTTTTTTTACCTGATGTTAATCACTTTTCAAATGTATTTTAATTAAAATAAAATTATATCATCTCTCCCCCCCCTACTCCTTTGTCCAACTCCTCTCACTCCCCTCTGGCTCCCTCTCAAGCCCATTGCCTCTTTCTATTTAATTATTACAGCTATATGCATAGCTATGAAAACAAATAAATATACAAATACAGTCTAGTGGGTCTATTTGCTATTGCCTGTATGTATTTGTTTAGGGGTGATCAGTGGGATAACCAGGTAGGGGGAGTCATCTTAGGGAAAACTAATTCTCTAATCTGAGCTGTCATTAATTGCTTCTAGTTCTTCTAGGGATAGAGGCATCCCATGAAAGTTTTCCCATCTATATTGTCACAGTTCAGGTCTTGTTTTGGCCATTTTGTTGAAATTTAATAGGTGTGGCATACTTGTAGAGTCTGTTAGACATTATCTGGAAGAAGACTTCCTGGTCTTCTGAATTTTATAATTGTTGCCTCATTTCTTCCTTGATGTTCCCTGAACCTTAGGCATAAAGAGTACACTATAGATGTACCCAACAGTCAGCTGTTCTCAGTATTGTGACAGTTGTGAATTTCAGCAATGGTCTCCATCTGCTACCAAAAAAAAAGATTCTTTAATGAGGGTTGAGAACTGCCATGTGTATGAAAAAGTATTTAGAATGCACTTAGAAGTTACACAAGTTTAGGAGAGTGACAGTCATAGGTACTTCTTGAAGATCTATAAGCTCACTAGCCATAGGATATTGGCTAAGTTTCTAGTATGAGGAATGATTTTCTCTCTGTTGAGTGGGACTTAAGTCCCATTAAGCAGCTCTTTGTTGCTGCTGAGATATAAAAGGGACTGTTACCCTTCAGACACCTTGCTGTGTTGGTCATTATTGTGGTTCATGGGCTTTATAGCCAAGTAGAACTAAGGAGTGATGCTGATTCTATTAATTACATTACCGTAAGTAGGATGAGTAATTGCCCCAGGCTCCCCAACTCTCACCTACCTTCCTCCTAACTCTGAGAACTCTGGGCTCCTATGAGCTTCACTTGAGGGAATACAGACAAATGATCCTCTTAACTGAAAACAGCATCCTTGAGTGTGGGCAACTGTAGCTCCTGCAGGGACAACCTGTTTCCCCCATGCCTAGCTTCACTTTGGCTGCCTCTGTAGCTTGCTCCACTCTCACCTGCTTCTATGTGGTCTCCGTGTATCTCTGGCTGTCTCTCCCAATGATGGCCCTATGTCTTCTCACTTCTGCTTCGACCAGTTAAATTTGAAACAGTTCTCTCCTACAAGAGAATAGATTTGGATTTCACTTTTGACAGTGCTGCCAGACAGAATCATCTGGACCTAGAAGGGGAAGGGGCCATTGATGATCTTTCATTATAGCACCAGCTGCCTCTAGGCCTTTCAAATAGTTTTCAGTTTCATGTCTCTCTCTGAGTTGAACTCCATGATTCTAGAAGAAAGTAACTGATCAGATACCATATGTCAGCTGTCTGTCTCATATGGATCCCTGCTGATCTATTTAACAAAGACATGAGTGGACACTGGGCAGAAATGAGAAAAGAGGGTCCCTGTGAATGAAGCAGATACCTCTACAATATTCCTAGACCAGTGAATCTCTACTGTGTGTGCCAGACCATAATTGGCAGGCACCACCTGAAGAATGTGCTATAAATGTAATTATGGAGACCTCCACCAGATGACCCGATCTAAGCTCCAGGGTGAAGCTTGAACTGTCCCCGCCATACCACAATAATCTTGATGCATGGTTAGGGCTGAAGTCATAGAAAATATTTACCAGCTGCCTCTATTAGAGACTAAAGAGACAAAAAGAAAGTTTCTCAATCATTAAGGACAAGACACGTAATTCTATGTTTGTAGTGGTAATCAGTCATCATTCATTTAGTGAGCCCAAGACTACTCTACTACACTCAGAACATATGTAAGAGACAGACAAGCAGACTTACTTGGATTTCTATGAGGCTTGCTATTCCTGGCCAGTGCAGTGTGAGGACAAATTGGAATCCTTGGTCTGGGATCTCACCTACACTTTCACAGCTTTGAAGTGTGTTCCCTGGTCCGCTTCTCTGTGTTGTGTGATTCCATTCCTGTATAGCAAACAACTGAGAAATCCCTTGAATTTATGTGTTAGCATAAGCTACACATCTCATTATACTTTGTTTAAATGGTACTCTGTGCTTGTAGTTCAACTCTGTGGTTCTTACAAGTCCCTGCCCCTGCAGGCTGTTGGCCACTGTTCAGAAATCTGTGCATATTCTCCCTTTGCATACAAAGCAACAAACAGGTGCAATACTTACAGTTATGTCATGAATGCAATGGCTCTGTTCAAGACTTCAAGGTCATGTATTGTAAACATCCTCACTGGACTTGCCCCAACTCCTTCTTGTACCTCATCCCTCTTCTTCAACACACAGTGTTAATAAGTTGAGGTTCCAAAAGGCTGAGCTACAAATCCTTTAAAGTCATCATCATTCCTGATTTGGACACATCTTGATGATGTCACCTTTCTATGGCACCTGGCATTTATCCACATCATCAAAGCTACAATCCTGGGAGTAGGAGGAAGTGCTTTAGGAAACTAAAGCACTTTGTCTCCTCCCTGTGGTGGATAGACTATAGATAGTTTTTGTTTCTGTTTTTATCAGAACTATGAGGGACCATTCTAATGTCCTTCAGTTAAGTTTAGGGGGCAGTTCCCTGAATCTCCACAGACTTCATGAACGACTCTGGAATTCACATGCCAGTATCTGTTCTTATGAGCTTTGTTTGTCCATCTGTATGATGCCACCCACACAACAGTCTAGCACTGTGTTCTGTAAGTTAACACTCCTGCTTGTGACATCAGAGAAAGCAAGCAGAGGATAGAAACTTGGCACCTGTTTGCACCTTTTTCTCTACCTTCCTCTCTGGCATGTCTACTGTCTGTTCATTGGCTGACCTCAATAGTACCTTAATGTGATGGAAGATCCTAGAGTCAAGAGGAAAATATCAAAAGTAGTTCTGGATGGCTGCCACTCTGGGTCATGTGACTGTTGTATGTGGTTTGCTACAGATAAGACTTGGGAAACATGGTGAAAGAGTATCTGAAGAATGTAACAGTCAGAGGATCAGGGTGTTTGCTGTGAGATTGTGTCTCCTAGTAACACCAGAAGCTACGCCCCAAAATCCCACCAATGTGACTGCCCAAATATGACTTGAACAATGATGACATAATGACACCAAATGGGCATGCTAAAGTGGGTAGAAAAAGCCCATGAGGTCTCCAACACACACAAAGAACTATAGACAACTTAGTGAAGTTGAAAAGGAAGAAGTCTTTCCCAGGGGAAAGCACACTGGTTGGTTCTCCAGTACCTGGTAGTCAGCCCTGAAAACACACACCCAAGTGCCATCATGCAGACTAGATAGGCTATATTTGTGAAAGTGTATATACATGTACATATATACATGCAAGAGCAATTAGGTATTTTTAAGGCCATGAATTTGAAGGCAAGCAGGGAGAGAAAAAGGAGGAGAAGTATTGTAATTATAATCTCACAACCAAAATTATCTGATGCTGATCTTTCATGTAAGGTCTCAGAGGCATGCTCAGTGGAGGGCTGCAGACATGTGCTGGGATCATATACTCTGCCTGAGCCTTTCAGGAACTTCAGGGTTTGCACACATCCCTGTGGGCATATCTGTGGAGCTTTTTAACATTGTGTTAATTGATGAGGGAAGACCTAGCCTAAAAGTCAATGGCACCATTCCCTGAATTGGGTCCTGAATGGTATAAGGCCAGGAAAATTAGATTTCCTTTCTCTCTGCTGTCAACTATTCAAGTTTTCATTGAAACTACCCCAAATGATAGACCATAACCTGGAATTGTCAATCAAGCAAATCAGGTGCTATTTTTCCAGGGTATTTTTCACAGCAACTGGAAAAAGGCAGAGTCATATCTGTATATTTCAACTCGCTCCCTCTTCCCCTTCCTCTCTCTCTTCCTCTTCTTCTCATTCTTCCTCTCCCCACCTTCTCTCTCTTTCTCTGTTTAGAAAAAAGGCCTCATTATGCAGCAAAACTGGCTCTGAACCAATAATCTTCTCATCTCAGACTCCAAGTTCTGGGATTAGGGTGCAAGTACCATCCATACTTGGAAAACAATTTGCACATGGGATGGGTGTAAACTTTACCGCTACTGGAATCTCTTCAGGAAGCAGTGTGTGAAAGAGTGTGCATGTTCCCAAGCATATGACTCCATTCTGTGGAAAAAGCAAGGATACAGTTATCTGAGATTTTTGTTGATGAAACAGAACTTGTGATGAAGAGGAGCTGGGATGCAAGTCTGTTCCGGTCCTCCAACCCCCTAGGAAACCCAAAGATCTCAGAGCACCTGCTGAAGCCACTTTTGCACTAGAGTTGCCTTTGACACACTGCCAGCTTCTTTCTCCTGCTATGGAGTCCAGTGCCAGATGCTGTTAAGGATGTTCTCTTTGTGTTCAGGATGACATAGAAGAGTGCGTTACAGTTCGGCTGATTAGCAACAGGCATCTCATGTGCTGGAGACTCAGATGTCTAAGATTCTGAAGCCAGAATCTGGTACTAGCTGCTGCTAGGTTCATCATGCCCACACATGGTGAATGAGGAAGAGACAAGGCTCTCTCTGGGGCTTCTCTTCAGTGGCACTCACCCCATTCTTGTACTCTCCACCCTCATGACCCAGCTGGATTCCAAATGCCCACTCTTCTCAAACCATCATCTTGGGGTGAGGTTTCAGGTGCGACACCCACTGAATCCAGACTAAAGGCCTCACCTCACATTTCTCTCTACCCTTCTGGTCTTATTTGCCTTTTCTAGATGGTTATTCGATGTCTCCCATGACCTGTTCTGTCTCTGATCTTCCTTGCCCTCTGCTTATGTGACAATTGGGGCAGGTTGCCTACTCCCTGAAGTTTGAGGCATGTATCTTCACAATGCTTGAGAGGAAAGAAAGCAAAGAACTAACCCTTAACATCTGCCATTTGCTCTTAACACCCTGACTTTCCTGGAGACTGCAGGAGACCTTCAGAAGAATGCTGTAAGAGTGAAGAATTACAAAAACGCTTAAGTAGAATATTAATATCACACATGCTTAACATGTCCAAAACTTCACAGGAGTAAAGAAAATGGGGTGAAGCGTCTCATGTCCAGAGCCAGCATTATTCCCTGGGCTTGCGCACTACTTTAGTAGAGTTCACCTCCCAGCTCTCTATCCAATATGTGTGTGGGCTTGGAGGATACATGCTCTTTTCTTCACAGCTTAAAGTTGGTACCTGTTGCTCATCTGCTTTGCTAATGTCACTTTGGCTATTAGCCACATCTTACGCTTAACCCACTTCAATAACCCTGTCTGTAGCTTGCATGCATTTTTCATAGAGCCAACACTTGTGCTATTCGTTTTAATCTATGAGATAGCACATACTGCTCCTCATAGCGGAGTCTCCTTCAGTTCTGGATAAGGACTGGTGTTTTCATATAAATAGCAAGTTTTAAATCAATGTCAGGTTAGCTGGGGTTGTCTAAACACTGGACCCTTCTGACCAGCTGACAGGGCAGGGTTTTCATGCAGGTGTTATTTAAGAAGCATCCTGTCCCCAGGGCTTTGAGGCATTTGTTGATCTTTCCCCCTGATAGCAAGTGATAAGGACTCTTTCAGTATTTTTTTTTTAAACAATAAAGGGACAAAGGCCTTAGCTCTATTCTTTCCACTTTAAAATCATTCTATTTCAAGTTAGCATTTGAGAGCTGAGCAAGGAGAGAAGAGACCACTGTGACAGTGTACTCTGTGCTGAAGAACAATGGCATACAGTGAACCTAACCTCAGTTTCACAACCAGAGCTCTCCCTCTGCAAAGCAATGCCTGAATCGTCAGAGACACTGTAAATACAGACAAGACCGTGAAGATGTGCCAGCTTGAATTATATCCTTCAGTGCTTAAGTGGTGGGCAGTCAAGACAGGACCTTGACCCTCACCGCGACCCCCAACTCAAACAGTCTTATATATTAAAAAAGCCTTAGTTTTCTGACTCTCTCTTCCTCAGAGGCTTGTTTCCTCCTTGTCTTGAAGGACAGTCACACAGACCACAGTACAGCAAACATGGATATTTGGGAGAAACATAGGAAATGTCTTTCCTGAGTGTTGTCAACTTAGGCATCTTGTGACACACTCTTTCAGCCATAGGCGAGAACCATCTTGATATATAGCTTATAAATATTTCAGTTTCACTGAAAAAAATCTCACTACAGCTTTCGATTCTCTTGTTTTGTTTTTGGTTTTGTTTTTTGTTTTTTCTTCTTCATACTTCAGAAGTATCTGATGAGGAGATTAAGTTTCAGAATGACACTTCGGACCTGAAGAATGGAAACATCTTCAATGAGTGGAAGAATGCCAGTCCTCCAGGGCACTCGTGTTTCTGTCCTCTGCTTCCCTCCTCAGCTTCCTGGCCCAGCCTCATCTCTGACTTACCTCTCTGACTTCTTTAAAACGAGCATCAGCAAGAATGATAAAGCACTTGTTCTTATGTCACCTAGTCTTTCTTTTCCCATTGTTCCAAGCCTACACAAATCTTCAGACAGCAATGTAATCTCTACAACATGCACATGGTACATTTCTTTGATTTGAAGCCATACCTTCCATCTTGCTGTCCGCCAATTATTTCTATAGCCATTGCTCAGATACCCCATGGTTTTCTTGGTGACTTCTCAGACCATTCGCAGAAACTGTTCCCAGTGTATGTTGGATGTCAGTTGTCTATAGGGTGTGTAATAAGCAAAGCCTTGCCTCCATCTACAGTCTGCTGTTATTCCTCATGCTCTGCAGAAGCCTTTCTGATTTCACAGAGCCTTACTTGTCAATTCCAGGTATCATTTCCTGGGTGACTGATGTCTTCTTCAGAGAGCCCTTACTCTTGCCTGTCTTGAAGAGCTTTCCCCTGCGTTTCGTCCCATTCTTTTGAGTTGTGGAACATACCTGGAGGCCTTTTTTGTGTTGTTGAGTTGAATTTTGTACAGGCTGGGTTTTCAGATTTGTCTGCTGGAAAATGGATACAGTTGAAGCTCTTTATCTCATTGTATTAAATGAAATAACCCCTAATCTGAAAGAAAGTTATTGTTTTCTTTATCTCTTCTGTGGATCCTTATTTTTTTATAGACACATACACACATGAACACACACACACACACACACACCGCATTAAAGTATGTAGAAAGGAAATTAAGAGAAAGCAAAACAAAACAAAAAACAAACAAAACAAAACCTGGCATGAAGGGGACATAACAAAGGGCAGAAAGGTTGGTAAGGAGGTAAATGTAAACAATATACATGATGTACTTGAAATTATCTTTATGAAACTAAAGACTATCTGTGATGAGTACACACCAGTGACAGATATTCAGCTCAGATGCACATCCCTCGCCATGCTGTGAACATCCTCCTTCTGTTCCTGTTCAAGCTCTGCCTGCCTAAAGCATATACATTCTGTGAAAGCAATCAAGGCCCTCTCCTGCATGAGGCATTCCTGCTCTGGTCTGAGCTCAAAATATCCCTTTCCTTGAAAAGGTGTGTACAAGACAACAGCTGAGCATCCCCGATGCTTCTCTGTGCATTTGCCTCCCAAGACTCACCGTTTTGTACAGAAGAGTGAGTGAATGGTGTGGGTATATTGATAATTTTTATTCCTTCGGGAGTCTTGCTGCCGCCTCCTCCTCCTCCTCCTCCTCCTCCTCCTCCAGTTCAGAACTATTTACATTCTTAAGAGATTGGAGGCTGAATGTCAAAGGTAGTCTGTATTATAGGTCTAAGAATTGCAGTCTTCACAATCTAACTCGAAGCAGATTCAGCTTTGGCTGCAAGGAGTTAACAGGAGCACAGTTGTGTTTAGTGCCTTTGAGCATCCCCACTGTGGAAAGGGGCTGATGGGCTGCTGGCTGAAGCTGTGCGGTGGCTTGACAGTGCCAGATGGAAAAGAAGCATGTTTTACAAACTAAAGCACTAAGTTTCAAATAAGATATAGAATACTTGAGAATTTAGGTGCACAAGCAATACATGCCTGACACAGTTTTAGTTAAAATTTATATTAAAATGCCAGAATTGAGCTAGGTATCAGGTTGGCAGTGGGAAGCACCCACACCTGCCCCATATTTTAGCGTGAGTGATTATTCAGGCAAGCACTCTGAGCTTGCAGTTGAAAGCCGTTCTGAATAAATTGCATTCTGATAAGTATTCGCCTTGAATACCAAGTCCCCTGCCTTAAATCAACACAAAGTGAGGAGCGACACTCAAAGGAGAGGAAGACACTGCTTAACATGGAAACCCACCTCCAGCTGCTCTTGTTGTTTGTGATATTTTTTCATAAATGTGGTATAAAAGAGGATAGCCTCACTTCCTGAATGCTAGATACGTATTTTCTTTTTTTAAGTCAAATTCAGTTTGCAAAACACTCCAGGCATGAATGGGCTAATACACCCAATGGGGCTGTTCTGGATTAGATTAATGTTCTAATAGAAGAAAATTTAAGTTTTCTATTTTGATCTAGCTGCATGGTTTTTGTTTGCTAATAGATGTGTCGTTTCAGCCACATGTGTAGAGTAGCACAGGGGAACGTGCTACTCCAGCACGTTCACTGAGGCCGGGCACATCGTGTGTCTGGGAAAGGCTCATGTTCTGGAGAGGGCCAGAATGAGAGAGCTTTACCCAAGAACCAGGGGTCCCGAGGCCTCAGGATATTTGAGCTTGCAAGAGATTCCTCTGTGTCATACATTGTGGCTGTCAGCCCTTATCTAGGCCATTGTCAGTGGGGAAGAAGGGACTGCCCTAAGGAGAATTTGTCTGATGAGTGCTTCAGAGTACAGAGACTCACAACCGATGTATTTGTAAACATGGCTGTCTCACTCATTCCCAGGACACCGGGAAAGCGTTCTGTGTTAGCTATTCCTCTGTTGCTGCAATGAAACACCCACAAGCAGAACAACATATAGAAGGATGAGTTTCTTTGGCTTAGAGTTCTAGAGGATCATAAGAGTCCATCATAGTTGGGAGGCTGGCAGAGAGAGAGAGAGAGAGAGAGAGAGAGAGAGAGAGAGAGAGCACTGAAGATGGCACAAAATGTTTGCTCACAAATTGTGCCCCATGTGACCTACTTCTTTCAGAAAGCCTGCACCCTTAAGTCTTCCCCAAACAGACCTAAGCGTGCAACTGCCTCTAAAAAGAATGTCTCTCCAAAGTGTGGAGCAGAGACTGAAGGAAAGGCCATCCAAAGACTGTCCCACCTGGGAATTCATCCCATATTCAGTCACCCAAACCCAACACTATTGTGGGTGTCAAGAACTGCTTGCTGAAAGGAGCCTGATATAGCTGTCTCCTGAGAGGCCCTGCCAAAGCCTTACAAATACAGAGGTGGATGCAGAGGCAGATCCTCACAGCCAACCATTGGACTGAGCACAGGGTCCCCAATGGAGAAGTTAGAGAAAGGACTGAAGGAGCTGAAGGGGTTTGCAACCCCATAGGAAGAACAAAAATATCAACCAACCAGACCCCCCATAGCTCTCAGAGACTAAGCCAACAACCAAGAAGTACACATGACTCCAGCTGCATATGTAGCAGAGGATGGCCTTGTCAGGCATCAATGGGAGGAGAGGTCCTTGGTCCTGTGAAGGCTCAATAGATGCCTCAGTGTAGGGGAATCGAGGGCAGGGAAGCAGGAGTGGGTGGGTGGGTGGGGGCACACCCTCATAGAAGCAGGGGGAGGGTTATGGGATAGGGGGTTTCTGGGAGGAGGGGAAATCAGAAAAGGGGATAACATTTGAAATGTAAATAAAGAAAATATACAATAATATTAACATATATATACATATATATGAAGAAGAAGAAAAAAAGAATGTCTCTCACTCAGAACACCACACTACCCTTGCTCTACACCCCTAGGTGCCATATGGCACCAGGTAACAGTTCAGTCATACATTTTAATTATAAAGATAAGAAGCTTAGACACAATTATTTGTAATCAATAACTTGATTGGTATTGATTGACCATCCATGAATCCTTTAACATTGATTGAATGCACTTGAACATAAAGCATAAATTACACTTACATTTTTCCTCTAATGCTTGGAGCTGTATCTATAAGGGGCAGCTGACATGCCGGCACCCCATCATCGAGTTGGACTGAACCAAGTAACACATAAGGAAGACTCTCAACCCCAGGGAATATGTGGTAGTTTGGCCAGTTAGTGAGCACATGAAATATACATCTGGACAATCCATAAAATTCCGATGCTTTTCTTAAATATTTTAAATATGTTACCCTTTCCCCCCCGACACACACACACAATAACACTTTTCTGGATGCTATTCATTGGACTGTTGAACAGTAGAGTGGGTCGTGGGTGGAGACTGCAGAAGACTGTGTATCTCTTCTCTACTTAGCAGGTGCCTTTCAGAGCCCTGTGCTGCTTCTCTCTACCTAACACAGCACACTTCTGACTGCGTGCAGTATAGAAATCTTAGACCTCTAATCTACAGATCCATGTGACAGAGACTGGCCCTAGTTCACTGAGCTCAGAGAGACATGGCTCCTTTACCTGCCTGACTCCCTTTAAGCTGGGGTCTTGGGAAATTTCTGTCACTGGGTTGTGACAAGGTATTTGCTGTCCTGTTAGCCTCTGCTCCTCACAGAGAATGAGGTTGTTGGCTCCATCTTTTCACAGAGTGAGAATGTTCATCTGAGGTGGCAAGGACACACGGGGGCAACATTGTCCTTGTTGAGTGAGTGTCTGGAAGAGCTTGCTCAGGAAAAGCAACCCAGGTTGTGTCTGAGGAGCACCTGTATTGAGTTGTTGTTACTCTGACTCATGCAGGAATTGGTCAGATACTGAATGTTATGGGGCTGAGTAAAGAACCATTGCCAGCCTTGTTAAAGTAATGGCTCAGGAGACCTTTGCCTGTTTGCTTGTTTGATCAGGATAAGCCTTCTGCATATCCCCCTCAGTTGGCTCATGTGGCTATACTGGTCATCATCAAGAAACATTATCCTAGAGGATGTCTTTTTTTCTGCTTGTGCCCCAAACTAACATGGGGTGGGGGTTTCTGTGCCTCAGATGCAGGCCCTCTTGTTTGTAAGGTAAGTACTTTACTGACTGACACAACTTCAATGTATTTCTGAATTTACATGTAGAGTCATGGCTCTGTGGTAAAATAATCCATATAAAGGTCACGGAACTAATAATGCTTAAGTGCCAAGTTTCTACTCTTAGGTTATGTTACACTAGAAAACATCTCTTTTTGTAAAGCAATGTAGTTAATATTATATTCACAATAAATCATACCTTCACAGAAAGCACTGCATGGAGATGCTAAAACGGGATCAGACAGGGCTGGAGATGTATCTCAGGGGTAGCATACTTATCTCAGGGGTACAGAGCCCTAGGTATAATCCCCAGTATCACACACCTAGGCAAATATAAATAAATAAATCAGAGGAAGACATGTTATAGAGGTCATGGGGAGACTGTGGGGGCTTTCTGTTCTTGTCTTCTTGAGGGGAAGAATTCAGTTGAGAGGCAAAGACACTGAGCAGAAGTTCAATGAGTAAATAAAAACAAAGTCTCCAATGCAAGGATGGAGCTGCCCAAAGCAGGGACCAGCCTAATGGACTCAGTGTGGTAGATTCAGAATATTCATGAATATGTATGAGCTGGGTGGCTTATTCATGGTAAGCTGACTTCTTTGCTTTCACAAATCCTGGTAGAACAGGTCAGTCTTAGGGCATTTCCTCTCATGCTCTCCATGAACATTAAGTGTGTCAAAACCACAAAGCTTTTCAGGAAGTAGACCCTTGGTGTCAGCACACATGTGGGAGAATGCCCTGGAGCCCCAGGTTTTGACACAGAGGGAAAAACTTAGCTGCAGTGTCAGAGACGCTTAACCACTGAGGGGTGTTCTGACAGTGTGCAGACACAGCTACCAAGGGTCAGATACAGTTCTTCAATTACTCCTGTCTAACTCCTCGCCTGCCTGGTGGCGTTTCCCCTTACATTCATTTTAACCCTAGCATTTGTTTTCACTGTCCTGGGAAGAAAAGGGTTAAAGCACTCAATGTGAGGTCACCCATCACCCAGTGATCAGTGAGCAGTCCTACAGCAAAAAGGCTGGGAACAGAGCTGTCTTTGGGGGGGCTCTTCAGTGAGAATCCTATTTTAATAAGTTCCTCATTTCAGTGTAATGTGACTCTTCCCACTTCCTGCTAGACGAGTGGACAGAATAGGCTGTCTCTCCTCAGTTTACAGCAATCACTGTAATCATGAGTGATGTTTTCATCTGCGGAGACCACAGGATCTGCCGAAATATGCAGGGCTGCCCCGATGAACTTGCTAGTCTCGGGGTTGCTTAATGAGAAACTCAGACATGATTCTCTAAGCACACATTGTGACCGGGAGTTAAAGATATTACGCCATCATTCAGCGAAGTAAAGCTGAGCTGAAAGTATCTGCAGGCCCCACAAGGGAATACCTCAGTCTTCACACATCCCGTGGCAGAGGCCATGATGTGAGCTTCACAAGGCAGTGTGCAGCTCGAAGCCACACCTGTACTTGCATATTGTCCAGGAATGCTCGCAATTACAGAGTCCAGCAGCATCTGTCCACTATCTAGACGGTCCCCGTCGTGAAGTAGCCGGACTGCAGCTCCCTGTCAATCTCAGCCTGTGCGTCTCCTCTGTGCAGTTTATCTGTATTCCACATGCAAATTCTCCAGTGAATGATTTCACTGTTTGGTAAGCTAGGCTGCACCTGTAACATGTGAGATTGAGTTAAAAATGACAAGCAGACAAGCACCAGGCACATTATCTTGACAAACTCAGCCTCCGAAAATTACCCTGGGCCTGAATTATTAAAATAGCAAGGAATATTTCACTCAGCACTGCAGAATGATCCTAATTGTCCACTTTAGCTAAATCCTTTCAGTCTCTGGGTTGGTCAATTTACATCGGTGGCTTGAAAATTCCTCAAGTCCCATTAGGGAAGCGTGGAATAGCAGCCCATTGCACCCTCATTTATTTTAATAACCTGCCAAGCAGCCATGAAAATGTTAAAGTTGGGGGCTGTAACATGACAGGATCCTGGCTCATCAGAGACACTTTTTAATCTGGGTAAAATACTTTCTTACTTCTTTGTCTTCTCAGGTAAGTGGTGAACTAATTGTCAAATCGCTAATTTTGTTGGCATTAATATCAATACTGAGACAAGGGAAGCTTGCTCTGTTGAGGGGGAGATTTATTCCTTTCACAATTTCTGCCAGCTGATGGAAAAATTACCCTGTAATCAAGTAAGAATTAAATGCGTATGATTTGTCAGCTGTTTGGTAGTAAATAGTTCTTGCAAGAGCTGTTTGTTGGGAGTATTGGTTGAACATCACCATTCAACATCATCTGGTTGTTTGTGGTTTGTAGTGCACAAATCATTGTGACAATAACTATCTTGCCCTGAAGTATGAACCTTGTGCTGAAATAGCTTGAATATGTGTGTGTATTCAAGGAGCATATATATAATGTCTATGTAGAGAAAGAATTGTCTATCTCTCCATAGTTTCTGGATTTTGACTGCTACCTTTCCTTGTAAATTTGAATAATCTTCCCCATTACTCCACAGTGTTCTGTTAGGGTAACTTTTGAGGTAGTCTGAGTTCCAGACTTTATATTGTGAATCATTCGACTTATCCTGAAATATGTCTTTTAGGGTACTTTGTGAAAAGTGTTCGCACAAGGAAGGCCAGGCCCAGACATGCCTAAGTCTATGCTAAAAGTTACAGTAGGAGAGTGGCATGGTGTCTGCTGGAGGATGTGGTCACTGTCCCTTCTTTACTCCCTCTTCCTCCTTAAGGACAGGCAACAATGTCACCATAGCCCCTGGTGTTCTTCTGTATAGTTACTGGATTTTACCCTTTGAAGAACTCAGGGCTTCACACAGGGATAGGTCTGCATTTTAAGCAGGTAGAAGAAACATCTCTGAAGTCACTAGGACCGAATGATTTGGGCTTGGTGGGATTTAGGGAGCATGCCTCTTCACATATCTGGGGAAGTTGAATTGTGAACATGTGCTCTTTGTGACAGCTGATTTTCCAACAAAGGAATGTCTTCAGTTTCTAAGGCAAAACCTTTGTTCTCAACATTGGACTCCTATTGACAAATTTTAGGATGCCTCCAATTGGGTATATGAAAAGTTTAACATATTGGGGATCTACCTCAGTGGTGGCATCCCTGTCCAGCAGACCCAAGGGTGTGGCCTCAGTTCCCAGTAGTGAGGGAAATCAACATATTGGCTTTGTTATTTTATTATATTTGCTTTTTCTCATAGTTTATGAATCATTTCACTATCAATTTTAAATTTAAAATTTTTTTTACAGCATTACATATCTTGGTATCTTTGCCACTTTTCCCATGGCAGAATCTGTTTTGGTACTTTCGGTAAGATTCCTGTTCTCCATTTCCTAAGCAGCTGAAATGTCTAGGGCAGTGAGACATGTTCAGGTGATCAGAGACCTCCCACTCACTGTTGACGCACCAGCAGATGCTTCCCAAACCGAAACATTGACTAAAGAGCAAGCATGAGTAAAATCCTTACAAGCTACATTCTATGTATTGACAAAATGACTTAAAAGTTTTCTGTGAGAGACAAGATACATACTGTCATCCACAAGATCTGGAGGAAGGACAACAAATGTGGAAAGTTTATGACAGTCCATTCCAAGACGAAAGGGAAAGCAAGATAGCAGTGCAGGGTGGAGGGTGACATGTGGGTCGATAGAAGAGAGAACAGAGCCCAAGCATAGACACAGACACACTGCCTGGCCTTTACCCCAGTGAAGGAGGGGGGAAGGAGGAGGAGCAGGAGGAGGAGGAAGGAGAGAAGGAGGAGGGGAAGGAGGAGGAAAAGACAATGATGACAGTTAGGAAGAGTTTCACCAACTACTATGGAACAACTGAGGTTTCTACTAATAAATCCAAAAATGAAAAAGTACACACACACACACACACACACACACATCACATCACATCACATTTCCCACAGAGCTTAACTCAAAAGGGATCATAGATCTATATGCAAAATAAAAAAATATGAAACTTCTAGAATATCTGAGGTAATAAATCATTATTGAGAGAATGCTGCTAAGGACATGGTACAGCATCACACACCATAGGAGTAGCAGGCTCCTTTCCAGGTCATGTGACATGTCTAGTCATAGGTTCCTGAGGCCAATGATAGTGCCAGGCATGGGTTCCATCTTTTAGATCTGTCCTTAAATGCAAACAGAAACTGTTTGCTTACTCATGGTCTTCATGCCACTAATGTACACGTAGGCTTGTGTAGCCAGGCCCGTCATTACTAGAGTTCTCAGAGTTTATGATCAGGTTGTGTAAATGATTAATGTTTTCCTCTGGTACCATTCAGGCCACTTCCTGGCCCTTTGAAAGCCAGCATGGATGAACCACCCGGATGAATACCAGCTCGATTTTTCTATGTTCTATGACTTGAGTATGTGGCATCTTAAAATACTTGAAATCTTTCCTGTCCAATTTGTGCTGCCATGTATTCTTGAACGTGTGTCTTTCTATTGGAGAATGGACAATTTATCAGACACTATTTCTTAAAGTAGACAGTCTCTCTTTCTCCCAGTGGCTACTGATTGCTGATAGCTCCCCAGATAAGCCTGGGAACTTGTGCCTACCAGCTCTCCAGTTCCAGAGGACCTAATATGGCTTCCTTGGGCACTGCACACATGTGGTACACATGCATACATGAAGACAAAAATAGTCATCCTTAAAATTACATGCATGCATGCAGTATTAAATGGGATTCAGCACACTGCATTTATCTATTTATACACATATTTATTTGATAACAAGAAGTAGAAAACCAGCTGTGTAATAACAGAAAATAAGAGAACAACACCTACGAAGGAATTTAGAATGCAAGTCAATACATTATTCACAACTCAATCCCAGCTATGTATCAAAAGGTAATATTTAGTGATTATGTGGGGTTCATACTAGAACCCCACATGCCAGAAAAGATTGATAGAAATCTTTTTCACGTTCTAAAATTAATCAATGAAACAAAGGAACAAACAAAATTTCTCCAAATTTAATACCACTAGTATTTACTTTCCACTACAAAGACAGTTGATTTCTGAACGTAAAACTTTCCCTACAAGAAATTTGCTGTTTATATCATGTTTCATGGTAAAAGACCAAGGACTGGAGGTGCAGCCCAATGGCCAATGGCTGATACTTGCTGACCTGGATTCAGCCTTCAGCATCAGTGTCACGAGAGAGGAAATTAATGCCGTCTTCCTCAGCGGTGAGTATGCAAGTGTCTCACCACTTACGTCTGAACTTTTATTAAAGCTTTGGCCAACATAGAAAGAAAAAATAAAGAAATAAGATGAATGCAGACTGGAGGAATGAAACCATCCATTCCCAAAGGATCATCAACAAAGAAGTCTCAGAATCACCAAAGAGTGACTGGATCCAGAGAGTAAGCTTATTGCAGGAATATAAAGTGTGTTTATCGCTGTACACACCATTCTTTGCAATGCAGGAGTCACAGAACAGGAAAATGAACATCATTCTTTGCAATAATCAACCCATAAATTATTTTTAAATGATTTTAATCATTTATTTTATTCTATGCTTTTAAATTTAAATATAAAGCAATTTTGAGTTTTTAAAATTGATGTTTCCTCTTTAGGGAGCTTTCTCATTGTGTTGAGGCCCAGCGTAGTGTGAACTACTCAACCTGCTGACTGGCCTTAGGGTTATTTGTTGTTTATTTGCTCTTCCTAATGTGAGCAAGTAGGCCCCAGGTTTGAGGATATGATACACCACTTGATCAGACTTCAAAGCTTCTTTATAAACCATGATGTTTTATACTATGTTCAAATGATCTGCTTTTGGAGGCTGCAATAATTTTCTAAGAGCACTGCAAGTGTGAAAGCATTCTGCTTGCGTAATGACTGAAAACTTGGTAACGGTAGTACACAGTGTGAATCTTACCATTCAGAGTGACTGTATTTGGTAGTTAGTCTCACAAGTGAAGCTATATCTTCTTTTAACTTAGTCAGAGAAAGCAGTTAAAGGAACATAAGCAGTGGCAAAAATACATCATAAAAATTGAATGTCATCTCTGGGGAGTTTGAACTTCAATGGTAAAGGCAAAACATACACATTTTGTATTTATATAACAGAAAATCCAAAGCCTATTTAAGTTATAGTGATCTAAAATAAGCAATAGCTTCCATAGAGTAAAACCAGATACACAATGCTGCACTGTCTTTGCATGTACACGGGTTTGGGACATACACTGCATACATGTGTTTGTCTATGTGTGCGTATTTCATTGTGCAACTGTGAGCAAGCAATGGCTTAGTATTAAAGAATCTGTAGCTTTCAAATATTCATGCTCTAAATAAATAGGAATACTTTTCATTTATCCCATCAGGCTTGGAGAGAACACTGCAGCTTCATCCCTTACGTTTCAGGTGCAATCAATTGACAGGTTGTTTTGAATGGAAATCAGCATCTCTCCAAACAGCTTGGCTGCTTGCTACAGAAAATAAAATAAGTAGGCATCAAAGTGCTTAATAGATTTTAAAAATTGAATATGGCAAAATAAATGGCTCCTAATCCCCCTATAACTTGAATAAATAAGTGTGGGCCTGGCCCAGGCCCAGTGCTGTCTCTGGGTGTCTGTCTCTCTGCATCACCTGTCAGCAGTGACTCCATGTAAAGGAGCTGGGGAGCTTTCCCTTACATCTCCGCTAATCCGCCTGGTTCCTCTAATCATGCTACACAGAAGCCAATATCTATTTCCATCAGGCAGATAGGATCTCCTAAGGAATTAAAGAGGTTTTCCACTTAGCTCTGTGCTGGCTGAGGACAGGGCTGTGATCTGGGCTTCAGGGATTTCTCATTATGCACCAGCGCTCCCTGGATCGAAGAACTGAGTTCTGGCTACTGGGTGTTTAATCCTCTTGTGGTCCAGGTCAGAACTTCTAGTTATTTAAGATCTGTGATTACTCAGCACTTGGCTTTTGATTGAGTGAACTTCTGAGGACAGCACAGGACCGTGATTTCAAGTTAACAGTTTAAAGAAACTGCTGGGAGAAACAGATAGGAAAGCCCTGTGATTAAGCTAACTATCCCTTTTTAATTGGCTTTCTGAAGCCACCTGATGCTTAACTCTTCATGTGCCAATAAAAAAAAGAAATTACTCAAGTGAATGACTTTAATGTTTTCCCCTAAGAGAGAACTTTTCTTGAGATTCACAGGACCCCTGGTGGGTATAGGACTGGGAAGCTCAGCTTTGGCCAAGGGCAGCAATTGATTGCTGAGGAGAAGGCTTAACCCCCAAGCTGAAACAGATTTCTAGCAGTGAGAAATCCCCTCTGTGTACAACTCAAACATCAGGGGTAAAATAGATATGAGGCCACCATGATAATACAGTTGGCACAAAGAGCAGGTGCATGTAAAATCTGGTATTAAAACATTCTGAATAAAACACCCTGTTCTTGTTTAAAATGAGAGAACAGACAATAAACAGTATCTGCTGTGTCACTGGAAGAGGAAGCATTGGTGTTCTTTCCTCTTACTTGAAAGGGGCCCAATTTATGGGGTACATTTCCTCCAGCTGAGAAACTGAGTCCCAACTGCTAGCAAATAAGCCCTCCTGCCATCCTCCTCTCTGTCTCTGTCATCTCTGTCATCTCTTCCTCTCTGTATCTCTGTGCCCCCCCCCATCACTACTGTGGAGTCCAGAGTGACCTGGAGGTGGTGGTAACCCTCCTGTCTCATCCTTCCAATTGTGGGAATAGAGGCACAGGCTACCACAACAAACTGGAACTAGACTCTACACATTGTTTCCTTTGGGGCTGCAGTCCGAGTGATGAGATATTGAGATTTGTAAAGGCTTAGGTTCAGAACCTTTATTTTTATTTCAAATCTAATGGAATAGAAAGCAGAGAAACAGTATTCTCCTCACACACAGTAAACCTGTGTATCAATAAAGAAAAGAGGTAGGTAAAGCCCCAGCTGTGGTTAGAAAGATAGCCAACATGGAAACAGGAGGGCCTGAGATGTCAGGGAAAGCCAGACATGAGTATCCTTTGAGTGGCATGTTGTTCTTATATAGACAGATACAGACAATTCCTAACATGTATAATTGATGAAACCTTTGTGTGATTCAATACATCAGATTGTTAAAACAGAGCACTTGGCATTTCACCACCAAGCGATTCTGAGTGGATACCCATGCAGCAAGTCTCCCTCTCAGCAGAGTGTTATCCCTTCAACTGGGAGAAGACAAACCAAGGTGAACTCAAAGAATCTCAGCCCAGAGCAGCTCAAAAGGGGGAAGAAGAGTTGACACTACAAAGAAAATGGTCGTGTATAAAATGCCTTTTGCTATTCAAGGACCACTCCAGTTAGCAACACCTAATAGAGAAATGACAAACCAGGACTGAGAGTCATGCCCAGGGACTCCCCAGCAGTAAGGAAAGATGCACCTAGGGAGAAAGAACCATGGACAGACAGTGTGTTCCCCTTTCCCAGGTTAGGGTAGTCAACCCTCATCAGCTCAGGCTCAGGGTGCAGCTCACCCACCTCAACTGACTTCAAGGCACAGGACAGACAGACACACAAGGTACCAACTACTTGGGAAGTGGTCAAGCTGTAAACCGCCTCTCATAAGATAAATTGTCTGCTGCTGCCATGATTTAATGCTAGCCAAAAGAATCTACAGAGTTCATTCTCCATGGCAAATCTCTGAAGCTATCTAAAATAACGTAATAGAGTGAAATGTTAGGTTTTTCTTATCTCTAGCTGGGAAGTTTTGGCAGTTGGAGACTGCAGGAGTAAGGCCAAATCAGTTCTACTCAGGAAAGTGGCAACAGCTAGGTTGA
This sequence comes from Rhynchomys soricoides, assembly GCA_019843965.1. Lineage (NCBI taxonomy): Eukaryota > Metazoa > Chordata > Mammalia > Rodentia > Muridae > Rhynchomys > Rhynchomys soricoides. Next base: position 2,593,514 of record JADRCH010000199.1, read on the forward strand.
CCACACTCCAGTGGAAACTCCTAACTTTTTGTACAAATGAACAACGGTCGTGAGATGCAGAGGGCTAAGATGAGAGAATATAAAACTGGGAAGGGGATGCAGTAGATGAGGTCTAGGGGGAGTTGGAGGACAACATGAATTAACATGATCAAAATGCACTGTATACACGTATGAAATTCGATAATGGATAAGGTAAAGTACATTCACAGCTTCTCAAGTTAAGGGGGAAAAGTTAGATCTATTATTAAAAAATAAAATATTGGGCTGGAGAGATGGCTTTGCTATTAAAAACTAGTCTCACAACCAAAGAATAAAGCATTACTAGGGAAGGTTATTGAAAGACGTGAAATCCATACAGTCAATATAAGTATAAATACACTCAACATAAAAACATTTCTAAAATCTGACTCAGATGAGGACACTAGAGTTCTGTTTAGAAGTAGTGATTATAAATATTCTCAAAATGTTAAATCACAAACACAATCAAACAAAGAGAGTTACAAGAAAGCCAGCAGGGAAAAATAGACAACCCAAAATAAAACCATATACAGATACATTAGTTGAATAACAAAATTTTAATTAAATTGATATTGCTAAAAAAAATCTTGGAATGAATCTACAAGAAAAAAATTGTAACAAAAGCTAAAGTTATGTGAAATAACACAAACTTTCATGAAGATAATACTCATCTAATGTAAAGTCTTGGGCTTCAGAGATGGATCTGGGTTAAGAGCTCTCACCCTTCTTACCTAGTCTGAGTTTTGTTCACAGAATTTACCTCTGGTGGTTCACAATCACCTGTAACTCCAACTCTAGGGCACTAGAGATCTCCTTTAGACATGGGCACCTGCACTTGAATGGGCTCATAGACTCCTATACATATACACACAATTTTTAAAAATCTAATACATATGATGTTTTAGAAAGCTTGTCCAATGGCATTCTGGAACACCAGTCAACATTCAGTGCCATGGTTTGAATCTGCTTAGCCCAGGGAGTGGCACTATTTGGAGGTGTGTACTTGTTGGAGTAGGTGTGTCACTGTGGGCATGGGCTTAAGATTCTCACTCTAGCTGCCTGGAAGTCAGTCTTCCACAAGCCAACTTCAGATGAAGATGTAGAACTCTCAGCTTCTCCTGCACCATGCTGCCATGTCCCTGCCTTGATGATACTGGACTGAACCTCTGAACCTGTAAGCCATCCCCAATTAAATGTCCTTGTAAGAGTTGTCTTGGTCATGGTATCTGTTCACAGCAGTACAACCCTAACTAAGACAGTCAGCAACTTTCCTTCTACCTTCTCTGCTAGAATGTCTCAGAAGGCATCTTCATCAATGGAAATGTGGACCAGGAGATAGATTTCCAAGTAAATGGTAGGGAAGATCTTCCCCTAAACTGAGAGCCTTGGCTTGGTTGGTTGCTATTTGTAATTTGAGACAGGACTCTTCATAGACCAGGCTGGCTTGAGTTTGTGGGGGTCCTCCTGATCTACAACCATGAGCTATCCAGGCCAGTGAATTGGGTTCACAGAGAAGGTGGGCTTGTAAGGAATAAGGAGCAGACCAGCTCTCCCATTTTCACCCCCCAGGATGTGAACAGTGCTCCCCTTGCTTAGCTGAGGATCATTGCTTTGGCCTGGCTCTGGGGATTTGGTCATAGATCAGAGTAACTCCGAATTCCATGTTTGGCTATAAACATCTCCTTTAGGAAACACCTGCTCCCAAGAATCTCTGTGGCTGATTAAAACATCACTTTCCAAGTGCATCTGCACTTTTGTGTACTTGGAGAAGATACTGAACTAAAAATTTTTATTTTGGTGCTTTCTATTTTCCTCTGCAACACATGCAATACGTATCTCTGTCCTAAAATAAATCCCTAATTGGTTCATCTTTGATTTTCTTTCTTGTACTTTTCAGTTTTGTGGACTTAGGACATTTCTGCCAGCCCTGCTCTATTCTCAGGACAAATTGATTCACAAATAGAATTTGCTGGGAGGGAAAAAAAAAAAATAAACAGGAAAGGCAGAGCCAGGGAGAAATTGGAATAGGACATGAGAGAATCAGCAAAGTAGAGATAAAAATAACTCTGCATATACATTGCAATTAGGGAAATCAATATCCCCTGGCTCAGTCCTAGGACAACTCATGATTTTCATTGTAAACCCAAAAATGAATTTGGAAAAACAGGGCACCTTCCATGCTCAGGGTTACCTTGCACAGTCAGGGTTACCTTCCCTGCTCAGGGTTACCTTCCACACTCAGGGTTACCTTCCACACTCAGGGTTACCTTGCACAGTCAGGGTTACCTTGCACAGTCAGGGTTACCTTCCCTGCTCAGGGTTACCTTCCACACTCAGGGTTACCTTTCACATTCCATGTTACCTTCCACACTCAGGGACCTTCCATGCTCAGGGTTACCTTCCACACTCCTTGGCACCTCCCTCACACAGGGGCATCTTCCACACTCAGCATACTTGCAGGCACAGTGGACTGCCTGTTGTACATGGTGAGATGTTTGTTAGGAATCTTATGGAAACATGTCAGCACCTTCTCTTGGTCCTTGTATTTGCTCCTCTGCCCTTTTTTTTAATTTTGTTTTTGCTTTGTTTTGTTTTTGCTTGTTTGCTTTTGTTTTTGTTTTTTGAGACAGGGTTTCTCTGTGTAGCCCTAGATGTCCTGGAACTCACTCTGTAAACCAGGCTGGCCTCGAATTCAGAAATCCACCTGCCTCTGTCTTCCAAGTGCTGGGATTAAAAGCGTGCGCCACCACGGCCTGGCTGCTTCTCTGCCTTCTGCCTTTCAATTTTCACTTCCCAGCACCCAATTCTTTCTTTTTACTCTATCTCCACCCACATCTTCCCCCAACTTGTTATGAGAGTGATTTCATAGATACAGTGTGGAATCAACCAATTATGCTGGGTTTTAGAAAGTTTAAACGTGTAAGCAGCATTCTGTGACTAAAATTCATCTTCTCCCCCATGGACCTGCTAAAGTTCACTGAACACAAGCAAGATGACATTATTTTGTACTCTAAAAAAATGCAGTAACCACTGATAAGTGGTTATTAGCCCAAAAGTTCAAAATGCCCAAGAGTCACTTCACAGCAACTGTAGGGCTGGGTGTGAGGTCCCAGATGGAGGACTTGGAGAAGGGACTGAAGGAGCTGAGGGAGTTTGCAGCCCCAGGGAGGGAGCAACAGTGTCCACTGGCCTGATTCTTGGATACTCCCAGAGACTGTATTACCAACCAAAGAATACACATGGAGGGACCCATGGTGCTGGCCACATATGCGGCAGAGGAGGATCTTGTTAGACATCAGGGGGAGCAGAGGGCCCTGGGCCTGAGGGTGTTAGATCCCCCAGTATAGGAGAATGCCAAGGAGAGAAGCAGAGAGTGGATGGTTGGGTGAGTGGGGGAATACCCCCATAGTGGCAGGGGGAGGGGGGAAGGAATGGGGAGGTTCCATCGGGGAGATCTGGAAAGGGGGAAACATTTGAAATGTAAATAAAGTATGAAAAAAAAAAAAGAAAATGCAGTAACAATTGTGTGGGTCTCTCTCTCTCTCTCTCTCTCTCTCTTTCTCTGTCTCTCTCTCTCTCTCTCTGTGTGTGTGTGTGTGTGTGTGTGTGTGTGTGTTATAGGTACATTTGTGCTGCTGCCTGTATCTGTGGGCCTGTGTGTAGCAGCCAGATCTCTACACTGGGTGTCCTCAATTGCTCCTCTACCCTATTGTCTGAGATATTGACTCTTACAAAACCTGGAGCTCTTGATGTTAGGGATCAAATGCCTGGCCATGAAGCCCCTGGAATACCCACCCAGGGCTTGTGTTACAGGAGCTTATTACTATGCCCACATTGAATGTGGTTGCTGGGGATCCAGGCTCGGGTCCTCATGTTTGCACAGCACAGAGCCATTTCTCCAGAGCCTTTTGCTTTCTGTTTCATCATGAATAACCTAAGTATTTGCTGAATGAAGATTCTCCTTGTATGACATCAAGACATTTCTCTTTCTGTGCCTAATCTATTAGTGGACCGACTTTATGCCTCCATTAAGGTCTAATTAATCCAATCATCCATCCAGGCCTTAGCAGGTATCTACCATGCATCAGGTACCAGGCACTTTTCCACCTAGTAGAAATGCAGATAAAACTGATCATTCTCTAAATGTAAGCAAATCCCTAGCTAATGGTGCAAAGGGCAAGGTGCTAAAGAGGTCATGTGGGAAGATGTTTAGTCTAGACTGCCATGAGGAGAATCAGAAATGATGTGTGAGCTTCCCAGCTAGGAGTACAGGAAGGTTGTGTTCAAGGCTGAAGAGGTGTCCAGGGGGAAGAGGGGGTGAAGGGAAGAACCAGGATGTCTGGGGCCATTTATGCAGAGTCATAATTGGGGCAGAAGACATGACTCTGTAGACTGTCTATCAGAGGCATTCTAGATCGACCTTGCAAAATGTTGGGTATATCAAGAGGAATCTGATATGGAGAGGGAGGAATGCTCGTTTGGCAATTCAACTGAATCCAACCAACTCCCTCAGGCAGGGCTGAAAGTGGAGTGGGATTGTGAAGATCCTCAGAGAACCCAGAAGCCCAGAAGAATGACCAGATATCAGCCACTATTAACAGGCATGGTGACAGCTCTCCAGAAGAACATTCCAGGCAGACAGCTATCCTATGATACCCCTCTCCAGAGGACCATTGACCTCAGAGTGCTTTCTCACCTCCTCCTGCCACAGACACATCTTAAACCCCATAGGTTAGATGTGTCTGGTTCTACCCTCACCTCCTTCCCACTCCCAAGCCATGTGTCCAGGGAGAAGAAAGAAAGAGTAGAAAGAGGTGAATGTCAGTAGTGGCACACAACTTTAATCCCAGCACTTGGGAGGCAGAGGCAGGTGGATTTCTGAGTTGGAGGCCAGCTTGGTCTACAGAGTGAGTTCTAGGACAGCCAGGGCTACACAGAGAAACCCTGTATCGAAAAACCAAAAGAAAAAAGAAAAAAAAAGAAAAACAAAGAGAAAGAAAGAAAGGAAGGAAGGAAGGAAGAAAGGAAGAAAGGTGAAGGGTTTTTTAATCCTTTGAGACATGGTAGAAATATTTAAGTCTCTATCAGCTTGAAAATAATTACCTGATCCTGGTCTTAAAATCAGTGGTAGGGATGGGGGAAGGGGGCATAACTCAGTGTGTGAAAACACTTATTGCCTAAGTAGTGTAGTACCAGAGAAATGTTAGTGACACTACCCCCCACCTCCCCCCCAAAAAAGCAGACAGGAGTCAATCTGATGCAACTCACAGCAGGGTCTTTAGTCTATTCGAGCTAGCTCCAGACCCTCCAATGAACAGCCATCATGCAGGACAGTTTTGGTGTGGGGGGGTGAGAGCCTGAATATCTATCTGGGCAAGGCTTAATAATAAGCAGCAGGTGGGGGTAAGTGTGTAAGCATCTAACTGGAAAGCTACTGTGGTCTTTAACATAATTGGCTGGTGCTGGGAGTCATATCATAAACTTAATTTCTGTTTCCCTCTGCATTGGTGGTGATTGGGCAGGGGCATGGGCTTGTAACCTGGGGGTGCAGGTTTGTTGGGGGAATAACCTGGAGGTGCTGGTCTTGTTGGGAATTAGCCTAGAGACTGGAGCTAGGCTCTGGTTTTGTTGGAAGGTGTCTTAGTCAGGGTTTCTATTCCTGTACAAATATCAAGTTTCATGTACAAATATCATGACCAAGAAGTAAGGGGGGGGGTTTATTTAGCTTACACTGCCATATTGCCGTTCATCACCAAAGGCAGTCAGAACTGGAACTAAAGCAGGTCAGGAAGCAGGAGCTGATGCAGAGGCCATGGAGGGAGGTTCACTTACTGGCTTGCTTCTCCTGGTTTGCTCAGCTTGTTTTCTTATAGAACCCAAGACTACCAGCCCAGGGATGATACCACCCACAAGGGACCCTCCTCTCTTGATCACTAATTGAGAAAACGCCTTACAGCTGGATCTCATGGAGGCATCTTCTCAACCAAAGCTCTTTTCTCTGTGATAACTCCAGCTTGTGTCAAGTTGACACAAAACCAGCCAGGACAGGAGGCAACATGGAAACTAATGCTAGGTACTAGCCTGTTAGTTTACCTGAATTTAAACTTAGGTGAGGTTCTCTAAAATGGAGTCTGTTCTTACAAGATTTGACCTCTCAATAAGAGAACCTAAGTTTGATTTCTCAGAATGCACCTAAAACCAGAAACATAGCTCAACCATCTATATCCACAGAATTTCTATGGGAAACAGGAGAAAGGTACAGGAGAATCACGGGAAGCTCCTCGGCTAGTTCACTTGGCATGTGAAATAGGTAGAAGATAAGGACTACCACACAGATTGACTTCTGAGTTCCACATGTGTGCCTTTGCACTTGAGTGCATATACACATGAACACACACAGTATACACACACATAAATACATATAAAAGTCAATGGCAAACCTTCAAGATGAAAATGAATTCTGTAGAAATACAGTGTCTAGATTACATGAAACTAATCTTTTTACATTATAACTTGGACAAGTCCTGAGTTCACTGTAGCACACTGTAGTTCACTATTGGTATTTGAAATAATAGAAGAGATAAACAGTGGTAGAAACCCTGTGACTCTTGAGAGACTCAGAGCTGAGGATGGTTTCTCCTCAGGCTTCTTTCTGATACTGTCTCCTCATGTCATACGAAATAATCATTGTCTCCAGAATGCATACTATGATCATCTTCAAAAAGCTCAATTTAACAACTGCAGCGTTAACCGTGACTTTGTAATCAGCATTATTGGCCCTAGTTTGCTTTCTGTTGTTATGATTAAAAACTGGTTAAAACCAAACTGGGGAGGAAAGTGCTTGTTGTATCCTGCAGGTTGCCATGTGTCGTGGAGGAAGCCAGGGGCGCAGCTCAAGCAGGAACCTGGAGGCAGGAGCTGAAGCAGAGGCCGTGGAGGGATGCTGCTACTTGTCTTGCTCCTTAGGGCTTACTTAACCTGTTTACATATCCATCCCAGAACCACTTGCTGAGGTGTGTCACTACCAACAGAGGATTTAGCCCTTGATATCAAACATTAACTAAGAAAATAACCCAGCTGACTCACCCATAAGACAATCTGCATGAAATACTTTCTCAGTTGAGGTTTCTATTTCCTGGGTGACTCTAGATTGTGTCAAGTTGACAAAAACAGAAAAATACTATCAACTTGACACATAAACACATCACTATTAAACCATCACCTTTTTCTTGTTTATCCCCACGATCTCAGGTTAGTATAACAATATAAAACATGATGCAACTTTAAAAAGCCCAATCTTTTAAGAATCTCAACTCTTTAAAAGTTCAAAGTTTCTTAACTGCGAGTTCCTGCGAAATCTTAATATGTTACATACTTCATTTCAAAAGGAAAGAACAAAGCCATAAAATCAATCAGATCAAAGCAGAACGAAATCCAGCAGTGCCCTGCTGTGTCTGAGATCATTCCAGTGGACTTGGGAAGTCCTACCTTCCAGTTATGCCCCAATAGCACAACCATGATCTCAGAGGCTGGCTTTACTGCATTCAACCACCACCCCTGGTTGAAGTTCTACAGTTCTGACATCTTCAATATATGCTGTTGGCTGGGATCTCTACTGTCACTAAGGCTACACCTTCATTGATGGTCTCCTGGATTCTTTTCAGAGGTGCTGATACTCCTGCCACCGAATGCCAATTCTCAGTCTCTCTCTCTATGATCCCTTACATCCTGCAGCTTTCATGCCACCACAACCAATACCACATGGGAGACTCTGACACATCATATGCAGCTTTTCACCACCCTGGACCATACCTTCTATGTGCTGGCCTGAGAAAATACTCCCAGGAAGATTTCACCTCAGTGATGCTGGTCTCTTATTAACTATACCTGATTCTCAGTCCCAGTTGACAAGAAATGATTTTCCCAGTAAGCAGAGGGTTCACTTCTACAGATTCTGAGTTTAAAACATGAGTGGACTTACAGAGTCTCTGCTTCTTTGTGAAACTTTAGAACTCAGGCCCATACAGTCTCAATAGTTCTATTTTCCAAGATCACATAACAGCTCACGTAAGCTCTGAGCACTCAGAAACCCTTCCAAAATCCTCTAAAGACTACACGGTCATGTCCTTTACAGTAATGCTCCACACTTAGAACCAATGTCTGCTTTCATTTGTTTTCTTTTGGTGTGATAAAACACTGATAAAACAACTTGGAGAGGAAAGGGTTTAAGATTAGGCTCTATCATGATGAGAAGCCAAGGCAAGAGCTCACAAGTAACCCAGAGGCTGGAAGTAGAGCAGAAGCCATGGAGGAATATTATGTACTAGCTTTTGCTCCATGGCTTGTCCAGCCTGCTCTCTTATACCACACAGACCCACTAGCCCAGGGGTGATATCAAGCACAATTACCTAGGCCTTCCTGCATCAATCATTTTGCAAGAAATCCATAACAGACTTGCCTACAGGTCAATCTGATTAACACAATTCCCCTCTTAAGATCCTCTTTCTTAGGTGACAGTATTTTGTATCAATTTGACAATGGCTAACCAACACAGCATCCTATCTTACACCCTTTGTCGGGGTGTATTTCATCTTCCATAAGTATTTACAAAAAAAAAAAAAAAAGAAAAATATTTACTGCAGAGCAGTGAAATTAACACATATGTGAGGTCATTATTTTAAGTCTGATTAGTAATTAAAATTACCCAGAATCAAACCTCAAATGCTCCAGATTGTAAACGCTTATCTCTTTACCCAGTCTTACCTGGTACATGACCCCAAAATGCCAGATATCAGAGAAGGATCCACCTCACCTGTGATGAGACATTAATGAGACAATGTCTGGTTTTATTAAATGTTATACATTATTCATGAACCATCTCTTCTGGAAACTAAAATATAGACATTTTCATATTATAAGCATCAATACTACATGAGATTAGCCTGGGGGTCACCTAGAGGGGCCTAGGGACCATCACATGTCCCAGAATAATTTGTGCAGAGTTGTTGCAAATGACACCCATTGGTGGCAGAAGACTACTTTTCCTTTGGGGGAAAATATCCGTTTTTAAAAAGTTTATTTTCACAATCTTCCTTTGTTCCTCTGCCCTATGAAATAGGGCTTTTCCTATCATGAATATGTTAAATAAAAATGATGACTTTAAGGTACCCAAAATAAACATGATTTAACTCAGAATAATGCAGTGAAGCACTGTGCAAAATTATTTTGACATAAGAAGAAACCTTATTCCCTCAACTTCTGACTGTATAAAATATACTTGGAGATGACTTTATTGTTGTGCTTATTGACAGCAACACATCAAAAACACATTCATTCCCTGCGATGAAAAGGCCAGACAGTCCCAAGATGTTTTGCATGTGGTGGGTGACACTGGAAAGTGTGTTGCTGTTCGTAGAAGCCTTTGTACAAACCTCAGAGATACAATTCTCATCTGAAAGAGCAGAATTAAGCCCTGAGCTGCTCACCTAGAAGCATTCTTAGCTCTCATGTGTTTAATGAACTTGACAAGTGTCTACTGTTCTAGCCATGCCCATCATGTGACTTCACTGCCCTTTGTGTCTTGGGTTTAGATGTGACTCCCAAATTCACATGTTGAGGCCTGATCAGTTTGGCCTTGGCTGGAAGTGGGGTCTTAAAATGGCAATCACATCAACGAGGACCTTAAGGTAAGTTGTGATCAAAATGATTGATATATGTTTGGGTGTTAGGGCAGAGCCAAACCCAGGAGTGGAATTATTAAATAGAAAGGCAGGGGGTCCATTCAGAGTCCTGCCAAGAAATGCCTAATTAGGATTAATATATCAGAGAAGCCCAGAAGGATGTCTGGGCACTCTCCTCACAACTCAGAGGAAGCAGAAATGTTCAGCTCTTGTGTAGAGCTTGTCCAGAACTGGAGACAACAGACATGTTTGGTGTGAACCTATCTGTGTGTGATGTTTTGCTCCCTGGGTCTCATGGTACCAATTCCTTCCTGTTACCATGGGCTAGTAAACATCAATTTTCACTTCTCCAGATTTTAAACGCTTATCTCTTTACCCAGTCTTACCTGGTACATTATTTGAAGCTTTTCAGTGTTGATGAAAACAAAGCATGCTTGATGGTGCGCTGGTCAGCCTTTCCCTTCTCTTGGGCTGACTGCAGAGCCATGATTTGGTGTTTACCTCAGAGGAAGGGGGTCATGGTATCTTCATGTTGCTCCTCTTTGTCTTTGGGTTTGAAATGCCCGCTGCACTGCGTCTCAGTCTTTGCATTTATATGCTGATCTCTTTTAAAACATAAATGTCTGCAACTGCTTCTTAAAATCACTTTGTCCGGCTTAATGGCTAAGTCTAACCTTTGATTAGATGTGCCGGCATTGCGCTTCCATTGCAAAGCTGAGTGGCACTGGCCACATGGTCAAAAATGGCATTGTCGCCCCATGGAGCTCCTTCTCTCCCTGACTCTGTGAGGTAGACTTAGAGCTTGACCAGAACTATGCCTCAGAAGGGCTCTGTCCCCGTAGAAAGGGCTAGTGACCATGGACAATGCCCATGGGGTATGAGTTTCAAAATTTCTGCAGGAAAACCCTATTATCAGTGGCAGAAACAGAGCCTGCCCACCAGTCAGCTCAAGGGTTACTGCCTTTTGGGGGAAAAAACCCGGACTCTTGACCCGAGAAGTCATGCTGAGGCACAGCTTCTCCATGCACAGTTGGGGTTGAAATATGAAAATATTGCAGGGCCTGTGGAGAGTGAGCCTCAAGAATCTCGCTTCATTAACCTGCAACCCACCACACGGACCTTCTCAGATGTCAACAGTTCAGGGGTCCACTCTAATATCAATAGATGTAGGACCTCCCCCTTCTCTTGATACACTACTTCTGAACAGGCTCATTCTGCCAGCTGCCAGCTGTACAGCAGGCAGAATTTAAACACCACACATGGGCTATAATCACTTAGTAAAATACACTATCAATATTTTGAGAGAGACAGGGTCACATTTTTAAACTTGAATTTGAAAACCCTAGGAAATACAGACATTTACACTGGGGCCCGTGAGTTCTCTAGGTGGCTTCCCCCCCCCCCCCCCCAGAAGTGAAGTTTGGGGAATTGTTTATGGAATAAAATACTACTAATGTTTTATTCATCTGAGTTGCTCAAAGTCTATATTTTATAGGATGTTTTAAAAGAGGCTGTCCTGAATCCAAGTCTTCCTATTGTATAGTCACTTGGCCAAGGTTTGCTGGAGAGATGAAGATTAAAGTCTGATTTTGCTAGTTTGTTCAGTCGAGACTGGCTGAATTATTTTTTGTTGCTGTGTAAACTTCTTTTTGGAAACTAAATAAAATGAAGCTTAGAGAGCTTAAGCAACGTCTTTGAGAGACAACTGAGAGTGAACAGCCAATCAGGAAGCAAGTCTAACTCACTAGCAGCCAGCCACCCTACATCCTGATCTTTGTTCTGGAAAACATTAACAAATTAAAAGCACTCTTTGGAGAAACATCTGGCCCCGGGATTGTGAGACAAGGCTGGCATGCCATACTGTGTTGGAAACAAAGAAAATGCTGAGAAACAAAATCTAATTCTAAGTTCAGGGTTAAGTCACAGGAGTACATTGACCAGCTAGTGGAGCTGCAGGGAGCCACACTGGGAGAGATTACACATAGAAAGACAGCACAACAAAGAATAACAGAGGCTACATGGGAGTCCATGTTAATAAGGAGGAATGATTATTGCATGTGTAAAGTGGGAGGAAGGGCTGATACCTGATCAGATAAAAATCCAGAATTCCAAAAGAAAGGTGAGACACTTCCCCTTATTCCCTGGGTGCTGAACCTTGGACAGCAATGTCAGTTACTGTGTAGGACAATGTCGTAGAACTTCGGAGGAGCCTGAGAGTCCTGCAGATGAGTGAAAACAGCTAACCCGGCTGGTGGTGAGTTCTGAACTCTTGGATGTTTGCTTGTACCCTGGGCTACCTCGGTAAATTTCTACAAAAAAAGAGACATGTGGCCTCTTGTAGTTTAGAAGCCCAACATGCCAAACCAAGCTGTCAGAGGGATATTCACCCTCTGAAGACCCTGTCCAGGGTCCTTCTTTACTTCAGCTTCTGGCAGCCCCTGGGCATAAGTAAACTTACAGCTACATAGCTGCATCGGTTCCTCATGGTCTCCTGCTATGTCTTCTCTGTTTTATGCCATCCCTTTTTTCTTATAAGACACAGATCCTTCTATTTGTGGCCTCTCTGAATCTGAGATGATCTTCCCTGAAGACTCTTAGTCTTATGCCACCTGACAGGAGCCACTTTTGAATAGTGTTCACCTCTGCTGGCCTTCATTGTTTGGAGATAAAAATGTCTTCTCAAGGATCACACAGAGCCACTGAAAGCATCCTCAACAAGCCATGAAGAAAACAGCGTGTCCACCTCTGCGGTCTCTCCAGGCACATTTGACTCAAGCCTAATCATGAAAATTACCTGGTGGCTCAGACTCAGGACAAATAACCATTGATCCTAGACATCCTCAAGGTCATAGCCAACAAAAAATACCCCAACCATGACTTTGGGTAATAGTAACATATCAACACTGGCTTATTTAAAAACATGATTCTACCATTTCAAGCAACTATAGAAGAGCTGGATGTGGGCAATCTACCAGCTTTCTATGCTGTGATCATAATTTTTTGTGTATTACTGAAAGTAATCTATAATCAAAAGGTTATTAATAAAATATATAGAAGACAAGTCTCTTCAAGGCTCAGATCTTAATGCCAAAGTCATCTCTTCAATCCCATCATCCCCCTCTCTTTGACTATGGAATTGGATCTCAAATAGTCCACAAAGGCTCGGCTGTGGAATGCCTGATGTCTAGCTAATAGTATCTCTGGTGGGACAGACTTCAGGAGGCCAGTATGGATTTGAGAAAGCAGGTCACTAGTGTATGAACTTGAGAGATATCCTGAGGTTCCTGCCCCCTCTTGCAGCTTCACTGTACCATATACCACTGCTCTACCACACTACCTCACCATTGGACCAAGGCAACAGGGCTGCACAACCTCAGCATTGAAATCATTGCAACCAGGAGCCAATATAAATCTCTCCCCCATATGATATGATCATGAGAGCCATGCCACAGCCGCAGAGCATAGGTGAGCACACTGCTGTACTTACCTATAAATCTGGACTTGGGGATCAGGAAGCTACTTATGTTCCTGATCTTTAGAACCTCTCTCTGCTGTATAAAGAGTCACCATTTCAGAGAGACATTGTGAACCTGTACTGGGCTGGACCACATAGTATGGGGTTTTTGTAGTTAATGTTCTTGCTTAGCATAAACACATGTTTTCTAAATTGAGTTACAGAGCCCCAGGGTAGATCTAAATAGGAAAGAACAATGTATGCTTCTGAGGTAGTTGAATTACATAATGTTTACAACTCCTGTCTTGACAACGCTACAAAAAGACAAGAAAAAGTAAACCATAGTTTTTTTTTAGCCCCTTTTTATACAAAACTGTGAATTCTAGAAACTGGCTGATTCCTCAAAGTAATCTTCCTGTATCATTAGTAATTAACTTCTTGCTTGATTTGGTGGCTTTACTGTGACAGGTGACAGTATGGTTCCTACAGCCCCACCAGAGCAGGAGGCCCAGCACCAACAATTCCTGCTGTTCTGTCCTGCACAACCACACACGTGGCACCGCAATGCTTGTGTGAGGCTTGGATGTGGCCCTTTATAAGTGTGCTGCCCTCCCCCCGCTGCCCCTCCTCCCATGACACCCCCTCCCCTCAGCCGTCCTCCCACTGCTCTCCTCCTGATGCCCTCCCTCCTCCCTCTTCTGCTGGCTGTCTTCCTCTTGCTGGCTGCCCCCCACCCCCCAGCTCTGCTCCCACTGCCTAGGAGAGAGACACCTCAGTGGACTTCTTTGCAGTGCCCCAGTCTCATTGTATAAAACACTGTGATTTCATCATGGCATCTTCACGCAGAAGAGCCATGGATTTTGCTCATTTATCTTCTTCTGCTCTCTCTCCCCACAGGCCCATTTTGGCTCCCTGGCTCCCTTCTTCTTTCCAAATTACCCTCTTCTACTTTCTCATGATATATACATGTACATGAACATAGTCACAGGTACATAATTATTTAACTGTATACCCATGTTCGTTTAGGTTCTGTGTGCAAGCAAGAATGTGACGTTGGTCATATCTCTGGTAACATAGTGATATCCAGTTCTATCCATTTTCCTGAAAATGACAGACATCATTATGTTTGTTTTAAAGACATATTTTTATTGTTCACACACACAGACCCAGTCCCTACCATTGTTGCTCTAAAAGAGCCGGTGGCTTGGATTGATCTCCTGGCTCAGAATCCTTGCTGACTGTGCACTTTTAGGTGGAGCTGTGTGCTTTACACCCTGTTTTTTTTTTTTTTAATTCCAAGGACCTCAGCAAATATTTGTGGAACCTCAGCAAATAATTTCAGAAGTCCACCACATGGAGAACAATCATGCTTTTTCTTTAGACACCAAGATGGTTTTCTGATTTGGAAAATAATTCAAATTTAAAAGTCTGTGACTGTGGTACAAGTCACACACATCCAAAAGCTGTGAAACCAGCAGACAGGGCTGATCAGCTCCTGGGGGAGCTGTGGAATTGAGCTCATCAGGAAGTGGATAAAAAAGTACCCAGAGCAAAGTGACCACTCCTGGCGACCTAGCAAGGGAAAGAGGCTGCAGGCTGCTTTAACACTGTGGCTGCCACCAACCTTTAGGTGGTATCTCCCTCATCCTTCTGAAATCTGGCCCTGATGCTTCCTATGGAAGCCTTCCGTCAACATCAACTGCTTATCCTGCCTCTGATGCAGCAGCGATGTCTTCCATACTGCTTTGGGATGCCTTTTAAGCAGGAGGCCATGGCCATCATGATTCATGGCATTAAGCACAGGTCTGGTGTTATTTAGTCTCTGACATCCCCGTGTAATGGACGCTAGAGCCATAATGGCCTACTGAGATTGTGTGACTAGAGAATTCAGGTGAGGACCCCAGGGGCCCTCTTGGGAGGGTCCTCATGCAGGCCCATCAATGAGGGCTTCATCTCCAGCTCCGAACACTTAATGAAACAACTTATACCCTTCTTTTACATTCTTGAGACCCTGATTTAATGCTTGGAGCATTGGTTCTCATTTAGAGGACGTTCAACCTAGTGCAAAAATCAAAATGTGAACTGTTGCCTGAGGAGCCAAACACTGAGTCACAGAATCTCTCTTGATAGTCTTCAGTGAGTCCTGAGTTTCTGGTGCCTGAGAAATCTAGGATTGATGTTAGCCAGGGGTCTGGGAGAAGAGCCAATGAGCAACACAGGGGTTTGGGAAATGTTCTTGCTGGATGATCACAGGGAGAAAATTTTACAGTTTCATGTTTTAATTCATAATTCTCAGGTTTTTTTGTTTTGTGTTTTTTGTTTAAATTCTCTGAAGGGGAAAATATGGTAAGAATATTCACAAGTCAGTTAGTTCAGACATTCTGGTAGGGGGTTGAAAGGAGGAGATGTCATGGACAGAAGACTGAGGCTAAGACTGGCTCGTCAATTGTCTGCAATGCTAAAATCTGCCTGTTCAAATTAATGACCTCTGAGGAGAGTTGATCAGAATAAAAGTCTCAGATGTGATATTTTTAGTCTCTGAAGTTAAAGTGGCACCCAGGAGCCACAAACAACACTGAAAGTAGCCAGCTTGCTGCTTAGAGCTCTTTAAGGAGAGTTACTCTGATTGTAACAAAAACACCCATAAATCTATGTGCATATATATTGATTGTGGCTTCCCCTTAAAAATGGCTCTGTCCTAGTAAGTTGGCATATTTCATAAACAAACCAACAAATTATTGATCTGTGGTACATTCTAAAAGTCCCATGAAGAATCTGGGTTGCATTTAAGTTCATGCTGTACCTAAGGGCTGAGAATCTCAGAAATGAAAAATAGATATCCCAAAAGAAGCACGGGGTGTCTTTAGCTGCTTCCTCCTTCCCTTCCTTTCATTGGGGCACCCTGTTCCCATCACACCCCACAATGTTGAATAATGACATCAGTACCTTGATGCATCCCTCAGAGAGCTTCCACAATTAATTTCTTCATGGCCTGAATTTAATAATCTCTTTGTGAAAGCTATTGTCTAGAACTTCCTTTGTTTAGACAAATTATTTGTAAATTTACACATTGTTGGGGTGTGTTCTATTAAAACCTCACCGATGAGACAGATTTTAAAACCACCATTTGTTTTTCATATATATATATCAGAGAAACATTGTTGAAACTTATTCTGTTAATAATATTAAATTGATACCCAAGATATGATCTATTAATTTGCCAAAGAGAAAGCTTCACTGCCCTTTCATGGGATGTCTTCCTGTGATGGAAGTGAGGTGGGCTGTGTTATAGACTATGAAATATCAGCTTAACTTACCAGAAATAGTGTAGCTACTATGAATGAAGCCACTCTGCTTTAACCGAAAGCATTTGTAATCGCAGAAGGCATAGGGCAGTGTCACTATTCTGTAAATGCATTTTAATCCATATTCCCAGCAACTTGAGGGGATGATTTCAAAGCTAACCTGGGCTACAAATATAGAGATAGATACACATTTTTAGTGAAGGAGAATAAAATGGAGTTAATGACTTGAACTGCAGGCATCGCTTCTCTGTGTAGAGCTGAAGGGACTGGAGTCAGCAAGCTTAAGTACCACAGATGTCCTGCAATCACACCTTCACAGCAGTTAAGATACAGAGCCAGCCTGGGTGCTCACCAGCAGATGCATAAAAATGGGGTTTTCACAAAGCATCCTAGATTCGCAGAACATGGATATAGAATATTGATTATTAGAAGCTGGGAAGGATATGTTGAGTGGGGACTTGGAAAGAGAGGCTGGATTTAGTACTGCAGGCTGTGTATATGTGTGGGAGTGCCATTGTGGCCCCCAAGGTGATGGTGAGTCTTTACCACCAACTTGAATGGATTGAGAATCACCTAGGAGATAGCTCGGCACACTTCTGGGTGTGTCTGTGAGCATATTCCTGGAAAGGACTAAGAGAGGACAAGCCACACCATATGTGGACTGCACCATCCCATGGGCTAGGTGTGGATGGAATGGAAGTGAAAAAAATGAGACAGTGTGCCTCTCAGAGGACTGGACCAATAAAAAATGTAAGCCGCACAGAACAATGGAAATGGAGAAGAGGCTGGGAAGATAGCCTCACGGAGAAAGCATTCACGAAACCCGTGAACCGGTGAACCAGTGTTCAGATTTCCAAGAATCCACAGAACATTGGACCAGATTGACAGTCTCCTGTAAGTCCTGCACTATGTGGAGACAGATGGAACCTGAGTCAAGACAGACTAAACTAGCTGGAATTGGTGATCTTTAGATTCAGCAAGCAGCTCTGCCTCAGCAAATGCAGTAGAAAGTGAGTAAGAAAAATTCCTGGTGTGAACTTGAGGCTTCCACAGGAACATGGCCCCTGCACACTCATCTGCCTCAGCACCTGTCAGCCTTCGGAGCTGGTGTGCTGACAGTAAACATCCACAGGAAACTAAACTGGAAAGCCTGGCTTCAGATCTTAGTTAGAGCCTGGTCTTCCACCATCCGCTTTGATGGGTAAGTGTGGAGGCTCACAGCATGTAGCAACAGGGGTGCTTACCCACAGAGCCCAAAGTGAGAGAAAATTAAGTCACCCAGGGCTTCTTGGGGTTCTGCTAATGACTTCTTGGTGTAGTGGTTTGCAGCAGGCAGTGTTTTTTTGTTTTTTTTTTACCACTTTTAAGCTTGTTATTTTTTTTCCTAGCTACATGAGCATTGAATCAGCAGATATCGCCCTCCGAGGAAGGGTCTCTGACATGAGAAGCATGGTGCCCAGCCCCTCAGGTAGGCCCAGAACACACTTTCTGATAACTCTAATTCATCTTACCAGATCTCACTGTACCTGTTGTCCTCTGTGAGGTCCAGATGAATTACCTTTTGGGGCCAAAGGAAGGTTTAATCTTGCAATGTGCTTGCAGCTCTCAAAGGAGAAAGTGCCCCCACAACAGGGACAAGTAAGGCCCTTTACAATCTCTAGGTGGACAATATGTGGTCAGGCAGAGATTAACTGGGCACAATGTTGAGCCAGAGGTGGAAGTATAAGGCCTGAGATAATCTGAGAGGCCCTCATGGTTGACCTGAATGGGCAATCTGTGATTTCCCTGCTCAGGGCAGCCTGGCAAAGTGCTGTCCTCTGTGATGGATGTCTCCCACTGGGTTGTGCATCCTCCCAGCCTGGTGCCTGCCTTTTCTGCACCAGGTGGATGGTCAGGTAGCTGCAGACACGTGGCTTCTACTTCAGCTTATCCAATACTTATATCCAGGATCTGATATCAGCTCTGAGCATGGTTTGGAGAAAGGTCTCTAAAGCAGTGCTACCTGATGAATGGAAAACCAAATGCAAAAGAAATGCCTTCTGAGCCTCTGGTTTTGACATTGGGTTGTAACCTGGAAAATCCTAGGTCTGGGTGAAAGAGGCCTGTGGTGCTCTCTTGTCTACTTCATGCCTGCAACTGTTTCGTGTGCAAGTAGAATTCCATCATTCTTCAGTTGCATATGCAAAGGGTGGGGCCAGACATGATCCATTAGCTTAATACACAGTCTTTAGATCCTGCGTCTAAGGTGACTCTGAGGCTGGCTTACAGAGTACATGCAGCTCATTGAGCCACAGTGCCAAGATTCACTTTGCATAGACTATCAAGAAATAACCGGCACAGGACACATCTCTGCATCTTTCTTGCAATTCCTAGCACCAGTGAGGTCTGTCACTGAGGTTACCACTAAACTGAATATGAGGTTTCCTGGACTGAATGCATTTTCTTAGTATCTTGGGAGGATCGGATAGAATAGAAGGGGCTACTTAAATTTTGGGAAATGTTACATTAATTGATAAAACTCAGGACAAGCATCCTGTATTCCCTGTCATATGGGGAAACCCAGTGTCTGATTCTTATATTGCAGATTTATATGGGAGTGTGTGTGGGTGCAAACATAGAATCAGGTCCAGGAGAGGGGAATGAAGGAGGCTTTTAGGAAGTGGTGGGGAGGAAAAAGGAAGATGGATGATAGGAATGAAAAGGTCAGGAAGACAGGAGTGGACAAGGCAATAGGGAAAGCGTTAACCATAAAAGGTGGGCATGAATGTAACCCAAGAAGGGGCTGCCAGCTTATGTCTCTGCAGAGAAATAGTAAGACATGGTCCTGAAATGAACTAAACTCAGAATTCTCAATGAACTGACCAAGTTGCCACTGAGGCTCATATGTAGGCACCAGAGAGAGTGACTGGGCAATCATGGTGGGCAATGGCTCTATGAGACTACTCACATCTCAAAGTGAGACGTTGACTCTAGGAGTTAAATCCTACTGCTTCCTGAGAATGAGAACAACATCCTTCTGAATTAAGTAGAGGGATTAAGTTGAGGCTGTGCAAACAACATGTAAAATGCACTTCTGCATCAAGTTAATTCCAAATAAATTAGAATGTTAGCAACACTTGGAACCTGTGGACATGCAATCATGCCGGAGTCTTGGCATGTGCCAGGGGCTGTTCCTGGGCACAGTCAATTCGTTTGTTTATCTCTTGATGCCAACACATAAGCAAAGCCTTAAAGACATATTTAGCAATTAAAAAATATTATCCATTTCTTAGTCAGAAAGGAAGGCTTCTTCTGAGACCCTGGATTTGAAGGTCTCCTCATGGAGTTTCCTTCGCCGTCAATGACTTCCTTTAAGTCTGGTGATGCCCGTGCCTTTAATCAAGTTCTGTATTTCCATTTAAAAGGCCAATATGTGCTAATAAAAATAAAAGCCCATCTGTAAGAAAAGAAATCTGTGTTCAAAGTCTCAAGACTGCTGGATATTTCTACAGCCAGAAATCAGACCAGTGTTCTCCTTTTTCCCATCTGACCCTTCCCTCCACCCACCATTACCAGCAAGCTTTTACAACAGAGCAAGGTCATGAATGGCCTCTTGTCCAGTGGCAGCTAATGAAAGACCTATTCTTATTGCTCATATATCAGCCTAGTGCAGGAAGCTGCCCTCTGGGGTATTATACTCCTGTGTTGACAGGACTATGGTGGAAAGTCTCAGCTCGGTGAAGCTGACTTTCTATTCAGAGTGAGAAACATGGCTTTGATAATCATGCAGCTTTTCTCACTGAGTGTGGTGAGCTGCTGGGTGCTAGGAGGCTAGATTATGCTATCTTGATCTCAGGACATAACCACAAATCCCTCCCCAGATTCCGAGGGGTCTTGCCTGTCTCTATCTTGGCATTTATGCCCACCCATATGCCGTACTTGAACTTTTAACACATACAAGATTTGTCTTAAATGTGGGTTGATTTTTCCCTAAAACATGGGAATCAGAAGTTTACCCAGTGATCTCATCCTCTTCCCCCACCACAACCCAGAAGAAATTACACCATTGTCATTTGTTGTACAACACTTTGCAAAGCCCACAGGCATCTGGGAAGCACCGGAGGAGATCACACTGTCTCTTGATAACACATGCCATTTTCCGGGTTTGCACATTTATTTGTCTCAGAAAGATTTGCTGTGTGCATGGTGACTTGTAGGTCCTAAAGGGAGCTGGCAGCAAGGATGGAGTTAAATAGTGTAAAGAAGTTAAGACCTATCCCTCTGCACAACCTACGGAGTGATCCCCAAGCATCTGCCTAAGTTGAAGAAACATATAAAATAGAAAGCATTTCTTAAGGAGATGAGTAAAGATCAGAGACAAAGAAGGAGCAGGTATGTGGTTATGGCCACTCCGGGAAAAACCGTTCATGTGTAGAGTTGTCAAACGGGGAGTAAATCAGTATTTTCTTCATGTGTGTTTGTGACATACACAATACACATAACGTGTGTGCCTCAAGCATACCCCAATACTTCTTTAATTTAAAGATAGTCAAAGGAAGAGGAAAATCTGGTGGCATGGGCTTGCAATTTGAGCAATCCAGACAGCTAAGGAAGAAGAATCACAAACTCACAGCCTGTCTGGGTTACAGAGTGAGTTCAAAGCTAGCCTGGCAGTGTAGGGAGATCATGCCTCCAAATAAAAAGTTAGAGGAGCTAGGCACGTGGTTTGGTGGTAGAGCACTTGCCTAGTATGGCAGGGTCCTAGGTTCAGTTGCCAGTCATACAGAAAATGGGGGGTATGGCTTTTAAATATCAAGGACCAGAAAATGCATAGAAATATGAACTGCTTCGGGCATGAAACAGCAGCCAAAGAGCAAAGCCATACAGCTGAAAGATAGCGGAAGCTCACACATAATCTGCACAAACAGAATGAACCAAATACAAATTACAACACAACAAAAGATTGAAATTAATTCATGGGAAAGAGTGTAATTTCTACTGTGTAAGACTGGTAGTGTGCACTTCAGGTCATCAAACGCTAATTAAGCAGCGATCAAGAAAGTTCTGGAAGGTACAGAATTAGGAATATGAATGAGGCTCTGGTTTCTCTACCAGACAGAAGACATTAAAAGTTATAAAGACAATCTTTTCTCGTTTTTTATTTATTTTTATTTATTTACATTTCAAATGTTACCCATCTTCCCAGTTTCCCCTCTACAAACCCCCATTTCCTCCTCCCGCCCCTGCCTTTATGAGGGTGTGCCCCCACCTGCCCACCTACTCCTGAGTCAGCGCCCTAGCATTCTCCTGCCCTGGGTCATCGATCCTCCACAGGACCACGAGGCTCCCCTCCCAGTGATGCCCGATAAGGCAATCCTCTGCTACATATCCAGCTGGAGCCATAGGTGCCCCCCTCCCATGTGTACTTATAAAGACATTCTCAAATCACAAAGCCAAGCACAACAGTTGCTTCCTAAGAAGAAGTTCAGGCCTTGACAGTGAGAAGCCCTGATGGACTTCTCATACAAAGGGAGAACTTTGGCATCTAGCTTACGTAGGCTGGCTCCCATGTCGGTCAGTATATGGCTTTGATATTTAGTTGTAATTCAAAGTCAATGATTTCAGAAGCATGCGCTGAGCTAACTCACAGAAGGGATTGCATGAGAGGAAAGGACAGGAGGTCGCTGAGCTGTCCCGCGCTACGGTCTCGCCAGCAAGAACGACGCGGCACACATAG
>JADRCH010000199.1:2615696-2636857 GCA_019843965.1 Rhynchomys soricoides
GCGCCATCTTGTAATGGCGGATGTGGGTGCTCAGGCGGCTCCCAACACTGAGCCAAGGGTTCTGTGGAGAGAGGGAGCTGGAACGGGGTTGATGGGAATGGCAGGACGCATGTGAACACAAACCAATGAGACCTCATGAAGTCCAGCTGCAGTAAAACTAAGTGGGGGTGGGGTGGGGGTGGGGGCTCTGCTGAGTTCAGCACTGTCCTAAAAACTAAATCATTCAGTCATCCGCAGTGATGACACTGGCCAAAAGAGCCTTTGTCAGCCTAGTGGGAGCAGTGATGCTCGCCACTGTTAGCTAGTTCCGCCAGAGGGAGAAGGATGATTTCAACCTTGAAAAATCAAAAGAAAGGACCCAATAAAGGTACACATTGAAGCTGGGCAGTGGTGGCGCACGCTTTTAATTCCAGCACTTGGGAGGCAGAGGCAGGCAGATTTCTGAGTTTGAGGCCAGCCTGGTCTACAGAGTGAGCTCCAAGACAGCCAGGGCTACACAGAGAAACCCTGTCTCGAAAAAAACAAAAAAACAAAAAAACCAAAAAAGATACACACTGAATTCAGTTATATCAAAAACAAAGATATCAAATTTTTATAGTGTAGAGCTTACCAAATTATAGGAGAAATCCAAGGAAATCATGAGATTTATCTAACGATGCCAACTGCAGAGTTAAGAGTGGCAGAATGTAAGAAGAAAAAGAGAATCATGAGTCTTCTGTAACCAGTTTAAGCGCCCTATTTAAATACCGATGGAGGAAAGCCAAGCAGACATACATTCAATATAAATATATTTCACACAATCTTAGACTCTCTGTAATCCAGTGCTTTCTGTGACAAAAATGGAAGCCTTAGCAGCAGTTACCAGAGCCCATCTGACTTGGCTGCCAGTACAGTGTGGGAGATAGATGGCAGAGAGAGAGAGAGAGAAAGAGAGAGCTGTTCATGGAGGGAGACAGGGATAGACTCTGAGATGCTTAGAATTATTATAAAATTATAGGAATAGCAGACTAGGATGGGCTCAGTACAATATTACCAATTACTTCTATTACTAAAGTTGTTCAGATTTTAAGCATGTATTTTTATGGCAAATATTAGAACACAGGAGAACATTCAATTAATAATTCACCCTAATGTCTCTGTTCCCCTGTAGATGTGTATGTCTATGTATATGCACACACACATATATATGAGCCTTTGTCATATATTAATATATATTAAATATATATTGATATATATGTAGTGAAGAGCATTTGTCAAGGCTATATATAGCCTTTGTCAATATCAAGCTGAAAATACTCAGGAAGCTGAAATCTATTGTTAGAAGCAAAACATTCCCAGACTGTTGAAATATCCTGAAAACACTCCAGCTCTAGAACACAGAAATCATGATGATGCTGTAGACATTTGTTCTAAATCAGACGGCTTTATAGGCTGGAATGTTTTGCTTGCCTTTCCTCTATGTGCATGTGTACAAGAACATATTCCCTCCAACTCCTAGAAGGTGTATGTTTTTCTTGTAGGATGTGGCAGGGTATGTTCATGCATCGGGCACATAAATATTAATATTGAGTTGAGAGGAGGCAGTGAGGAGGAGAGCACACCCCAGTGAGAAGCCTGCTCCGGCTCTAACCAGCTGTGTAATCGCACAGAGATGCTCAGCTCCTGAGAGCTTCCGCTTTCTCAAGTGCAAAATTTGGAAATTAGCTTAGGACTTTGCAAACTCCTTCTCCGGGTCACAGGCCGCAGGTGCCTTGAAGTTAGATCCTTCACAGGCAGTTGCACCATGTCAGGAAAGCCTCCTCCCACCCTGCAGTTTGAGTTGAGAGAGATCCCTGGTCTTTTTCTCTGGGAAGTCAGAAAAATAAGGCGGAGAACTCTGTGATTTCGGGGGTAATTGTGGCAATTTCACGGGCTGTTTGGGAGTAATCGTTTGGTTTCCCTGGTGCTTCAGAACATTTGGGGGCTTTCCTAACGTGCCTGCCTTCTCTTTCTTCCTCCGAGTGGCTCGATGCTCTAATATTTGAGTGTAGAAGGCAGATGAACAATGAAATAAGTCCCCGAGCAAGACTGCACTGCTTCCTTCATCCACTGTAAATGAGGAGAGAGCGAAGACTGTAACTGTGCAAACACCAGCTCCTCTTCCACTTGTGATGTCCAGCTGCCCTGCAGCGCCTGGGGATTTACTTAAAACATACATTCTAATATCTTTATTAAAATACATTCAGCAACACAGACTCAAAGGGCGCATTTCTCTTCTTGCCTCTTCCCTTATTGTGAAGCTAAATTGGACCGCGGCCAAGGTCTCTAAAAAGCACCATGGCTTTTAGGGAAATCATTTCTCCTTTGTGAGCACCCGGAATTTCACAGGCCCTTTTGCAGGGGAGCTGACCGTGTGAAGAGGAAACTGTCCGTGCTTCCGAAGGCAGACGCTAGGTGGCAGCCGAAGACAGCATTTGCCCCGTTGGTGCACCGCAGACGCCAGGGTGCGAGGCAAACATTCTTTAACAGTTGGAACCAATAAAAATCAGCTTTTCCTCTTAATTACTGCTAAGTGAATGCCTTCTGATACAGCAGTCAGATGGCAAAGCTGATTATAGAGCAGGCAACTTGCGCTTGAGAGCTAGAAGTCCCCAGAGTGAAGTTCCCCTGAAACCCTTCTCATACTTGAACTGTGAACAAGAGTGCTGAGGTCAGGAGAACCCCAACTTCAAAGACAGAACAGTGGACCTGACCTCTTGAGCAACCTCCTTAAACCCGGGATTTATTTAAGGGGAGTGGTGATGGGAAAAAATAAAATAAAATAAAATAAAATAAAATAAAATAAAAACAATCAGCTGCGACTCAAGTCCTTTCCTGGGAGAACTTTGGCCTCTTAAATTCTTAAATTCTCTGCGTTTTATTCTTCTTGGGGTGGGGTGGTGGGAAGACAGGCCCTTTTGTAGTCTTGGACTCTATATGAATCTGAGTCAGCCTGTGCCACCTGAGAAGTGTCCCCCAAACAATCAAAAATGTGGATACTGCCTTCATCCTTGTTAAACACATCACTCCAATTAAAACGCAGGCAGCCTCAACAACACAGTTCATTGTATCAGTGGGCAGAACTATAACCTGAGCAGTGGGCAGGGGGAATGTCTCCAGTATCAGGCAGGCCTCATACCTTCAGAGAAACAATGCCTATTACTCAAAGGCAAGGAAACAGACCTTTCTGCAGACTGGAGGGTCATGGGAATCTAAAGATAAATGAACACTTCAGGAGGGGACTGGGGAAGACAGAGATCTCAATGGGACTTTGAAAAATAAGTCTCAGTGAGGCCTTGTCTTAGGGTTTCTATTGCTGTGAAGAGACACCATGACTAAAGGACAACATTTAATTGGGGCTGGCTTACAGGTTTAAAGGTTCAGTCCATTATCACCAAAGCAGGAAGCATGGCAGCATCCAGGCTGGCATGGCACTGGGGAAGGATCAGAATTCTATACCTTGTTCTAAAGGATGCTAGATGGAGACTACTCTCTTCCAGGCAGCTAGGAGGAGGGTCTCAAAGCCCACCCCCACAGTGACACACTTCCTCCAACAAATCCACACCTACTCCAACAAGGACATATGTCCTAATGGTACCACTCCCTGGGTCAAGCATATTCAAACCACCACGGGCCTCCTTAATGTAAAATGTGCAGCATATGTCCTGTTGGATGCTAGGTTTTGATATACATTCTCACTTATGAGATTGGACCCAATCAGGTAATAAACACACTTATGATCCCACCACATTGCATGCTAAGTCTTCTCCCTCATGCTCTCTGTGTTTTCCGGGGGAATGCAAGTATGTTCACTGCCACTGAAGTGGAGTTGCAACATCTTGTTACAATTAATTAAATAAGCATTCTGTTTTTCTGACTCCTGTCACTCAGAGTCCTCATTTTGATATTTTATATCCATCCACATTTGAACACTAAATGCCCACCCATGTCCTCATGATCAAGTGCAAGGTTATGCTGGTCAGTGCCCATGAAGCTGCGGTCAACCTGTATGTGTGTGTCTGTGTGTGTGTGAGCGCGTATGTATGCATGCACACGCGTGCGGGTACATCTGCCTATGTGTATGTGTATACATGTGTATCTCTGAATGTGTGTGTATGTGCATGTGTGTATCTGTGTATGTGTGTGTGTGTCTGTGTGAGTATGTATGTATTTGTATGTGAGTGTGTGTCTACATCTGTGTATATACCTGTGTGTGCATGTGTGTATCTGTGTATATGTGTCTGTGTGTGCATGTGTCTGCCTGTGTGTATGTATATGTGTATATCTCTGTACGTATGTGTGCATGTGTGTGTATATCTGTGTATGTAAGTGTGTGTGTATATCTATATGTGAGTGTGTATGTGTATACATCTGTGTGTATTCATGTGTGTGGCATGTACATGTGTGTATCCCTGTATACGACTGTGTGTGCATGTGTGTGCATACATGTGTGTGTATTAATGCATGTGTGTTCATGTGCCTGTGTGTGTATGTGTATTTCCATGTATTTGCAAATATGTATAGTTCAGAGATAGACACTGAGTGTCTTCCTCTGTCTCTTTCTACTTTATTTTATGAATTGGGGTCTCACAGAACCTAGGTCTTCACCCATATCTAGACTGCTGACAGGAGGTCCCAGCATTACTAGCCCCAGTCCCATTCTGAGTTAATGCCTGACTTCTGAACGGTACTGAAGATCACAACACTGGTCTTCATATTCGAGGACAGTCACTTTTCCAACTAAGCCATTGCCCCAGCCCTTGAAATTTTATGTCACATTTTAATCTAGATCTATCATAAAGTATCTGATATTTCCTTCTAGTTTTATATGTCAGTGCTATATTGGGCCCCATTTGGTCAGTTTTCCTTTCAGTCTGAAGCCGCTGTACTGAACCCTGTTGTTGACAGATGAACCTGACATGCCTACCTTGTCTTTACTGTGGGTGTGTGTCTGTGAATGCATCTCTCATGAGCACACAGTGCCTGTACAGAGCTGGAGGTTTCATTACAGCATTCTCTCATGTGAGACAAAGCACTTTGGCACACCCAGCCTCTTCTATGTTCCTCACACTCTCTTCTTCTGACACATTCACGGTGTCTTCTCTTCCTATTTCACACCCATTTGTTACATACACATACAAAAGTAAACACAGAGAGTCTGTCCTTGATGACTGGTTCATTTCATTTAGTGTTGATATGATGACTCCTTATTTCACTTAGTGTTGATATAATGACCAGCTTATATCACTAAGCATTGCTGTGATCTCTACTTTTAGACATTTTCCTGTAGATATCATGACCTCATGCTTTGTGGCTGAGTAAAACTGCATTGAGTATTTTATGTAACGTCACCTGTTGGTGGATGTCTCGATTGGCTGCACGAATTAGCCATTGCC
The DNA here is from genome assembly GCA_019843965.1 of Rhynchomys soricoides. Lineage (NCBI taxonomy): Eukaryota > Metazoa > Chordata > Mammalia > Rodentia > Muridae > Rhynchomys > Rhynchomys soricoides. The sequence goes on from JADRCH010000199.1 coordinate 2,621,111, forward strand.
AACAGTGCAACAGTAAACATAGCCATGCAGGTATGTGTGGTAAGCTGATCTTTACTCTTTGGCTGTATGCCCAGAAGGGCACAATATGATCACATGAATGACAAACCCTTTTTAGTTTTCTGACTTCCATCGAGTTCACAGTGGCTGCTCCAACTCAGGTCCCCACCAGGTCTTTACCAGCATTTGCCTGCTTTTTTCTTAAAGCAGAATGGTGGCTCTCAACTTTCCTAACACTGCGACCCTTTAATACAGTTCCTCATGCTGTGGTGACCCCAAACCGTAAAATTATTTTTGTAGCTACTTCATAATTATAACGTTGCTATTGTTAAGAATCATAATATGAGTATCTGATATGTAGGATGTCTGATACACGACCCCTATAAGAGGGTAATTGGACCCCCAAGGGGTCATGATCCAGAGCTTGAGAACCACTGCTGCTTTCTGTAGCTGTGCATAGTGTTTCATCCGAGGGATCCAACTACCAGTTCTTGCTCCTATTTAGAGTCCTGTTTAGAGTCACTGCTCATTTCTGGACTCTGGAGCATTCGCTCTGTTTTACTTGAGTAGTTTGGGTGTTTCTGGTTGTACGCTAAGGTCATGAACTACTGTGAGTTGAGTTTGTACAGGGTGAGAGAGCAGAGCCTTCTATGTGTGAAGACTGACACCTCCACACCACTTGTTGAGGAAGCTGAATTTCCCACTGTCTACTTTTGGACACTTGTCAAGAATCATATGGCTGTAGCTGTGTGGTTGGATATCTGGAGCTGCAATTCTATCTTTTTGGTCTCTCTTCTTTCTGCTGGTACCATGCTTTATTTTAATGTTTTGGTCCAGAAGTCAAACTGTCCTTTTAGCTCAGGATTGATTTGGGTAATCGAGGTCTTTTGTATTTTCATATGAATTTTAAGATAATGTCATAGGTATTTTAATGGAGATTACAGTGCACTTGGGTGTCAATGTGGAACACTTTTCTTGACTTTTATTTTTTCAGTTCCCATGAATCTTCAACCTTAAAGTTTCTCTCCAATAACAGGTGAGGGTATATTATTTATCTGATTTACTAATTTCTTAGTGTAGTTTTGACTCTCTTTTGTATTTTATACAGATTTGAAACATGGTGTGTTGATTTCTACTAGGAACACCTGCTGAGGTCTCGGGACCATTTTGCAAAGCAATGACGTTATTATAATGCTGAGCCTCCAACCCATGTGTAAGAAGAACCTCTGTGATTTCAGATTTCTGCAAGTTCTCAGAAAAGTTACAGAGTTCCCAGGATCTGGTTTCTGCCTATTGTTTTCGGGTCTGTAAATGGTATTTTTATAAATAATATTGGTATTTGATTTTTAAATTTCAGATTATTCATTTATAGTATATAGAAATGCAATTAGCTCTTGTCATTTATTTATTGCAAAATTTCCTAGTTTCAGATTTTGGAAGTTTCTACCAGAGTTTCTACATAATCATTTCTTTTAAGATAAGAAAGATTTACTATTTTTTCCATTTTGGTGATTTATCTTGCTTGATTGCACTGACTAGAATCTCTCAATATGTGAGAATGGAGCAGGCCACAGTGGAACGACTCTGCAGGCAGGGGAGCATGTTGCTCTTGCCAGGGGTGAGAGTTTGATTCCCAGCACCCATCGCAGACAGGGCCTATCAGCAGTCTGATGCCCCTAGCTATGGCTATACTCACACACACACAAAGAAAATGAAATTATTTTTACAAATATTCATAGCTTTTTCCAATCTTGGAGGATGCAATAAATTTATTATTACTAAGCAGGGTAATAATTATCTATAGAAGGTTTATAGGTTATTTTTAATGTGCATATGCGTGGTGCTTGTTTATATGCATACCAAGTCCACACAGTTGCCCAGGGGATCCACAACAGTGGGTTGGTTCTTCTGGAGCTGGTATTACAAATCACTGTATACTGCCTGATGTGAGAGCTGGGAACCGAACTTGGGTCCTCTGTAAGAGCAGTCCATGCTTTTAACCATTGAGCCATCTATCCAGCTCTAAGTTGTCACAAGCTTTTAAGAGCAGATCGTTAATGTATCTTTTAATTCTCCATTGCTGAGTGCTGGGGAAAATATTTTAAAAAGAATCGGCCTGCTTCTTGCGCTACTGCCGGCAACTCTCTACGCTTGAGGTGGTCTTGCTGCTTCTGTCTCTAGCTAGCCCCGCAGCGACCGATCACGGTCTTCCCTGCTCCTCTTTGCTTGTCTCTGGGGCTGCTAGTTGCTTCTCAACCATAAACTCCTGTGGACAGCGGTCCCACCTTCCAGTAAATCAAAACTCTAGAAACTTGTAATTAATCAGTCAGATTTATAGATCAACAAATTCTTAACTCACAAGATGCCCACACAATAATTTCAGAGCCAAATGATGATACAAGCTGCCCACCTAGATCAGACAAGTTATCCCAATTATTCTATGCCTATATGATATTCATAACTACCTGTGGCTACTTAAAACCACGCGGGACCAAGCTCTTCTTCCCATCCGTCCTTCATCCCTGCAACTCTTAGCTCCGCCTCCTTTTTCCCTGTCCAATTACAGGCCTCCTGCTGCACTAATAACTAAATAGAATGGACAGGGAAAATCGGGCCACAGCTCAGAGTATTTGTCCCTGCGTTGCTGGGTGCAGGCTACACGTACTGTGTCACAGTCATCAGTCACCCTCTGTCCCTCAGTGAGATTGACTGTGAAACCAAATACACTCTACTGGTGAAACTATGATGTCACACAGTTACCTACCTTCCGCATTCCTTCCCAACCCCCCCCCCCCCCCCCCGAGTTTCCTGAAAGCTATCCCACTAAGCCAACATCAGCTAGCTTCCACTCTGGGGGAGTTCTGAGCCCTGCTGGTGCTGGCGATCTTTCTCTTCATATTCCTGATGATGAGGTTTGCTAGGTAACTCATCTGGATCTGTAGCTAGTTAACCTCACCTGTGTTCCCAACAGGCACACAGAAAGGAAGCAGGGGCGGGCTTGCTGTTTCCAGGCTTCCCGTCTGAGTTCTCTCTTACTACTAAAGGAATTTGAAAGTAGACACGGAGGCACCCTGAGAACCATTTTATTAGAGTTTAGAAGACAAAGAACAACAAAAACAAGATAGGCAAACTGTAAACTTTGGCGTTAGCCAGGAGGGAGAAATGATGCATTCTGCATTTTGAGGGTCCAAGGAACAGGTGGGTTCAGCAGCAAAAGCTGGCAAGTAATCTGCCTGGTGGAAGAGGTTTCAGAAAAAAGTGGGTAGGCTCTGAGTGTCACAGGGAATACGCTTAGGCCTGCAGCCAATGTCTGAGAGAAAAGGGTAGAGGAAGACAAGGGCAAGTTAGAACTCAGGAAAGCATGTTGGCTCAGAGGACTTGTGGAGGAGGAAGCGCTGAGAGGAGCAGCCTAGGGGAGCAAGCACTGTTGGGGCGTGTGAGCAGCTGCAGTCTAGAGGGGATAATTATTCCTCCCAGTTCTCTACGTCTCTCAGGTGCATCAGTGAAGTTTCTTCCAGCTTGGCCTTCTGCCCAGGCTATTGATATGTAGGCCTCTGCATGGGAGGAGACAACAGTGTCCAATGTTCTAATCTTTGGAATGGATCAGATTGTCTCATGACTTTAAAAGTTACTGAACAAGAATTGATGACAAACAGCATAGCCGTGTTAGACTTCTGAGAATTTTAATTTATTTTTTTATTTTTATTTTTTACTGATTATTTTATTTATTTACATTTCAAGTGTTATCCCCCTTCCAGGTTTCCCCTCAACAAACCCCTTATCCCATCCCTCCTCCCCCTGCTTCTATGAGGGTGCTCCCCCACCCACCCACCTACTCCTACCTCCCCACCCTGGCATTCCCCTGCGCTAGGGAATCGTGCCTCCACGGGACCAAGAGGATAACCACTAGAAAGTCACAGACTTTTCAGAATTTGAATCTGTTGTCTTAAGCTATCAAGGCTGGCCCTGAGTTTCCAGGCACCCACACTGTGCTGAGTTAGTTTCTCTGGGTAGTCCTGTCTCCTTAGCACAGTGTGTAATAAGAGTCGGAGAATTTCTTCCGTGTTCCCATGAATCATTGTTGCTGCTTTCCCATGAAGCATTGCTGCAGACCCAGAGAGCATTTTTGCTACATGTTGGTTATTCCTGGTATGACTGGGCTGCAGGCTCAATGAGTTGTGTTTCACACCGAACACCACATTTAATTGAAATAACATCTGACAGAAAAACTGTAATTATTCAGACTTTCGTAGACATTTTTCTGGAAAACAAATCAAGTAATTCTGACACTTCAAGTAAAACACCTGTCAGAATTTGTTGCCAGGGATAAAATTTGAGTTTCCAAGCCTGCTTTTGACAGATTCTCAATACACAAAGGCCTTGCTGATGAGATTGGTGATGTTATTAATAAAGGCAATTTTTGATATTTTAGAGTAAAATGTGTCAGGATACGGAATTATCTGTAAAAACTCACTGAACCAATACTTTTTAAATGACCACTGTCAACATTAGAATTTTAAACGTGGGTAAACGTTACATCGTTCAGAGGACAAAACAGACCACTGAATTTTAATGCTGCAGAACGTGAAAAATTGATTTATTTAAGATTCTACATTGCAAGAAACTATTGCTTATATAATCTGAGGAGTCTCACAATAAACTCCTAATTGCAGGGGATTGTCAACACAGCGTTTCTCTCTTTCATGTGAGCGGGGCTTCCTTTGTATACCTCAACCACAACACTCTGCTCCTATTTGTGTATTATACAGAGAATGGTAGAGAAGATCCATTTGTGTTGTAGGAAGCCAGGAGCCAGAGAGCTGAAAAGATGAGAAATAAAACCGATCTCACCTGTTGCGATTCTACCTTTCTCAAAAATATTTTTTAGACATTTAAAAAAACTATGTGTATATAATTGTGTCTGTTTGTGGGTGTGTGCAAGTGAGTACAGGCACCTATGGAAGGCTAAGGCATAGGACCTATGGAGCTGGAGTTGCAGGCAGTTGTGGCCTGCCTGACTTGGGTGAACTGAATAAACTCAGGTCCTCTGTATGAGCATGCATGGTCCTAGGCACTGAGCTACCTCTCTAGTACCCTCCCCAAGAATGTTTTAAGAAAACATCTATGTTAAGAAGAAGAGATGTTGCTCAGAGCTAGAACACTGGCCCGAATCTTATTCCCAGCAAAACAAATCAGTTAACTAACTAATGTAGATACACAATAGGTTCGCTCTTTGATGTTGTTTCAAAATAAATAGCAAGATAATCTGAAATGTTTTAGATTTTATTTAAAAGCATTATTGCTATATATGACTTACATATATAAGAAGCCACATTTAACTGACAAGTGGAAGGTACATATGTGCCTACAGCCTACACCCTGATTTTTAGTGTATAAGGACATTCTCTGACTCCCACTCATAGCTCCGTGAAGTTAACAACCCTGCTTTCCTGCCCTCTGTGAATTAATTATTTTAAATTCTGAACGTAAGTCAGGTCATGCTCATGTTGCTTTGTTCCAGGGAATTTGTTTTCTATGCAATGTTTTCAAATATTTTCTACCTCTGTGCAATCACTGTCCACAACTTCACAGAGATCTTGTTGCTTCTGTAGCTTGCCTTGAACAACATGGGCATTCTACAGTGGCTATTCTGTGAGGATAAAATATGTTTCTACAGTTTTGGTTATTTTTTCAATAATGAACAATGTATAGTTTACCTGTAGAGGTTATTGTTAAGTAATCCTTTTAAATTATTCATTTATTCATCTCTTCTAAATATACATGCATATGTATAATATATGTATTTTTACATACATATTACATATATACACATAGAGAGATATTAATAGATAGATGATAGATAGATGGTACATAGATGATAGATAGATAGATGCTAGGTAGATAAATAGATAGATAGATGATAGGAAGATAAATAGATAGATGATAGGTAGATAGATAGATGATAGGTAGGTAGATAGATAGAAAGATAGATAGACAGATAGGTAATACGTAGCTAGATAAACAGACAAACAGATAGACGATAGAACGCATATGCCACAGCATGCAGTAGACTTACTGGGACGACTTCTGGGAGTCAATTCTCTTTCGCCATGTGGGTCACGAGACTCAAACTCCAATCATCAGGTCAGGCTTGGCAGCAACCATCTTAACCTGAGCCATCTTGCCAGCTCAGTTTCTAAATATTTTTGATTATTTGATTGCCTAGAATGAAGTGGATACTTTCTAGAAATATTCAACCTGTGAAGGAGGAATCATTATGAAATAGAAAACACAAGAAAGATCAATATGAAGAGTAACCTTCAATGACACCATCCTAAATGGGGATATCACCCACATATTTTGAGTAGTTCCTTAACATGTACAAATTCTGGATTTGGGAATTACTTTGTCAGTTGAAGCTGTCTGGCACACTCTTTGACACACTCTCGGGGGCTGGGGGCCGGATCCAGGGCTTTCTTAATGGTTGTCATCTGCAAACACAGGTGCATTGCTATTCCATGAGGTAACTTTTCCTCCCTCTCTTACCACTGTGACTTTAGGCAAAACACTGAATGGAAGGGTTGAGAGTGGCCAGTCCTGTCTGCTTCCTAATCTAGAGGGAAGCTGTCAGCTTTTCACTGTGGAATACATTACTTACCGCATTCGATTCTAACTTGCTGAGGAACACTTCTTCTATGCCTAATTGGTTGGTTGAATGGTCTTCCCATGAAAATGAGTTAAATTTGAAAGGCTCATTTTCTGCAATGATATTTTCATATAACTCTCAAAGTTTTCAGGATCTATATCCTGCATTCTTCGGTTGTGCAGAATCACATTAGTTGATATGAGTGTATTAAACCATCCTTGCATGCTAACAAGTAGATAGCAGCTGTGCGTGACACTCGATTCTTTTAGTTTGCTATTGGATTAAATTTGCTAACTGTCCACAAAAGGCACAGCATTGTGTATCTCCTCTCTTGCTATGAGTCTATCTCACTTTGGAATAAAACTTTCTTGGTGAAGTGGAACTGGGAGCTTGATCTCCTCTTCAAAGTTTGCCAGGATTCAAGGAAGATGGAGCTGATTGTTGTGTGAGTGATGTTTGGTGGAATTCATTAGGTCCTGATTAGAATCCTGATTATTAATTAAGTCTCCATACTCATTATTGATACACTTTGTAGACTATATGTTTCTAGAGATTTATCTATTTTATTCAAAATGATTTCAGTAGCACAGAATTCTGCAGATAATCCAAGACTAGTTTGATCAATGTCCAATCTGATCCACAAGCTGCTTACTAGCTATGGAACTCCATCTACTTTGTTATTTTACATGGCATGTGTTTACAGGAGCTTTTGAAATAGTATCAGATCCTGGAAATTATATTTTTTAGGAGTCTTGCATAAGTGATCATCTGCTTTTAGTCATTGGCTTTAGACTGGTCCTTCATTATGACAAATGCAAGCTAATATTCTTTAATTTTTCAATAATTTGTCTTTCAGCATTGGCTATATTGTTCCTAAATGTCCTATTTAGTAAAATTTTGTTGTTAGTGCTGATTGTCTCCTGTTATTTCTCCCATATCTTCCTTCTGTTTAACTGACTTCCCTTTCTACTTATCATATATTTCTTTTTTCATGTCCTTTACATTTGCTCTCTTAATTTTAAATTTTAAAACACTTGCTTTCCATTAACATGTCTGATATCATTACTAAGGGTCAATTTTATATTACTTTTAGTAATTCTCAGTCTTTCACACCGCTGATCTCCTTCTGTTTCTCATGCTGCGACAGTTTGGTCTGCCTCATGGCAGAGATTTCCCTCTGTATTTGAAAGAGTTTGGTGATTTATGAGTTAATTGTAGATAGTCCTTCCTCTCCTTTCTGCTTGTCAAAATTACAGAAAATGTCCCTGCCCTGTAAGGGGCAAAGGGAAGCAGAAGATGTTGGGTAATAACTACCAACATATCTTTGAGCCACAGCACACAGAACAGGACAGTCAGAGCAGGACATGACACTGACCTCAGATGGAGAGCTTGAAGACTCATATTGTCTTCCTGCTGCTCCTCCAGTTCCCATAAGTTCATTCTAGAAAGAAATAGGACACTGTGGCAACTGCTTCATAGATAGATGATGAGTACAGTCAATGGCCATGCTGTTGTGCAAGAGAGACAAGGTGAGTTGGGAAAAACCCTCCAGGTATATGGATCTCTTAAAATGTTGGTGGATGCTTTGTCGGGTAGTAGATTAGTGTGCACATCCCAGAGGAAAAATAGACCATAAAGAGATAGATAGATTATTAGACAGACAAAGTATTAGGGGATGGATGGATGAATGAATGCATGTGGATAGATGGATGGGCAGATGGAAGGATGGATGGATGGATGGATGGATGGATGGGCAGATTGAAGGTTAGATGGATACATGCATGCATGGATGGATAGATGGACAGAGGGATGGGTGGATAGATGGATGGATTGATGGATAGATGGATGGATAGGAAGACAGATGAATGGATGGATGGATGGATGGAGGGACGGACGGACAGATGGACGGATGGACGGACGGATGGACAGATGGAAGGATGGATGGATGGATGAACACATAGATAGATGGTTGGTTGAATGGATGGATGAATGGATTGATAGGTGACAGATGACAAATACTCCTGGACCAGGGGACTGTCCCCTTTCTTATGTTAGTCAGCAGTTGACTTTTTCCCTTTGTCTTTGTCTTTTGCAGGTTACAGCATTAGTTATTTATTCAGAGGGAGACTTCAAGACAATAGGGGAAGTTTATAACTGTGCCTCATCTGGAAAGAAAATGAGTATGTCTTCAATGCATATGTAATGGTTACATGACCTCAGCTGAAAGGTCTGAATTATGTAATTTTATTTCAATGATAAATACAGATGAGGTGTGTGTGCAGATTCCGATTTGTCAATGGTAGATTGGTCATCTGCTTTTAGTTTGTCACCAAACAAGTCTGTAGTTTCAGGACAGATGGAGTCTGAGAAGCAGGAGTCAGACTGGAGGATTTCATCATAGATCTTGATCAATTAATACTGTCCAGTTCTTTGTTGTGTGACAGGGTAGGCACCACTGGCATTCAAGACATCTTGATGGCCCTCCTTATTCTCAGTCTTCTGGACCCAACAACATTCTACAGATGTTGACTCTGGTGCCCCTTTTCTGGGTCATGCCACCATGGCCTATAGTTGGCAGTTTTCTCACACAGCAGGATGCCTGGCGATGAGTTCTGGTCAGATGTTGTTCTGTCTCTTCTAGGATCTGAGTTTTACTATGTGCAGGGTTCTACTTACATTCTCCATAGCTAAAGAGGGGCCCCCACAGGACACATGCTTCATTCACTCTCCAGCCAGGGTGGCATACATGTGTGTGATTTATCATTAGTTAAAATGTTTTCTATTTCTTTCTATTTTCTATTTCAGTTTTCAGCCTTTGAAAATGTCATGCATGAATAAACTGAGTTTTTAGCTCCCACCACTTCCCCTCCTCCCTCTTTCTTGCTAAAACCCTATTTGCCTCAAAACAGATTCATCCTACTTTAATATATTTTCACATTTTTTGAACCCCAAGGTTTTATTCTTATTTTAAACTTGCAAGACTTGCTATTAAAAGAAGAGAGTCTACAGGCAATCACTATCTCAGCCGCTGTTCTGGTCATTCACGTTCCTCTGGTTTCCACAGCTGTTTGTAATTGATTTCTCTCTGATCTCTGCTTAGAAATAGGCACACACAGAGACTCATACACGTAACAGCACATGCACACAGAAATGTACACACGTGACTAACACCCTGTGAGTATAAGCTTATGTATTTGTTGAATCTCATGGAAACGTCCAGTTACTTAAAACATTGAAACCTAAGAAATTGGATGTCTTGTCCTGGACAAGTTTGTTGTATTGTGGAACCAAGACTTTTCCATACTTAAAAAATGTTAAATGTAAAAAAGTTTATTTATCTAGAGTGTGACTGTTTCACCGCCACATATACATGTGCACCGTGTGGGTGCCTGGAGTTTCTGGAGGGCAGAGAGGGAACCAGATCCCATAGAGCTGGGATTAACAGATCATTGTGGGCCCCCAAGCAGGGACTGTGAACCAAACCCTGCTCCTCTGAAAGAGTAAGAAGTGCTTTAAACCACTGAACCAAATCTCCAACCTCCAACTGTCTTGTTCTAAAACTTAATTCATCAACATAATCCAAATACTAGCCAATCATTGATCTAGTGATCACATCATCTATTTATTTTATATATTACATCATATGTGTGTGTATGTGTATGTGTGTGGTTAGTATATGTGTGTAGTTAGTATCTAATGTTTCAAACACATCAAAATGTGCCCACTTTTCTACTTGTCCTAAGAACTTCGTTAGTTTGATTTTCTTTTGATCAAAGCTTCTTCTTAGCTATTGTTTTATTTTATTTATTGTTTGTTTTCTTACGGTTCCTAGTCATGTGAGCTAATTGTCTCATGGATGCCCCACAGTTTGCATTTACCTGATGACTTTCTCATGTAAGTAATTTATTTTTCTCTAAAAGTAGAGTTTTATTCTGGAGTTCAATCTTCTTCCTCATCAATTTGTGTTGGTATACTAGGCCTACTGGCAATGCTTCCCAAGTGAATGACAGCTTTCTACTACGTGAAAACCAGGGATAGGGGTTAGCACTTGGGTCTCATTATCTAGTTTGGAGGAATAGTCTGGCAATGATGACAGGCACATTTGCTTTAGGTTTTAACTCTGGGATAATTTTCTTCTCTGCTTTTCTGGTCCTGGGCAAGACTGAGGACAAAGGAAAATACAGTTTTCAGGATTTATGTAAAGATGGGTCTCGTCTGCACAATGCCTAATGAGTTATGAGACATATGTGCTTCCATTTATAGTTCAGAAAAGTGCTACATAAAGGAGTAAAATAACTTAGCACATGGATGTGGCAAGTGGGAACTGATGCGGACTGTCCCGCTGTCCTCTCATGGACTCTGTCTGTCCTCCCATAGACTCTGGTTCAGTGATTAAGTGTGTCAGGAGGCCATGTCAAGAGCTTATTGTCATTTTATAGGGAGTCAATGCCTGCGTGACTCTGGTGGAAAACTTCTTATGCCAATCGAGCTAATCACTGTTAATGCTAGAATGTGGCTCCTGGTATTAGCTGGGCACTCAGAGAGCCTGTGGGTTTAATTCAGGAGCATTATGGAGCATTAAGAGACAATATGTACAGTATTAACAGTAACACCATGTAAGTCACCATGCTTTTGTGGAGGTGAGCCCTTTCCAGCAGTGGAGCTGACTCACCTGGGGACCAGCATCAGTGACAGAGTGATCAGTATCTTGGGAAGGTTCATCAGAAAACAGAGGGCATAGCTTTCTTACACTGAAGGAGCCAAGTCTTAGCACAGGACTCTGATGGTGCCCACCTTTGTGACGGCTTTTCCCAGTAGGCCACAAATGTCCCTCCAAATCTTTCTGCACTTAGCTGTCTGGGTTTTGTACCTGCTGTTATGAAGGCCCACCCTAACAGCCCTATGTTGCTTGGAAGCTCACCCTCATGGTACTCTTCAGCCCATCTTCATTTACCTCTGTCACACCGGCTGCCTGTAAGTTGCCTGCCACTGTCACCCTGTGAGAACCGTCGCTCCTCTGAAGTGCAATAGCTTAGAGCTGTGCCCAGGGAGGAAGCCTGTGAGATGTCTGGTAAGAAACCATGCTAATATAATTATTCTTCGTCCCATCCCATATGTGTACTGTGAGCATCCTACTGCCAGACACCTCCTTTTATCTCCCGACCTCTACCTACAGAGTATGGTGAGTCGGCAGACACTGGGCTTTCGGATACTCGATCAGCATGGAAGTGATCATTTCTGCAAGCCAAGCTCTCAGGCTTTCTCTGCAGAATCTCCAGAGTGAGGGAAACTGATGTCACCTAAGCCCCGGCTCCTGTGTGTCTAAGCCCCCAGGGACTGGCAGCTCGATTACCACCTTCATAGATACAAGTAATTAAATCTAACAACCTCATTCCCATTCTCTCCCTTCATGTCCCCACGATACAGACATAGAAATTATGAAAGAATCCAATTAAGGAGGTGGTATTAAATAAGTCCATTTTCTACAAAACCTGAATTTCATTTCATTCATTTTTAACTTTCACTAGACTTGTGCCCATTCCTCTATGGGTTCCTCACATCCTGTTATTTCTGCATTGATATTCTAGATTAACTTTAAATTTGCTACATGAAGGAAACTGTCTTCCTATGGAGCTAATGGCCGTTAGTATAAAATCATACAACTTGATGTAGCCATAGAGCTGTTGTAAAGGTCTGACACGGTCTAATTTCTTTTCAATCTATCATATAGCCAAGTTAACTTCACAGACAGTCTAAGACACCTCGGCATGCAGATTTACTTTCAGTAGTATGGCTGCAGTTCAGTGTGATGTCTTTCCTTGTTGGTACTGTGTGCTCTTTTGCTTTCTTGCTGTCTTGTTTTATATCCTGAATTATGTCAGGTTCAGGACTCAGTTCTGTGAGTAGAATAATCCTTGTGTCAGACCTCAGGCTTGATGGTTAGTGGAGACTGCTTAATCTGAAGAAAGACGAAGAGGCAGAGAGAAGGTAGCCACTTGGGGCTGTGCTCTCTCCTCAGTTCCTGCTTTTTCTTGGCTGAAGCCTGAGGGAGCCTGGTCTCACAAGTATTGCCAATCTTCCAGATGAAGTGCTGGACAGCTCCCCTAGTAGCCAGTTGGAAAGTTGGTCCTGAATTTCAGAAATGAGAAGTTCATCCCCAAGGCCCTGAGTGAATGTATCAGTGACTCTTCTGGTTCTGTGAAGAGACACCGTGACCAATGCAACTTATAGCAGGAAACCTTTAACTGGGGTCTGGTTTACAGTTTGAGAGGATGAATCCAGGACCATCATGGCAGGGGGTATGGATGTAGGCAAGCACCAGAGCAGTAGCTGAGAGCTCACAGCTAGGGGCAGAGAAAGAGAAAAGGCATGATGTGGGATTCTGAAACCTAAAACATCCCTGGGGACACACCTCCCCCCACAATCTCCCTAATCCTTTCTAAACAGTTTATTCACTATCTGGAGACCAAACATTCGAACATATGAGACTACGGATGCCACTTCATTCAAATAACCACAGAGACTATCTGAAGCTGCTGATCTGGGCTTCCAACACACCAGAGACCACCTCTGGTGACAGAAAACAAGTGTTTTATTAGTGCGTGTTCTGTGTGGACTGGTTCAGTGCCAGACTGATATTTCCCCCCCTCTTGACTTCACAGCCTGACCCTGTTCTTTAAATGTCTTAAAGGAGAATGGAAGCATCTTAGGATGCTTGTTAGACTCTTGAGTGAGAGTCCACAGATTTTTCTTTCTAGAAACATTTAAGCATTGGAAGAGTAGAGACTTGCCCCTGTATTGTATTGTAGATCCTTGTGATAATCAACACACGGAATAAATTGTGACAATTCCTTTTGCTTTCCTATGCTTGCACACTCTGAACAGCATTTGTCACCACCAGTCCCTGACTTTTTATTACACATGTCAGGAAGACAGCAGTGGTCAGAGTGTTGCTGTCATGCTTGTCACAGTGTCCTGGTCGCAGTAAGGTAGCATGCTTCCTGCCTTTCGCTCCTTGTGTTTCTACCTCTGGCCTTTTACAGTCAGTATCTGCACTCTGAAATACAAAGGCTCCCTTATCCTAAGGTTGCCTGTGACCTCCTGAAGCCAGGTTAGTAGACACAGTGCATAGAGGATGCCTGGCAGGATAAGCCAGAGAGGGCATAGTCACCCTCTCTGCAGGTAAACCCTTATTCATCAGGCCTTACCAGATTAAGGAAAATTACCTGAGAGATGTGTTCCAGATGGATCCCAGATGCACACAGTGCTCTGTGGGAGACAGTTACCAAAGGAAGGAAGCTGCAGCCTATGAAGTAGGGGAAACACATCAACAGACAGGCCATCTGCAGTGCTCCCTAAAGGCAACACATTCTACAGAAGCTGCTGCACAGTTTTGCTTACTGTTACTATGACATATGAACTATGTGAGCATGACCTGGGACAAATGAGTTTCCAATCTGTTCTACAAAAATCTAATAGGGCCCTTTAATTTATTTCAAAGGGTCCTATTAAGCACTGATGTGGAAGGGGGTTGGGAATTGGATGTTTCATGGCCACACTTCAGCCTTCCTTAATTCCTTTTGGGATATAGAAGTTTTACTTTGGGTGAGTCTAGTATTAGCACAGAAACAGCAACTTAGATTGCTTCTTCAACTAGTGTCTCCCTCAACAACCTCATGCTTGTCCAACTTGGATGGCAGTAGCAATACATACAGTGGGGACACCAAATCTTCAAACTCTGTGAGAACACAGTTGCAATTTATATTTATATTCTTACTTAGAAGTGAAACTGGTTTGTAATGACTTGATGTATTCCACTAGAGTTGCTACTAGGGAAAGTCATGGATTTTGCTTTAGAAAAAGCAATTTGTTCACGGATAAAATTTTTGATTTTTTTTTTCTGGAAAGTATAGAGAGCTGCAAAGCTTGAAAAAAAATGGCCATTTTTCTCCATTTGGGGTTGTCACCAACACAAAAGCATGGGAAGAGGGTTTTGTTCTTGAATGAATAATCAAATGTGTGGGGTGTTGTTCTAGGCCATGTCTGACTGCTGGGCGATGCCCCTGAGGTCATTTGTATCCCCAGTCTCAAGGAATACGAACAGCAAACTTACTTTCATGGCTTGAGGTTGGTATGCCAAGGGAGAAGGTACTGGCCTCCGGATAGTTTCTTCATTTTCTGCTTTAACTGCGCTCTATTTCAATTAGGGTAAAAAAAAGGGAGGAGGGAGGGAAAGAGGGAGAGAGGGAAAGAGAAAGGGAGAGAGAGGGAGGGAAGAAGAGACAGAGGAAGATCTAGAAGAGAACATAGATGCTGGCATAAACAACTGACGCCATGATTCCCAGATGTTTCATATAATGCAGTTTTTATGCACGTTTCAGAGTGACATGAATTATTTTATTTTGCTTGAAGTCCTCTGCAGCCAGCATATGCAGAAGGCAGTTTCTAATCTACCTTCCTTCTTTCCTTTTTTCCTTCCTTCCTTCCTTTTATTCTATTCTATTTGTGTATGTATGTGCGTGTATGTGGAGTGAGTGTGTGCATGAGTGTGTTGGTATGTTTGTGTTTGTTGGTATTTGTATGGTATGTGTGTGTGTGCATGTGTATGTGTTGGCATGTGTATTTGTATGTGTTGATGTTTGTATGATGTCTGTGAATGTGTGTGCTCATGCATGTGTGTGCAATGCTTGTATGTGCATGTGTATACTGTGTATATATGTGCATGTGTGTATTTGTGAATATGTGTATTGGTGTTTGTATGGTATGTGTGAATATATGTGTGCATGTGTATGCATATGCTTGTGTATGGTGTTCATTCATGTGTATGTGTATGGTGTGTGTGCACAGACATGAGTGTATGTATGGTGTCATCTATCTATGTATCTATCCATCCATCTATCTTCTCCTATCTATCAAATATATATCTATTTATCATTTATCTATCTTCTATGTTTCTCTGTTTCTATCTATCAACTATCTATCTATCTATCTATCCATCTATCTATCTATCCATCTATCTATCTATCTGTCCATCCATCATCTATCTATCTATCCATCCATCATCTATCTATCTATCTATCTATCTATCTATCTATCTATCTATC
>JADRCH010000199.1:2636867-2669583 GCA_019843965.1 Rhynchomys soricoides
ATCTATCTATCTATCTATCTATCTATCTATCTATCTATCTATCTATCATCTACCTACCTGAGATAACAGTTCTCATTTCCTATTGGAAAATAAAGAAATCTGGAGCAGAGGGAAAACCAAAATCTGTCACTTACATAAGATGCTGGGTGTCTTTTCTCCTTATCTCCACATCACTTCAGAGCAATTTTGTTCAAAAGAAGCAAAAATGATTCTGGGAAATAGACATCATTGGTTCTGTACATCTACCCATGGTTATAGACTACATCAGTGTGAGATAAAAGGAGCTTCTTATAGAGGCTCAAACTTGACCTTAAACGTTCAGTCTGAAATTCGTGAACAAGACTGAGATGAGGCACAATCATAGGAACTGCCCGAGGAGCCACGATTGTGCAGAAAGTGGAGACTGGTGCTCCATGAAGTGTAGAAGAGCACACACATGGGCAAGAGTAGACCACCCCATACTAAGCCCTGAGGAACAGCATATTTTGCATAGAATAAATGCAGCCTTGCCTGAGATGAGGGCCCCAGATCTCTTTCTAGACATGCTGTTATCCCCGGCCAATGTGACCCCATACCCAAGTGACACATCTTCTATGGGGACAGTAGTCATAGCTACTCTGGAGATTTGTAATGGTCAAAGACTGGATTACTGGACTTGTCTGCTATATAGGGGTAGTTTGCCCCCTGTCACAAATATACACATAGTAGTATCCACTGCATCAGCTAAGTGTCACACTGTATCTGCTAAACTTTTACATGTGTTCTGTGAGACTCACCCAGTGATGACATCATCTAATAACCCTTTCGACTAAACATGTTTTCACCGGTGCACGATGGTGAGTCGGCACAGTGAATACCACACACAGGCATGTGCACACAAGCACACGCACACACAGGTGCGCGCGCACGCAAATGTTCTGTCAACAGAAAGAATCTCTCCCCAGGTGAATGCCTTTGCACTGAAACCCATACTTGTTCTTATGAGACAGAAACCACTTCCAACATCCCTACGTTCATGACACTGTATCCTTGTTAACTAGTTTCCTTCAAGCCAAGCTGGCATCAGTCAATACCACATCCTGCAGTCTGTCTTCTGGCGTCTCAGTGCTATTCTGGTTGCTTTGTCACTATCTTCACCACTACTTGGCCTTGGCAGGCTACCGGAAGGTCATTGTCTTCTCTTCTGTACCCTTCCATGCAACCTCCATAAACCAGACATAACATCCGGTTTAATGTATAACGGAGACATAAACATACCTTTCTTGAGACTGCCCAGTTTTCATGCCTTCAACACTTTCAATTGCTGCTTCCAGAATGAGCACACTGCCTTTAACTCTCTTCATTTTTCTGGCCTTCACTAGCATTTGCATCTGCTCCATGGTCTGGTTATTAGTAGAGCATCTTCATTCTTTTAATTGCATCATCCCCTGAAGCATCCTCATCTTCTCTGTGATCTGACTCTCTAGTATTTCCATCTTCTCCATGGTCTCACTCTCTAACACCTGCATCTTCTCTGTGCTCTGACTCTGCAGCATCTCTCTCTTCTCTATCATCTGGCTTTCTATGGTTTGACTCCCTAGCATCTCCATCTTCTCCATGGCCTGGCTCTCTAGCATCTCCATCTTCTCCATGGCCTGGCTCTCTAGCATCTCCATCTTCTCCATGGCCTAGCTCTCTAGCATCCCCATCTTCTCTATGGTCTGACTCTCTACAGCATATCCTCCTCTCTGCATTCTTCTCACTCCTTGCACTCATCAGTGCACTTTTTGTGCTATACCTTGTTGTTCTTTGGGGCCCAGTGCAGCCTGTTCCCTCTCTCCGGAATACACTTCTATCTGAAGCAAGCCTCAGTTACTTCTGTGGAATGGAGTCAAACTCCAGATGCAGAGCTTCACCCCAAGAGCTTCTTTTTCAAAACCTTTGTGATGATGTGCTCTGCCACTGTGGATCTCAAAGCACTGGCCTTTTACATGCATTATACCCACAGTTTCTGGTGTCAGTGTGGCTAAGTTCCTTCTTATTCCTCATGAGGCTGATTCTTTGACTGCCGGCATGGGGGACTTGGGTTGTTCTGCTGATTCTTGCAAGACACACATTGGTGGCTGTGCAATGGGTAGGAAACATAAAGAGACAAGGGCCTTCAGCAATAAGAGACTGGACCCGAGTCTCAGTGCTGGTTGGTGTGTGGGTTGCTGTATTCACTCTACCTATCTGAAGAACTTAACAGAAGAACTAAGAATGACATTCTTGGTACTTTTAATATCAAGTACTCTACCAAATCATGTTAATTGCTCTATAAAGTTGTGAGATGTGTACTTGTACAGATAGAAATAAATGTTATCTCAAAGACAATAATATCCAGGACTGAGAAATTATTATTTGCTCTGTAGCTTTGGGTACCTGATATTTATCAGAAGCATTGATTTAACCAGCAGCTATCAGCAAATGGATGGAGACAGGAGACAAAAAACCCTTCAGTTTATGACAATAGGGCTGTTTATTTTTATGTAATGCTTTTTGGAAATTGTGATGTTCCAGCTTCACTTCAATGACAAATGAGCAGTTCCTTGCCAGGCTTAATGTATCTGGAGTTCCCTAGCCCATGTGCTAGGGGCATTGCCTCATTGCTTAATATCTCTGCAGAATTTACTCAAGTCTCTTGGAAAAATAACAAGGAAAGAATATAAATAGGTATGTATGTATGAAGATAGATAGATAGATAGATAGATAGATAATACATGAGAGACAGAAGAACTCAAAATGCAGAGCTAATGTTATAAAGGGTTGCTAAAGCACCCTTAAGATCCAATGGGATCTTAAGTTTTTAAGTATTTCTCATGTTAATATTTTAAATATAAAGGATTATTGTTAAGCATTTAAGACCTTTTAAAAGCATCAACTGTTAAGAACACTAAGGAAGGCACCAGCAAAGAATAAGAGTGTGCCATGATCTTTCTAATCTTCTCATTAACAGCCATCATAATAGCTACCCCAGGACAATGGTTTGGTAACTGATATGAGGTTAGAGGATACAGCTGACTTCCAACAGTTTCATCTTCTGTTCTTCATGGAACTTTCAGTGTCCATTGGCAGCAATCCCAGAATTCAGAGATGCAGCCCTTGCTTCCCAGTTTGAGGAAGAGTGAAGAACAGAAGACATGGACCATCAGGCTTCATATGTAATCGGGTCATGTGAGATGCCTAGGAGGATGCTGTGACTTCAGTTTGACTTTCCCCTTTGCCTCCACAGAGCATCTGTGATAGCAGATGCAATAGTGCTGAGATGCAGCCATGGCTGCAGGGCTATCATCTCCCCCTTCATGTTGGCATGTGGAACAGGTCAGGCTCAGGTGTGACAGTAAGCATAGGATGGCAGTGTCTCTCCCTGCCCACTCAGGGAAGTTACCTAAAAACTGATCAGACATCTGTCTCTCTGAGGTGCTAGGATCCATCCTTGGCATGTGAACCAGAGAAAAATCACCTGAGCCTCTTATTACTTTAGTTCTCACCAGTGGCTGGATCACTTAGAACATCAGGTAGACACTATATTCTTATTTATTTATATCAGATATTTTCTTTATTTACATTTCCCCTTTCCAGGTCTCCCCTTCAGCAAACCCCTATCCCATCACCCCTCACCATACCTCTATGAAGGTGCTCCCCCACCAACCCACCCTTCCCACCCTGGTATTCCCCTACACTAGGACATTGAACAACCTCAGGTCCAAGGGCCACTTCTCCCACTGATGTCCAACAAGGCCATCCTCCGCCACATATATGGCCGGAGCCATGGATCCCTCCATGTGTTCTCCTTGGTTAGTGGTCCAGTCAGCGGGAGTTCCAGGGGGTCTGGCTGGTTGACACTGTTGCTCCCCCCATGGGGCTGCAAACCCCTCAGCTTCTTCAGTCCGTTCTCCAACTCCTTCACTGGGGACCCCGTGCTCAGTCCAATGGTTGACTACAAGCACCACCTCTGTGTTTGTCAGGCTCTGGCAGAGCCTCTTAGGAGACAGCCATATCAGGCTCCTGTCAGCAAGGTCTTCCCAGCATCCACAATAGTGTCTGGGTTTGGTGACTGCATATGGGATGGATCCCCAGGTGGGGCAGTCTCCGGAGGGCCTTTCCTTCAGTCTCTGCTCCACAGTTGTCTCCTTACTTTCTCCCAAGAGTATTTTGTTGCCCCTGCTAAGAAGCACTGAAGCACCCACACTTTGTTTTTCTTCTTTTTGGACTTCATGTGGTCTGTGAATTGTATCTTGGGATCCTGAACTTTTGGGCTAATATCCACTTACCAGTGAGTGCATACCATGTGTGTTCTTTTGTGACTGAGTTACCTCACTCGGGATGACATTTTCCAGTTCCATCCATTTGCCTGCAGACACCATATTCTTAAGAACCTTTATTGAGAGCTTAGAAGCCTAGTATTATGCATCAGTGGTCTGGGTTCAACATCTACCTTAGTCTTCACTCATGTTCTCATGAGGAAGTCAATTTTCCACAGGTTCCAACATTCTCATTTTGTAGTGTCAGAGTGATACCTGCCCCATGCCATTCCATGGGATATTCTAGAGATGTGACATGATTCTTCACACTGCAGGTACTTAGCCCAAACTCTGATTCAGGGAAAGACTATGTGTCCCCTGGAAACCCTGTCTTCAATGTTATCATTACAGATAGAATCAAGACAGCTTAGAGAGAATGGACAGATGGCCTCCTTTAAAAACACACAGTATCAAGGTTGGGAGATAATCATTTACACTGAGATTTGCTCTGAAATATCAAATAGCAGCAATTCTCAGGGCACAGCCAACCTTCCTGAAGGCCAAGACAGCAATATTTTTAAGTGGCAGCCTTTAATGCTTGTGTGTTGAATGACCCCAGGGGGCTACTGGTCTCTTGAGCAGAGCATGGGGTCTCCAGAATGAAATTAATATTACACAGTCCTCAAGGCCCAGGTTGGCTCTTCCTCATGCCATCCCATGGGCTTCTCTAAGGGTATTGATTGGAATAGATGATGCTCCATTGCTGCAGACACCAACATATGCCACACTAAGTGAATGAGCATAGAGCAGATGTGCCTGTGGCAGGATCCCTCTTTTAACAAAGCAGGGGATGAAAATAAGGAGCTTCCTCTTCGTCTATGGTAAAACTGTTTTAATGTTCCTCTGTGGGAACACATCACTCCCAAGAGTAAATAACCTTAGACTGCTTTGCCCTCACCACCACCCCCTTCCTTTCATGTCAGACATGTTCTGAGTGTTTGCATAAACACAGTAGATTAATCTGCTTAGGATCCAGCAGGATTGCTCTCCCTGATACTCACGCTATACAGAATGCCCTGGAGGCTGCAGCACACACTGACACCAGACTCTAAAGCATCTGCCTTTGAGATGATACACCCCAGTTGCTCTTAGATCATATTGATCTCCTCTTGAATGGTAACTTGGTTAACCAGGAAGTTGCCACTCCAGCTTGTATTTCTACTAATCAATGCAAATGCAATTACTTCTTTTTCTGTTCCCTCAAATGGTCTGTATTTACTTTTGCTTAAGAGTGATGTGGGCTTACACTGATCTCCAGTTTGTAAAACTAATGTCTGGATACAGTCCTCTGTACAGCCCATTGACCACCATCCTAGGATATAGTCCTCTACACAGTCCACTGATCACCACCCTAAGACACAAGTGGGGTCCACGGGCTTCCATACATTAGGGACATGGGACCCAGGTGTTTCTATGAATGAGGAGGATGAGACCCAGAGAGACTTACCTTCCATGCATGGGACTCTGTGCTTTCTATGCACGAGGAAGACCAGGCCTAGTGGCTTTCATGTGTTAGGAAGAAGGATGATTTTATGCATGAAGAAGTTGAAGCCCAGGGGTTTCCATGAATGAGGAAGATGTAGCTAGGGTTTCTCATGCACGAGGAAGGCATCATTTATTAACTATTTTTTCACTGTCCTTGGGTTTTGTGTTGGAAGGCTTGTGACAGAGACAGGAGGATGACAACTAGGACAGCTCCATCTGTAATCCACAGTGAAGAAATGACCCTCTCAGGTGAGTCGCTGTGTTTCTGACTGACATGACTCTGAGCCCTGGTCTATCCACTAGGTTAGCTGCACCAGACAACACTTTTTAAGACTGGTTATAGGAGAGAAGACAGACATGTCCTTCAGTCGTCTTACAGGCAAAGCCGCATTGAATGTGTCAAGCCATATCCATGTGTCTGGGGCTTGGGCATTCTCAGAGTGCTGTGTTCCTTGGACTAGTCATGGTGTGGAGAATGATCCATTCTTTCTTGAGCTTCTGGAGAGGTATATGATGTGGGCGCCTGGCAACCACACAGTTTCCACAATGGCTTCAATGCCATTTCTGCTTTTTGCTTTTCTCATGAGTGTAAAAACGTAAGTATTGAAGATGACTTGCTTTCATGAAAACTCGGGCTAGACCTGACCCTCTTCAAACACACTGCAATACCCAGCTACCTTCATGCATGAATTCCTGAACAGTGTTTCTCTCCAGTTTCTTTTAGTCTTTGAAAAGAACCCAACAGAGCACTTGGCTCTGCATTTGATATCATCCTCTAGGTTGTTTTTAAAGTGGCCTCAGCTATTCATGGGACACACATGCCCCCCAAATTTACCCAACGAACTATCCATCAAAGCAGAACAAATCGATGTATTGAAAAAAAATTTTAGAAATTAAATCTCCCCTGAAATATAACACCACACAATCGACTTTCTGTCTTTGTTGTTTGGAGATGGTAACAAAGAAATGTAAAACAGGATGGTTGAACTTGGAACAGCTTGTAAAATCTGGTTAAGCCGTGTTGGAAAAGGCTCGAACGCCCCACTAGAAAACAGACTATTTATTACTCCCTTTCTTTAGCCCTACGAGGCATATGCTTCTTTTTTAGATTCTTTTTTCTCTTCCTGCAAAGTGCACTCATTCAACTCCTGGCAATTAGTGTAATTGAAATTTATTGACAATGTGGCTGACGCAGAAGCCCCATTGTCCCCAAGCGTGTGCTTCCAAGCAGCGGCAGGCAGCCTGGGCCTCTCTCAGTTACATCAATGGGCCACCGGCTGCCAAGGGTTCCTGTGGGGGTATGAATGTTACTTAGTGATAAGAGCCTTTCGAAACAGGATCCCTGGACCCCATCTCTAGTGGGAATGAAATATGTATTTGGCTGCTGTGGAAATTTAATGTAATTGGCTCCCACATAAAGCTTTGACAAGATGACCTGTTTGAAATCCAAGGAGGGCGTCTAGCCCTGTATCATATCATCTCCAACGAACCCAACCATGCCCGGTGCCCCCCACCCCAAACCCACTGAAGGTGAAATGAAATGGAATTTGGGTACCAATGTTTAACAACACTTCTGTAAAACACAGTCATTCTGTTTGCATGTGTCGCTTCAAGATGAAGGGGCAAGGAAGATTGGATTTTCCTCTGTGTGTGTGTGTGTGTGTGTGTGTGTGTGTGTGTGTTGATAGCTTTCAGTGTGGGTTTCCTTTACATTGGTGAGCCAAGGGTTAGAATGTTTGGAATAAACACGGACACATTTATCCCTGTACCTCTCTTTTTGCTCTCAAATATTCAAGATGATTCTAAAATGTAGATGTGTGATTTGATTAAATTTAATTGAATTTATTTAGAGGCCAGTGCAGACTTCTGACTTTCCCTTCATGGAAGATAGATATGTGTTTATTTTAATACATGAAGATTTGGGCATGTAAAACTAATAGCAGAGATGTTTTTAAATCTCTGCCTGTGAAAATGGGCATGGTTTCCCCGCTGGGTAGTTTCCTGGGAGGGGATTACAATGGTGAATTAATTTCAGCTGCTGTTCTGTCTGGTTCCTAATTTTAGATAATATACTGTTTGATTCGTTTAATGGGACCCTAAAATGCAGCACTACAGATTTTAAGAGAATACAATGATAAATTGGAGTGTACACAGAAAGCATGCATTTCTCCCTTTAAGGAGAAACATGCCATTGTTAAACCTTGAATTATTTGCATTCGTTAATGAACATATCATTAATGAACATAGGATCTTTGCTTGTTATCATTTAAAATAGTCCAGGGACAATAAGTTAGTGCATTTCATTGATTCATACTTAAAAGATGAATTGGGTGAGTGCATCACTATTATTTTTTCTCTTTGCACTGATAGAATTTGTTTCTCTGAAGAGTTTCATTACAGCCCAGAGACACCTGGAATTAATCTTCCTCGAAGACTTAAAACGTCAAAGCACTTGTTTGTTGATGTTTCTGTGCCACATAGTCAAGTATTGGGTCAATGTCCTGGAATTCCTAAATCGCAGAAGACAAAGGGGTAAAGGGGCAGTGTAGTCGGTACAGGAACTCGAGAGGGAGACCTGACACTGTAGGAATTAGCTGAGAGGATGCCTAAGATAGATTGGCATCCAGGCGATACCTGTGGGCACATGACAGGGGCAAGTCCTATGTAACTAGGAACTGCAAAACACGGGAAATGTTGAGAAACAAGAAGCCATGAGACAGGAAGTTGTGGGGAACAAGAAGGGACTGAGCAGTGGCACCCAGACCTAGTTCAAAGCCAGCAAGTAGAGATAAACGGCAGATACTTCCTTAGTTTCTTTTACTGACTTTATCTACATACTTGTATCGGCTGTTAAAGGCTGTAGACCAAGGGTAAAAGTGAGGTGACCTGCTCAGAGCATAAACAGAACTTAAGCAACACCCGTGAGAAACGCTCTGCCCAAAGCCCTGCCCAGAACTCTTCCCACAGGCTACCTATGAGAGCTACTACAGGTGACTGCTGTTGAGCAGATTGTGCTGCTTCTCCAGAAAAGAACCAGACTTAACACACATTTACTATGTTGCTTATTTAGCTTTTAACAAGGCTTGTTTTCCTATCCTGGAGTTATTTTCTATTTTGAAAGTTTTATCAACATTTTAAATTTACTTCTTCTGTGATTAAAAAATATTTCATTTCCTGATTTTATTTCATTTTTATTTGGATAAGATTTTTAAATTGGTATTACATATACCTCCAGTGTATAAGTTGCTGCTTTGATCTCAGCCACAGCATGGTCACTGTTGTCAAGATAATGCATACATCCAACTCCTCACAGTTGCTATGATTTTTCTGTTCCTTTTCCTTTTATGTGGTGAAAACACTCCTTAGATCGACGCGTTTGCTCTGGTGGCTTGCTGTATGCGACTCCCGAACTCACTCATCTTCCTTTGGTGCCTGAGTTCTGACCTGGCTGGGACCCTAGAACCACATGTCCCTTCAGTCACTGCAGACCTTCTGTCCATTTTCTAATCTCTGTTGTTCCTTTCACTGAACATTCTGTGACTCTCACATTTGCAGCCTTATCAGATTATCTGTGTAGTCTGTTTCTCCTTCAATGTGCCAGAGATCCCAGGCTCAGTCAGTGGGTACAAGACAGCTCCTGGTCCTTCTCTTCTGTCTGGTAGCATCTGCCCCATCCACCCTTCCAAGACACAGTGAGCATGTGGAGCAACAGGCCGGCCTCTCTCTTTCTCCTCCTAACTGTCATTATACCGAAGCCATCCTTCAACCCGCACCTACGTCTTTCCCATGGACTTGAGCTGCCTTCCCCATTCGCAGGACTGTCCTCCGTCATGACTGGATGATAGCTGTCACACACTTAGCTTCATTCTTTCCTTACTTTCTCCCAATCTAGACTACAAGTCACAGCTCAAGTCAATGACCCAGAACAAAATCTGGCCACTCATGTGTTCAGGGTAATGAAGTGCATCTTAGGAAGTTAATGTCTGGCCTCTGCAGACATCTCATAGGCTGTTTCCTGAGCTTAACTTGGTGGTTACTCTGGCCACATTCTTTTTCTCTTCCCACCTGGCCCAAGCCACCTACCAGGTCCAAGATATAGCCATTTAACATGGCTTCTTGAGTCTTTGCACCCACCAGTTATTGCCTCTCAGCTGATTCCCTTTTGATCCAAGTATGGGCTCCTCTGTGATGGCTCCTTGACCTATCCAAACAGGGTTGTTGACTGTGGCTGGTAGGAACCTGCTCACCTATATTTTCCTGCCTCTTAAGAAAAAGGAAGACCTAGAACCTTGAATGAACATATCCTGCTGTAGTCAGGATAATGACCCAAAGAAAAAGACCTATGGACATGAAGTAGATGTCAAAGGGGACATTGCAAGTATGCTTAATTTGGGGACACTGTTGTGGGAAGACATAGCTGATTTATTCAGAAGGTGGACCCCACATCAGCCTAAGGGGCCCTCTCAAATGGAAGTGGGATACAAAAGAGAAAGGTAGGGTCATTCAACATGAGAGGACACTTGTTGCTGATCTACAGAGACCTACATCGTACTGCAGTTCTCTTTCTCCTGGAAAGACAAAGGGCTGGTGTTGTCATGCACTGACTCCATGCAGTTGGTTAGAACAGTAAAACAGAACTGAAACACACAGAAGATAATTTCTATAAAATGTTCTTATGGAACACTTAACTCCTAAAATTTAGATAGAAAACCACATTCATTTATTTTATAGAAATACCACAGCTCAGATGCTTTTCAGTAGGATTTGTGATTGTGAGAAATTATTTTCATTTATTAATAAGAGTAAAGCTTACCTATAGGACCATAATTATATTAAATTGTTTTCTAAATATAGGCTAATTGCAAGCACATAATGTAAAGATTCAACTTAATGCACACACGTGTACAACCAGCCATTAAAGGAACCTGAAGGCATTTTAAATTGATTTGTTGGTTCCCAGAAAATTGTGGAGCTCGAGAAATTAGCTGCTGCAAATACTCAAAGATGAGATCATGAAGAACATATACGATCAGGTAGAGGCCGTTTCAATGAGCTGTTTGGTTGAACAAGAGAAATTAGTGAAAACCAGGAAGCAGCAGACAACCTTGGATGGCTCAAGGCACATCAGCTCACTTTGAAGCACAGCTCTGTGAGGGAGGAGCGCTCACTCCAGCAACTATACACCAAAAGACCCCGAGTTTCCTGTTAGAAACAGTGGGAAGGAGAGGAGCTTCATTCGTGTGGCCATTCTTTGGGAGTAACTGTTTATGTGGAGAACATTTTACAAACTGGCACTCAGTGAATAGCCCTTAAAATAGCTCAGAAAATGGGCTGGAGACCGTCTTATATGCACAAAGCTGTGGTTTGGATCCTGTGTGTGTGTGTGTGTGTGTGTGTGTGTGTGTGTGTGTGTGTGAGATATCATATAACCCTGTCATAGGCTCATAATCATTAGACTCTATGACAGTATATTTATCTATCTACCTATCTATCTATCTGATGTATATGCATATGTATGTATATACATATATATGTACAAGTGTATTACATGTATGTATATACTGTGATTATATATATATATATATATATATATATATATATATGTATGTATATATATATCATATGTATACAGCATGTAACCCTGGTATGGCTGTACTGTTCTTAGTTGCCATGTTAGCTCTAGGGAGATAGAGGTAGGAGAATCAGTAAATTCAAGGTCACCCTTGGCTACACAGCAAATTTGAAACCAGCATGGATTACATGAAACCTTACCTCAAAATTCTCAGAAAAGAACTCCTCCTGACCCAGGGCACAACTTAAAATGGAACATGAACAGTACTTTAATTAAAAAAAAATGTTTGACAGTTTCATACATTCAAATAATATATTTTGGTCATTTTTCTTTCTTATTCTCCCAGTAAGTCACCCCTGATACTGTCTTGACTTCTGTGTGTGGAGCTCACATCCATCCATCGCATGCTGTCAGAGGCACAGAGAAACAGGAAGGCATGGCTTGATCACTCAGAAAGGAGAAAATGACAAAAATTATTCCACAAAGAATTATAGCTCTGGGTCTCGGTGGATAACAACATAAAATACCCATTTAAACATACTAACAGAAGTCTGTGAGATCGCAAACCAAGAGCCATCTGAGCAGTCAGGGTGGTGTGATGGCTTTTCCACCAGTGCAGACACACCTTGGGAACCTGCAGCCCAGCTGTTCACTAAGCCTGTCTCCACGTCTAGGACAATGTGGATCCTAGTCATTATGTTCTTAAATTTTCCAATTTTTCCAGGGCTGAAATCATAGTAAGTTATGCTAATCTCTATCATGCTTATTGAACAAGAATAGCTGGCAAGCTCCTTGTGAAATCTCACCATTAAAAAGGAGAAGACAACCAGTGAGAGCGAGTTCAAACTCCACTAGTCTGAGGGAATTCCTGTTTGCCTCAGTAAAAGCCAAGAAGAACAAAGCAGGAGACCTAAGAGGAGGGGGGGCATCCTCACACGGGGAACTCAGGGGAATTCCTCCTCCTTGAAGCTTTTCCATAAACAATTAAAAGGGATAAGTCTCTAATAACTTGAAAGACATTCAAGAAGAATAGTATCAGCTACTAAGGACCACTGTGTCAGCTGCAGCATCAAACTACAGACCCGGGGGATGAATGGCCAGGGCCACAGCCATTGGGAAACCTTTCCTTCAGCCTTCATTTTGATATCATAAGACTTGTATTAAGAGGTTTTCAGAGCCAAGTGGTATTTCTTCACTTCATGGGTCCTTGATTTATCATTTTCACAAAGATTTAGAAATCACTTCTGCAATGCAATACAGGAACAAAAGCACTCAGGGCTCATGACCATTAGGCTCCATGAGAGCATGATAGTCACTCCAATGTGCCTGCTCCAAGTCTTCTCTAGGGGGTGATACCTACATAACCATCTTGACAGTACAAAGAGGCTCAACATGAATGCCACACAATGTCTCACATCTGCTGAACACGGGGTGCTTTTGAGTCCAAACCCCAATGAGGTTGCCCTGCTTGCCCAGCCATTACAGAATGTAAATGGCCATGTTTGTGTAAGACATCAGCATGTACCAACAGGAGTGAGTGGAGGAGCTTGGAGGAGCTTCTGGGCTTCATCTCAGAACACACTTTGTATGTTTTCCCTCTGTGCACAGCCAAGGGATGCACAAAGTCCAGCAGCTGGCATAAGGCAGAGTGTGAATACAGGTGTATTAGCTCATCAGAAATGTGGTGGACCCTGATATCTGAGCCCTTTCCAAATGGCCCAGTAATGACACAGACTTCTCTCACTTAGATGCAAAGCCAAAGCACTTCAGCAAAGGTCTTGGTTCTACTTCCTTTGGAGGGTGATGGTATCTGTCTGTCCCAAATAGAGAAGGTATTAGCTGTGACAAATGGCTGTCTGCTGAAACCCCACCGATTGGGTATTTCAGATAACTACAATATGAAGAAATTAAAGAGAGAGATGAGGTAGCCTCAACTCCTGTGGAGTCTGCAGACAGATCTAGTCCTGCACACTTTCTCTCTAGAAGTTCACACTGTGTCCCTGGCAGGACTTCTGTAAGCTGCTTGGTGGCAGATTGGACACAGGACGGAATTGGAAAGGAAGGACATCTTAATAGTGTACCTAGTACTTGCTGGTATATCCAGGCTTCTCTGGGGCTCAGAGGTCAAAGTGTGAGCTACACCACGAGTGGAAGACTTTCCTGATTTTGTAGGTGGAGAGACAAATGAGGAAATTGGATGGAATCTCCGTGAAGTTTATTAACATTCATGCACTTTAGCTCCTATGTATTTGAGCCGCAGCAAGACAGAGAACAACACAAGCATGGGTGACCCAAAGAATGCCAAGTCCTCTTGCTTTCCTGAACATGCATGCCTGGCATCTCTTCGTGTTTTAGACAACATTGTGCTAAAATACACGTGGGTCAAAGCTGACTCAGTCTTAGAGAAATGTTCGTGGTGAGAGAAAAATAGGAAAGGAAAGCATATTAGAAACGCACCACGTATGACTCGCCCAGAGCTTAGAATGTGCCAATTTAGCCAGAACACCCATACTCCACAGTACATGTTATTCTTATCATTGTTAGTGTTGAGGGTGCTAGTATAAAATGGTTTAAATAGTTAAGAGCACTGGCTGCTCTGGCACCCAGAACTCCCAGAACTGGCTCCGAACACCCAGGTTTGGTTCCTAGATCCCATATGGTGGCTCACAAGTGTCTGTAATTCCAGTTCCATAGGACCGTGCACTGTGGGGCAGTGGTGGGTGACAGGCAGTAGCACCCAGTCAAGCACAGGCTTAAACCATGGGAGACCCAGTAGGGCTTACCCTACAAGGGACTGGAAAATGTTTTTGCCAACGCTCCTGGGAGGCCCTGGTCTTCTGTTAAACAGCTACAACCTCCACAGCCCCCTGTAGAGAGGTTTATCATGTGAGGTCTGTCATGGAGAAGTGACACCAAGCCCTCCCACATGCAGATAAGGTACCCTTAAATCTCAGACCAAGGTAGTGGGAAGTACCTGTTCTCAGACCCCAGGCCCATCCCAAACTGTACATTAGACCATCCCAAACTATATAGAGGGATCCCCCACCCAGAAGGAATAAAAGTGTGAGAACTACTCCGTCGTCTGAGAGCTTCTATCTTAACAGCTGTAACACTGCTGCTTGGGAAGAGGTCTGCTCTCTCGAATGCCACCAGAAGCTTCCCGCATTCCTCGCAGGCTAGTCGGCCTCTAGTGGGCTCAGCTTGGGTCCAACTCAGCGCAGGGTGGCGGGTGCAGGGTCTTGGAGCAACCGAGGCAGCAACTGTGGAGACCGAGGTGGAGGAGACTCTGTCCCAGCTCACGCTCTCCCCTTTGCCTGAACCCTCGAATTTGGCCGGGCTAGAGATCCCTGAGGAAAGCTCTCAGCATGCAGGCCCACATCTGGTGCCCAACGTGGGGCTCGAATGGAGACACGACTGCACTGAAGGATACCTAGGGAAGGTGACCCCCCCTACCCCCCAAAATCGGGAGACAGGCAACTTGTCCTTTCCTGCTGTGTTTTCAGTCAGTACCATCTCCTGGATTTAGACAAGCTGGAGGGGCAACTGAAGCCTTATGGCCAGAGCTACTCTCTGGTGTTGGCTGAAGGTCCCTCTAGCTTCTGTCTGAAACCTGACAGCCCGCAACAGGCAGTGGCAAAGACTCTCTAACTTCTCCTAAAAACAAAAGAAAAACTGGTAACGCAGCAGCCACTCAAAAGCCACAGGGCAGCTGCCAGTTCTTAAATCTTCGGGAGGGCTTAGCGTTTTGAACCTTTGTGCAATCCCCCAAAGCCAATAGGCCAAGGGAATGTTCCCATTGGACAAAGCGTTTCTCCTCTTTTCTGTCATGGGCAGCTCACAATCATACAAAAAAATCTCCCCAGGCCAGGGAAATATGTGCCCTTCTAAAATCCCATGGAATAAAAATAACCAAAACAAAACAAAACAAAACAAAAACAAAAACATAACACACACACAAAAACCCAAACCTCCGGGTTTTGGGAGGAAGCCAAGCACAGCCAATGATAACATTTATAGCCCAGACTCATGGACCCAAGTAGCTTCTCTCATCAAATACAGAGATACCCAAGAAGAAAAACCACCCTCCCATGATTTTCTGCCAATCTTAGCTGCAATTCAGCAATGCATAGGACCGTCACCTAAAATAGGACAGGCTGACAGCAACACAGCCCCTGAGCTTCCTCAGTCAGATGAACCCAAAAATCAAGGTCCTAAGATCCACCCTATTTCAGATCTCACAGCCCTTACCCAACTGATAAGGGAAATAAAATCCATTTCCCCACTGCTCCCCTCTTATGCCCTGTTGGTAACACTAAACAAACCTTCTGTTCCTCCTGCCCCTCCTTCTCCCACTCAAGAGCAAGGCTTCATTACAAAACAAAGGAGTTTCTACCTGCCTCTCCCCCTACTGCACCTTCTTCCCTCATCTAATCAGGGAGGGATATCTCTCCTCCTCTTTCTCCAATCTGGAAAAGCGAAAGACCTGTAAAACTTGTAGTCTCTTACCCTCAATCCTCTACCACCCAACAGCTTTGTAATTTCTGAGAATCTCTTGCAAAAACTAACCCCACCTCCCATGCTACTCAGGAGTCTGATAAGGAGCTAGAAACCCAAAATTCTCAAGCATTCCTGGTTAATATCAACCCCAGTCAAACTAAACCACTCAATTGGTACCCACTCCGAGCCTCAGACTTTAAGGAACTCAGGCAAGCAGTGAAGGAAGAGGACATCCATGAACCCTGGACAAAATCTCTCCTACAGAGCCATGTTGCCAACTTAGACACCCCCCAAGACTGGAGGGATATTTGTCGTTCTTCCCTTCCTGGCTCAATGTTTTTGGAGTGGGAAGACTTATTTAGAGACAAATGCAGTCAACAAGTCAGGCAAAAAACGGGACAGAGGAGACATCCCACAGGGTTCTAATGAACTCTTTGGCCAGGAAGAATTTTTTACTGGGGCACAGCAGGCAACTCAGCCAGCAGGATGCTATGAACAGGTCCACCTCTGTGCAACCCAAGCTTGGGATAGGCCCACCCTGCCCTCAGGGTCACAAGATCCCACCTCCTCCCTGCTCTCTCTCCATCAAAAGCCAGGAGAACCCCTATCTGATTTTATTCTTAGAACTAAAATGAGCCTAGAAAGAAAAATTCCCAACCCCACAGCCAGAGATCTCCTTCTTAAAACCATTGTATGGGAAGGCATGATTTCTGAATCCAGGCTGGCTTGCCAGGGTCTCCGGGAGAAGCCTCACAATAGGTAGATTGTGGCTACTCGTGATATAGGGCGGCGTCACACCAGATTACATCCATGGCTCAGGCATTTGTAGCACCAGTAAAAACAGAAGGAATCTTCTTCAAATGTGGAGAAGCAAGGCATTGGAGGAATGAAGCCCACAGAACTCTCTCCCCATAACAGACTCTAATCCCCCTAAGTGTATCTGTCCCCGCTGCAGAAAAGGTTTCCACTGGAGGAGACACTGTACTGCTGCATATGATAAGGATGGCAAGCCACTAAAGCCTTTAAACTTCAGACGGGGCAGCCCTCAGCCCCAACAGTAAGACGGACAGCTACTCCCATAGAAGCCTTGTGGCTGTCCAGCATTTCAGAAGGTTCCCATCCAAAATTAATCATTAAAATGGATAATACACCATTCAAATGTCTTATTGATACTGGAGCAGACAGGACAATTTTAAGACAGCAAGAGATCCCATGTGACCAGCAACTGATCTCTGGGCCCCAGCTCCTAGGCATAAGGGGTACCTCTCACACCTTCACCATCTTCTGGATTCTGCAGGCACCAGGAACGCACACAGTGTCCGTGCACACATGGAGGTAAAGCACTCACATAATAAAAAAGTAATACCTCTCTTTATAAAAGTTAGTACTGAGGAGACAAGCTTAGGCAGGATGAGAGCATGGCTCAAGTTACACGGTTTTATAATCAAAAAGTATACTCAGTTCTAATTTATTAATGCCCCTCTCCCCCCAAAAAAAAACCCAGGGAAGAGGAGACAACATTTATTTTGTTTTTTGGCAGCTGCAACCACCAGGCCTCTTGGCAAAGTTTGCAGTGGAGTATAAGGCTGGAAACTCTCCTCTGAGCTCCTTCAGCCATGAGTCTGGCAGGAGACAAGCAACAGAAATCAAAAGAGCAGGTGGGGGAGACAGCGAAGTGACAGAGGACTAGGCTTGTGGGAAAGTCAGAGCCCAAGGTGGACAGTGAGTCTCTGTTAAACTCCCTCAAGTGACATGAGAGACCTGCCTGCAGCTACACATAAGGGGAGCCCCAGCACACACTCCTCTGGGTTCTCTTCTGTCCCTTTCCACTGGTCATTGAGGGCTTCTCATACTTCCCCTTCTCATATGTGGACACTCAGGAAAGGGTGAGTTGAATGTAGAAGAGAGCCTATCCGGAATGGGGAAAGGGTCTGGGGCCATGGTGGGGCAGAGAAAAAGGAGGGAGGGGGTGTTAGAGAAAGGGCCTATTGCACACATGCATGCATGGGAATTTCACAGTGAAACCTGTTAATCTGTATAACTATTAAGTTAATCATCACAATAATCATTTTAAAATGTTTCCAGTAATCAGCCTTCATGTTTTATGTTCTCTGTATCCACCAGGTTCTGCATCAGTACGTCAGTAACTTTCCTCATCTCTAGGACTAAAGGCCAGGCAGGAGGTTATGTAAATGAGGAAGGCTTTAACCTAGAGTTGGTGCTCACAGTAAGACTGGAGGAGCCCAGGGCAGCAGGATTGTGAGGCAGCTGGGGGGGGGGGGGGGGCAAGGCAGCAGGATTGGGAGACAACTGGGGGGGGGGGGGCCGGGGGAGGGGGGGGGGGAGACGGGGGGGGGGGGGGTCACAGTCAGAAAGCAGAGAGCGGGCAGGAAGTTAGGCCAGGCTACCAAATAGGCCAGTATTTGATAGCCTGCGCCCCATTACTTACTTTCTTGAGCAAAGATCCATCTCCTAAAGGATCCGCAACCTTACAAACAGAACTACTGGTTAGGGCCCAAACCGTTGATCCCAGTGGAAACATTTCACACTCAGTTCACAATAGCTGCTCAAAAAAAAAAACAAAAAACGAAAAACAAAAAAAAAAACAAATTCACACTCAGTTCACAATGGCTGCTCAAGAAAAAAACAAACAAACAAACAAAAAACAAAAAAAACCAAACCAACAACAGCCCCATGCTACGTAAATGCTATAAACCCACTCCTACAAGCACACCTCCCACTCCGCTTCACATTCCCCTATGTCTCCCCTAGGTGTGCCACTCACGTTTGCTGGTGTAACTGGGTCTTCACTTAGGTGACTTCTGCTCCTTAGCAGAACCATGGTTACTGATGCAGATACAGTGCCCTGCGAGATCTCTCTGCAGCACACCCTCATTCAGAGCTTCTCTGAAGCCTCAGAAAGCTCTAACTCTAAAGACAGACAGCATTGTCTTCTGCCTCCAGTCTGCATTCCAGAGAATGACAGTGTGTGGCTGGCCTCTCTGCTCCTCCCTGCACTGCTCTGCCTCCTCTGCTGGAGTTCTTGGCCTCTCTGTACCTTTGTTTCTTCTGTTATAAGGTGTGTTAGGGGCACCAGATAACGTGATCTCTGGAAATGGCTCAGAACAATTCCAGTATTTAGCCAGCACTTCTCAATGTTTGTTAAATGGAGTGAGTGGCTTTGGAGAAAGGACTTAGCATTTTCTTGGCAGATGTGCTGGGCATGCTTAATATTATTTCAGTCATTCTTATGAATCTTAACTAATTCTGCTCTCCTCGAGAGTCACCACTCAGAATAAATAATGTGTCCTTCCTTTGTTTCTATACCAGCCCTCACCACAGGTCCCCTCTGAGGAGGGCACTGTGCTCAGCTTCACCCTTTGTGGCCTGGGTTTCGCTTTGTGCCTGGCACACAGGAGGCATTCAGTAAACAGTTGTTTAATTAATTTCATATTGTCTGAGGGTAGCAATTTGCAAAAAAAAAGGAAGGCGATGTTCTCCTTTAGATAGAGTTTGTTTGGGCTGAGTCTGCCTGCACTTCACAAAAGCAAAGTGTCTTCTGGTTCCATTACATCACCCAGCCAATTAATCAGCACTTGAATGAGTCTCCAGACAGAGCCTTCATTTGGTCTACTTATTAACTTTCATTATGTGCACAGCTAAAGTGTAATTGTGAGCAGGATGGATTATGCTGTAAACTTTTTTCCTATTACACCATTCCTTCACAAATCCCCTTATTAAAGTGTTCCAGGGGTGATATATTATGTTAAGAAGGTTTAAAACATAAGGTGACAATGACCTTCCCTTTAATTAACTATGATGGAGACAAAGGTTAGAACAATGATGATGAGCTGGGCTGAGCATCATAAATCACCTCCACGAGGAAGACAGGACACAGCTACAAAAATAACCTTGCAACTCACAGGTTAAGTGAGCATCCCCACACGCCCGCCGCACCCCCACTGTTTATCAGAACACAGCCCTGCTGAGTCTCAGGCACAGCAGCCCTGCAGAGGAGAGTCCAGATACCACCTCCTTCAAGACCAGCCTCAAGAACTAAGCTCTGTTAAAGTGTTTAAAACAACAACATTATCAGGTGACTTTCAGCTTTAAAGAAAAGACAAAAGACCAAGCAGGGTCCTTATCATGACTGTTACCGGAGTAAAATTTGCACACTCCTATCAGCAAAATCACGTCTTAGGTGTTCTCTCTGAGTTGTGAAAATTGAATGCTTTCTGAATAGGACACAAGTCTTAGCACCCCATCCCAGCCCATCATCCTGAAATATCCCTCCTCTGACTTTGACGTTGATGGGTTAATGTTGTCTTTCCTTTGGCTTGATAAAAGTTGGGTCACACTGAATGTTGATAATTCTGCATACATTTTATGTTCCTACAGGGTGTCTCTTACTATTTGTATCTGCTTACCTTGCTGTCCTTCTGCATTCAGAAAGCTGGTCTTTACCTGCACTGAACTTTCTGGTTCACCTTCCTATGCATATTTTGAGAATGCATCATTTGATGATGGCAATGTCTGCCTAAGGTATCAGCCCAGAGAGGTCACTGCTTTAGGGTAAATGGACCAGAGAAGAATCAAGCTCTTGGCCATGCCCCTAATCCTTTGATGTTGGATCTGTTCTGTGACAATCCTGGCCAGTCTCAGTCAGTCCTCCTAGCAGATGAGCATTGACTGTGCTTGTTCCTGGGGAGAGTAGGATGTGATTCAAGGCAACAGAGCCCTGAGGAAATTTGGGTTTGTTTATATTTTATGGTATCTTTTGTGTCACATTAATCTACATAAAGCAAGTGAGGCAGCCTTGTGATTTACCTAAGATTTATCAGCATTTAAAGAAGTGTCCATTTGTGCAGGATGGCAACTCCAGAATTTTGATCACATGCCTCCAGTGGCCACAAAGGGCATCCCATGGACTAGATACCCAGACTTGCCATTTGTACTCACATCTGCCCCCTTGGATGTAGGAAAAAAACCTCCGTATAGATCCAAATATCACAGCTTCTTGTATTAAAACTCACCAATGGTGCCTACTTTTACTATGATGTGGGGGCAGTGGTGATGAGAAGATTCCTCCCCATAAAACTGGAAGTTTCCATGTCTGGTGACAGTGTGAAATTGTCCCATGTCACTTATATATCTCTGGTGGTCTCAGCAGCAGTGACTCAAGCTAGGCACTCCATATTGTCCCTTGGGATACAGCATCAGGGAGACCTTGCTCTCTTGTCTGGCTGCTTGCTAGCTCAGAGATCTGCTGGCCTGTAGTTTGGATGAAAGGGAGGATGGCATAGTTTGTTGTATGTCACATTCCACATTCCGAATACAGGAGCAATACGTACCACGAGTTTTGAAGATCGTGTGGCAATTGCTGCCACCAGCAGGAGGTAATAGTTCTCAAGC
The DNA here is from genome assembly GCA_019843965.1 of Rhynchomys soricoides. Classification (NCBI taxonomy): domain Eukaryota; kingdom Metazoa; phylum Chordata; class Mammalia; order Rodentia; family Muridae; genus Rhynchomys; species Rhynchomys soricoides. Next base: position 2,658,156 of record JADRCH010000199.1, read on the forward strand.
ATATTGGCTACTGTGCGGTAGAAGAGGACACTTAGAGAAGAAAGAAGGCGCCTGGTGAGGTCTAGAGAAAAACTGGAACTTAAAGGCAAGATTTCAACAAAAGTAGACTGCAGTTTAGTAGCGACAGAAGTGTAAGACACAGCCTAAGGAGGTCCTGAAGATGGTACCCAGCTTACAAGATGCCTTTTTCACCTGGCTGGTAGACTGCTTCAGCACAGTTACAAAGTGATAGGCCCGGAGGGTTGCCCTGGTCTGCCTTTACTCTCGGAGAGGTGCTTACTAATGCCTGACCATTTCACACTGTCCTAATAGCTGAGAATGTTGCCATTGGCCTATGTTATATCATGTTACATTGTCATGTAATTAAAGAGCCTTTCAAAACTAGCCACGCCCTTTGGACAGTTTGGCACCCTGGAAACATTCAGTGTTAAAGACCAGTATTCGATAGCTCCATTTAGAAAGTTTGCAGTTGGTGTTATTGGATGAATGGCTGTATTCCTCTATGTGGTGAAAATGTAGTTTTCTGTGATATTCAAAGGTGGGTGATCAGGTCTGTGGATGTGGGCATGAGTTTGGGGCCCACTGGTGAAATCAATATATCCTTATAAGAAGAAGAGTTATCGAAGTGCCGTGTTCTCAAATACAGCTGAGAACGTCATGTGTGGATACAGGGGACCACAGGCTCCAGTGTCCCCAGTGCTGCTGTCTAACCCTCAGTCGGTGGTATTTTCTCACAGCGTATGGAATGAGGTAATACATGCTCTTAAACAGAGACTGTAGACTTGGGGTTAGCAGTGGATATGCTGCCTTTCTCAGAGTGAAATTTCTCTTCCCTGTAATAATCGATTCCATAGGATTAGAGACATCCGAGAACCACACAATTGATAGCTCTGGGTTCATCTCCATGAACACAGGTCCCAGGCAAATGACATGAATATTATTTTTGAGTAGATCCATCGGGATGAGGTTATTTATTTGTCTGTGTGCCTCCGTATTTCAGGGTTTAAGCCTGGAGATCTTTTGTAGACTAAAGGGCAGGAGGAGGAGTGGGAGAAGTTAGGAGGAGGCAGGACTTTACTCTCAACAGCTATTGTCCTTGTGCTCACAAACAATGTGTTGTATCTGACTTGCAGAGCTAACGACAATTTATGCTGTGTGTGTGGTGAAAAAAGAAAAAAATGCTGACTTAATTGTGTTTTCCATCACGGTACATTGTGAGGATGAGGTATTAATAAATTCATATTTTACACGGCTGTTCCCTTGTTAGCAGTGCACAAAGCCTAAATACGTCGTTTTTGCTTTAATTTGATGAATGTTGTAACACATTGAGTGTGGGGGGGGGGGTGCAATGTGAGGAGAACATAGATTGCACTATGGAGAAAAAGCATTAAAATATATGTATTCAAAATTCAATAGTTCCTGAATATACACACAAGGACTTTAGGCTACTGTAATGCATATCCTTACTCAAACGCTACAGACTTTACTGCAGAGATCAAGCCGCCATCCTGAGCCTGTGACTTAGTCTACCCCTCGACCCTTTGGTAGGACACTATTTGGAAGAGGATCTCTCTGTGTTGCTCTGTCCTCTAGCCAGTGCAAGTGATATTTGGCTTGTACCTTACAGCCTCAGAGTTGGGGCTTCGGCCTGTCCAAAGCAAACTTTTACTGTGAGGTCAATAAGCACATGGGGAAGGAAATGAAGCCCTTGCATTGGGCAAAGGGAATCAAGATGGTAGCTAACCCACAGGAAAGATAATTGATAGACTTCTCAGTTGTGGACAAAGACTTTAAACGTAGGTGTGTTTGATCTAGTGGTGATGGCATGCTTGGCATACTAAAACATTTCTCAGAAGGAGCCATAATTCAAATGTGTTTAAACAGTTTGGAGCAAGTCATTATTTAATATAGGTGGTATTTTAAAAAATGTGATAAGGCTATCTTTAAGTTATATTTTTATACATACTGAAACTCAAAATAAGTCATATGGTCATTTTAATAAGGAGAATGATACACTTTTGACAGTTATTACTAAAACATGGGAAAGTCCTTCTGATATGTGTGCATATCTCTATATTTTGACTCAAAATAAAATTGTGTTTTGGATATCAATATAGCAGACAGGACCTAGAATTAAGGAAAACATTTGGTACCTGGAAATAGGTATTTTCCTTAGAAACATGCTTTTCTCAAGACTTGACTTATCCAAACACCTGGATGTGGTGTGATATTCCTACAAGACAAGCTTGTGACATCAGGGCCAAAAACATCAAAAAGAGACAACACAGGACAGCCAGACTTGCTTGCAGAGTGTCTGTGGAGGTAGGGTTTGTGGTTATTCTAGTATTTTCTACACTTTGCTAATAAGGCAGAACCTGAAGCTCCTTTGGGATAGCTTGTACAAGAACAGTGTCTCGCCATATCTCCCTTCATTTTGGCTTTTGGCCACTAGTGCAGTCAGCAATTTGTGGCAGGCTTTCCTGGGCAGTGTGCCTGGGAGGGTCCTCTGTGGTTTCTGCCAGCTTTACATTTACAGGAATGATTCAGAAGTCCTTTAGGACAAGGAGATGCACGGCTGTCTCTCAAAGCCAGCATACACACCATCAGATTGCCACAGTGCTGTTATGATTAATATTTCCCACTTGGAGGAGTAGAGGGTGCTATTGGACCACTGAGGGATTGCTTCAGAAAAGGTTTTCTTGTAATCCACTGCTCAGGTCAATATTGCCACCTGACATCGGTATTTAAAATACTGATTTTGTGTGTGTGTGTGTGTGTGTGTGTGTGTGTGTGTGAATTATTTTCCATTTGGCAGATGTTGGGCACAATTACAAAAGAGCATCCTACACTTAAAGTTTCAGGAGGCAAACAAGTCCCTCTCAGTGCTATAGTTTTACAGAAGTCAAGGGACCCACATCCTTAACCCAGGAGAACTAATTTTATCAACCCAAGACATTATTGTTTAGTTGTGTGACTCCCTTGTTTTACTTGGCACTGCATATGATGTGAAACCGTGTCTGAGAACATTTTAGGAGTTGTCTGACTGGAGGAACAGAAGTTCCTTTTGTGTCTTCCTTCTTCAGACTCTTGAGGACAATAACATGTGTGGTTATGTAATTTTAGTGGCAATTCTATGCTAATGAGTAACATTTTTCTTGTTACTATCTAATGGAAGTTGCAAGAATTTATTGCATTTGCCAGACTTTGGAAAAGCCACATTGTAGCTTCCTGGTACACTCCCTGTGCCTGTTTCCTCAGTCCGAGGGTCCTGTTAGCACCTGGCCAGGCATCTGGATTTTGTTTGTTTGTTGGTTTGCTTTGTTTTGTTTTGCTTTTATTATCCTGTGACCTCATCATGGCTGTGTGGGGTATGAGCAACAACAAATTCTCTCTGAAGATATGTAGCTAGCAGGTGATTTGCACAAGGAAGACGATTGCTGCCCTGCTGCAATGGCCTCAGTGACCATTGTAAGAGCAAAGCACAGATCCCAGTCTTAGTTCAACCCTGGGACTAGAAATCCCACACCCCAGTGTTACTGCTGTGGGACACAATCTGCAGAAATTTCCCAGCATGCTCCTGATTAACCAGACTAGCCCTTTCGGAGTCGAATTAATTATCTCAGGTCACTAGGATCCCATCAGGGACTCTGAGGTGGTTATTAAAATTCACTACCAGGAAGTAAGTTAAGGCTCGTCTTTAAAAAAAGATTGATGGTAATAATTACAGCTTTAAAATACTTGAAAGCTAAAAACAATCGCTTTATGGGACAAAAAGGGAAAATTTAAAACCATGCAACTAATTTACAGATTATCAGACACTCAGAATTTTTCACCTAATATATGAAAATTAGGCGAATTAATTTGAAAAATTTAAAGCTTTAATTTATGGGAACTGGTTTTTACTGAGGGTGTTTTCTTTGAGGATGTTAAGCACAGCATCACTCAGTCAGTGAGGGGGGGAGGGGAGAGGGTGCCAGTGGGGATGGGGGATGGGGTGAAGGCATGCTCAGATGTAAGCACAAGAAGGCCCTGTGTCTCTGGTAGAGGCTGGTTTGCTTCAGGTTTAGTTAATGTCATGCTCAAGTCTAAAGTCAGTTAATCTGAGGAGCTAGTGGCTGTATGCTACATGTTATAATTAGAAATTATAACTAATGTGTTGATTTTCTTTCATCTTGAAGAAGTTAAGGATGTAATACAGGCACCAATGCCATCTTCCCTTTGTTAGGAGTATGTCTGCCACTGTTCAGAGAGAGGAATCTGTTAGAACAATGTCTGCTCAGAGCTAGAAGTCTGGATGGTAACTAGTGCCTGGTGCCTATTCAGGTTAAGTTAGCTTGGTTTGAATGCACATGTGGTAGGAAAACCAATCCTCCTGGCCAATGGGGCTTGCAGTGGCTTAGAGTGAGGACACAGATGATATTTCTCCCCACTCTTGTAATCAATTCCAGTCATCACTTAACATCAAAAATAATATAGGAGTGCTTTTAAGTCCTTGGAGACAGTGTTAATTGCTCACGTTAGTCGCTGAAATAAAAATAATCAGACCCAATAATGTTGTAACAAGCACAGAACGACATTGTAACAAGCACAGAACGACGTTGTAACAAGCACAGAACGACATTGTAACAAGTAGTGTGAGTCTTACCCTTGCCCTAGCCATTATCGCTCCCCTGGCAGACTAAACTGAAACAGTAGATATCCTGGTGTGCTTTGTGAATCACCTTTCCAACATGATTAACTATGAGGAATCTACTTAGTCTGGGTAGTTAGTAGATCAAGTGTCAGATGCCAAGTGGAGCCCCCCCAGCAGGCTTGCTCAGAGGGCTTCCCAGAAAGTCTGAAAGGCCCTGCTCCACGTGTGGGTCTCCATGCAGAAGCAGCGGTATTTCTCCTGAAAAGAAATTCCTGCACGGAATGCTGTGAGGGAGCCAGGATAACAACAGAGCGCTTCCTTTTTAATTGATGGATGGATTCTGCAGTGTCAATTTGCCTAGATTATATAGAATTGTCAGTTCCTAGTGCCCAGAGATAAACTGAACTACCGAGAAATCAAGAAGTCCCTGGGAGGGAAGTCTGCACTGCTGTGTAGGGATCGTTCTAATTACACAGTCCATTTCGTCATTCCTCAGTCAAGCTCAGAAGAAGGGGGAGCTATGAAGGATGTGGGAGAAAGGGTCCTCCTGTCACAGACTGCAGGCTTTGATCTCTTCACCTTTTCATCTGTCTGTCTGTCTGTCCGTCCATCTGTCAATCTATCCATCCATCCATCTATCTATCATCTATCATTTATCTATCTCTCTCCATCATCATATATTAATCTATCATCTATCCATCTATTGTCTATGATCTATAATCTATCTGTAATCTATCTCTATTATCTATCTATCATCTATGATCTCCTTATCTATACTCTCATATACTGAGAGGGGGGGGGAGAGAGAGAGAGATCATAGAAAAGGATAGAATTTCAATCTGAAAAATCGAGAGTATTCTTCCAGCTGTAATAAAGGAAAACACCTGCCCTGTATGTGCCTATGCATATACGCCCACTATACATGCATTGCACAGACATGTGCATTTTCTTCTTGTGAAATCGTAGGAATGTATGTGCAGTGTCTAGTCCACCCCCCTCACCAGCAGTGATGAAGATTAATTTACAGATCTCCTTTATCTTCGTTTGGTTTATTTATTTCCAAATGAAACTGTGGTAAAAGACGAATCCGAGATACACTGTGTTGTACACGATGTGAGAGTGAATTCCTGGTGTAGGGTGTGTAACTGAAAGACGGCAAAGGTGGTCATTGGCACTGACCTTGCTTTTGCGGTGTTCCCTACGAGTTCAAAGCCCTCTGTGATTGGCAGCAGAGTGTGTAAGAACCGCCACGGAACTTCTTAGAGCGATCCTTTGCATCCTCTTTCCTCTTTCTGTAGGGAGAGAAATGTGCAACCTGCATGGACTGAGATTCACTTGATGTGTAGGAAGGCATCATAAAGAGACACTAATGAGGCTCTGAGTCCAAAGAAGGCATGTCACTTGGAAACTGCGATCAGGGAGAGCAAGCTGATGAGAAATCTCGGCAGGCCCTCACCCCAGAGGTCCCTCTGTGGCAGCCTGCCCTTGTTCATTGGCACAGGTATGGCAGCCTCAGAAGAGGCTCAGTGACCAGGTTGGCTCTCCAGTGGACCATTTCAGGCTTGGGCAGCCCCTGTGTTTAACAGAACTGCATGGACTAGGAAAGACAACCATAGCTCAAAGACAGAGAATAGAAAGCTTTTATTTAAAATAATCATCTTTCTCACCTTTGTATGACTCTGTTTTAGCAGAGATTTTCTTGTCCCCTTTTTTACTTAATAAACTATGTGTGGAGTGTCTAGCTTTCAGAGTTTCTTACGCACTGCCTCTGTGGAACCCACTTTCAGCAGGTCGAAACAGCCTAGCAGAGCTTTCCTTTCCGGTCTTGTGTTAAACAGATCACTTGAGTCTGTGTTAATGGTTTTTCCTGTTGGAGATAAAGCAACCTTATAAACAAAAACTAAAACAAAAGTGTTTCATTCTCTGCAGACTTTTCTTTTGCTACTCCAAGTCTCTTCTGTTCATTTGAAAATAATCATCCCTTTCTTTAAAGGATTACATTATATCAATTGGTAACTTAAAAGATTACCCCATTGAACGGAGGAAGCAGACACGGGACCACAGCCTATGTAAAATTGCATTTATTCTCTCATTTCTTCTTTCAGTTCTCTTCAAGTGTCACTAGTGGAGTGCCGTGTCAGGGAACATATGCTTCTGGTACTTAAAACAAGATTGTGTTTTGTGACATTCGTTAGCCATGCCAGTGCTAAATTTGGGATTGTCCCGAAAGGCTGCCCCCCTTCCAGCCAGCACAAAACAGGGCAGGCTGGTTTCACCCCCATTCAATGCCCCTCTGCATAGCCATTCCCAGCCAAGAATGCTCCGGTCCCCTTCCATTGTTCAGCTGACAAATGGTGACTGTCCGCGTTCGCAGTGCCTGACCTTGACTAATTATGGAGAATTGGTGCAGCTGCCTCTCGCTTTACCAAGCACCTCAGCTCTGAAACATGCAGGCGACTTCTTGCTGCCACCATGGAGCTTCAATTTGAGAACTTCATCACGGCACACAATGCTTGCTTTTTGTGCTGACTTGGAGTTCACAAGCCCTCCATCACCATATGTTGACAAATAATTTATATTCATACCGGGCTTTGTTCCTTGGTCTTTGGCATAGACTATTTGAAACAGGGTACACAAGTTTCCGGGGAGTAATAGATCTTAACAGTTTTGCTAAAATCGAAAGCGGGAAGGGGTGTAAGTACACGGATCGGACTTGATGACATCAGTATTCATGTGTCCACCACCTTTCATGACTCTGTAAATGTTTGCATGATTGATTTTTAAAGTAGTGATTCTCAGTAGTGAGTGGGATTGCTTACAAGGTACCCTTTATAACGAAGCCCCCTCAGGCTTGGCAAACACATTCAGACTTCTATCTGATCATTCTGTTCTTCATAAAATGAAAGCAAAGCGTGTGCTTAATGGGTAGGTAAAGTCATGGTCTAATTCTATTACATATTTCATGAAATGGAAGTTTTTCTTATATTTCACCATATTGTGTTTTCTTCGGAGTCATTCTCCAAAAGCAGTCGAAGTCCGTTTTGCTTCAAGGCATTTGAAGGAGAGAGCAGTTTACATTTCCTTGTCCACAGAAGCCCTACAAATGGGGGAGGGGGGGAGAGTTGGTGCTTCCAAGAGCAAAATACTCAAAACAATTAAAGAATTGCAATGTAAAAATTATAGCCTGAAAATCATATAATAAGCTTAACCCACCTATTTTAAACTTCTGTCCCAGTGTATTCTAAGATGAAAGCTTTAGTGAGATCAGGTCAAGCAGCACATGTGGCATAGACTGTTGTGGGCATGCCCTACAATATTGTGACCTGACCCAGACAGTTTCTAGACTGCTTTGAGTATGTGAAGTGTGTGGTGTGTGTATGTGTGCATGTATTTGTGTGTGTGGTATGTGTGATGTGTATGTATGTGTGTATATATGTATGCATGATGTGTGCACATGTGTGTATATGTGTGTGTGTTTGTATATGTGTGATGTGGGTGCATATTTGTATATATGTATGTGTGATATGTGTGTGTGACGTGTGTGGTGTGTAAGGTGTGTGTGTGTATGTGAATAAATGTGTGTGTGAGAGATGTGTGGTAGGTGTGTGATGTGTGTGTGGTGTGGTATGTGTGTATGCGTGTGTGTATGTGTGTGTGATGTGTGTGTGTGTGGTGTGTGGTGTGTGTGTGTGTGTGGTGTTGGGGGTGTGTGTGCATGCACACCTATTTGTGTGTATGTGCTTCTGTGCTGAGCTGTAGGCCTGGGTGATGGAAAGTATGTGTCCCCCAGCCTGGCTGGCACAGGTGCCTGAGTGTGTTTCCTTGGCTGACAAAAGGAGAAGCTATCTTAGTCCTGCCTCTCACGGACGAACACTGGGAAAGCTGTCTCTAAAATTATTCGTTGAAATAATATTAATTTTAAAGAGACATTTTACAACTGGATATACATTTTAAAAAGGAATTGCACCTTCAAGTAAGAAATATGAAACTGAAATATGAAAAGAAGCTGGAGTGACCCATTTGTGTATTCTTCATGATAATTAGTGCCGTACATGAAGGAATCATGAACCTAAATGTGAATTCTGTCACAGAATGGCTGTGGTTTCTGATAAGGTAAAAATGATAATAACTGTTAAAATTTAAAAAAAAAAAATTGTGTGGAAAGAATAAAGTGTTTATAACTAAATAAAACTATAACTAATAATAGCAAATTAGATATACTAAAATCTCTGCCAGTGCTTTACAGTGTGGCATGTTGGTAATGTATTGTGACAAGCATCTTGCCAGCTGGCTCAAGCTGACACCCGTCCCTGGATGTGTAGACAGAATATAGGGGTTATAGATGCTGGCTACAAAGATACCATTATTTTGGCTCAGGGTTTTGTGGGTTTGCCTGTTTGTTTGTTTGTTTGTTTGTTTTAATAAAATCATTGCCCTTGCTATTCAGAATTGCCTGTTTGTTTGTTTGTTTGTTTTAATAAAATCATTGCCCTTGCTATTCAGAATTGAACTGTAGTGTTTTATATTAAATTGGTGCAGTGAGTGGTCCCAGCTGTTCTTACAGAGACATCCTTGTGTGCCAAGCACGGCATTGTTAGTGCCTCTACACACAGAACATCACTCTGCTTTTTCCTCTTTTAAAACCACACACGGTTAAACACTGAGTCTGTTCCAAAGCTGCAGAGAGGTGTAGGAGTCTCAGTGTAGTGAGCTTCATGCTGAGTGCTTTATACACCCACAGTTCCCCAGTTCTGCTTAGTATAAAAGGCCAATCCTTCCCGAGAAGAGGAGAGGGATGCCTTCTAGTGTGAAATGGAGACAGAAACAGGTCTGGGATCTGGGTGCAACCAGACATTGTGATATTTTAGGCCATTTACATGTAACAGGGAGATGGAACTTTAGAGATTTGTTTAGAAGAAGTTTTGATATATGGTTAACACAGAAAACAAGCATTATTTTGGGTTTGTGCAAAAACTTCCTAAGATTTTGCTATCATTAGTTAAAACATAATCTGGCATTGAGTGTTTTGTGTTCAATGGGGGAATCCCCATTTGAAATAAACAGTAGCAACAGGAGATATGGAATCTGTCCCCACAGCCTGAATCAAATTGTAAACTTAGGATTTTTCAGCGTACTTGGGTCTTACCATAAGCAACCCTGGCCATTCAGAAAGCGGAAACAGAGAAGGCACCTGATGCATGCCCCAGAGCTCCTGTATGTCATTGTCCACACCATGGACCTTTGTAGACAATGCCACCACCAGACCCCTCACCACACCTGTACTTGTAGGGGTATAGCCCCAAAGCCTAGGACTCCTTCAGAGCTTTGCATGTAAAATAATGTGTTGCAAGCACAGTGGGTTTTGCCAGTCTTCTTCAGAAGATGAATTCTATGGAACGGGAGCTAGAAGAAGACATTATCAGAGTGGATCCATTACCATGTAGTAGGTGTGCAAAGCTGGAGAAGGCGCCCCATAGTTCACAGAGGAGAGGGTGGAGGTCTTCTCTGAAGACTTTGAAAAAGATTACTTAGAAGACATTTGTTCTAAGTGTCTTTTAAGCAGTACATGATGAACTCCATAGGCTCATTCCCCACCTCAAATGAATCAAAACTATGCTGACTCCAGGCCTGGAGGAGCAAATCCATGAGTGCATGTTAAGAATCAGAGTTTTCTTAGGCTGTAGGGCAGCCCTGACAAAGGTTGGACTTTAGTCAGACATTACAAGAAAATCAAATAATTTCAGACACATTCTCAGGAGAGACTGGATGGGAGAGCGGCCTGTGAGCTGAGAAGGCGGATATTCTCCTCCAGGGTCTGAGGTCCTTGCAGACACATGAATACCCTAGAGTGTTCAGCTAAGGCACCCTGATAGAATGTATCAATACATGTCTTCCCTGAGTCAGTGGCATCCCTTTGCGGTGTTACATAGATTTCCCCTTTAAAGCTGAAAGATACAAAGTTTTAAAGTTAAGTTAAGCATCTTAGGAGAACCCAGTATCAGCATACTTTGACCAACACTGCACAAAGAATCCTTCAGCTTGCATAACCAGGCACCAGCACAGCAGGGTTTGCTGATCTGAAGTAACACTCTGGAACCTCTCTCCTTCGGGTTGCTTCGTATTTTAGACTCAACAATTGCTTGCAGTAAACACAAGGAAGTATTGTTTTGTTTTTATAAAGGGCAAGAAAAAAAACAACATAAATCCTGTGTACACAGCTGGGCATTGTGACTCAACTTGTAACCAAGCACTTTGAGGTTGAGAATGGAGCACAGCCATTAACTGAATGCCTGCAAAATTGTATAGTGAGTTTTAGGTCAGCTGAACCAGAGTAAGATGCTGAATCCGAAAATCCTAACCAGACATGTAAAGCCAAACCACCAAACACATTTAACCTGACTCAAGAGAAGACTTCTCTCGGACATTCATGGTGGTGGGTTTTGAGACCAACTGATATGCTCCAGCCTCCATGAGTACAGACCCTCCCCACTGAGCATGTGAGTGCCTCTGATGGACCAGAGCAATAGTGAAGGCTTGACCAGTAAATCTTTATGCAGAACCTTTCTGGGGTTTCCCTTCTCTTCTCTGCTTGCCACTTTCCAAATGCCAGCCTCTCAGTATAAATTCATTGCTAGGGAGCAAATTTGCCTGTTAGCCAGAAAAATAAATGTTAAAAATAGGCCTGTCCATCACTTAAGTCACATGCAGGGGCAGCCACAAGGACACTCAAAGTTCCTTCTCCCCGGAGCTGACTCTCTGTCTCTCTGTCTCTCTCTCTCTCTCTCTCTCTCTCTC
>JADRCH010000200.1:0-31542 GCA_019843965.1 Rhynchomys soricoides
AGTAGTACTCCATTTTGTAAATGTACCACATTTTCTGTATCCATTCCTCTGTTGAAGGACATCTGGGTTGTTTCCAGCTTCTGGATATTATAAATAAAGTTTCTATGAACATAGTGGAGCATGTGTCCTTATTACATGTCGTAGAATCTTTTGGTTGTATGCCCAGGAGTGGGATAGCTGGGTCCTCAGGTAATAGTGTGTCTAATATTTTGAGGAACATCCAGACTGATTTCCAGAATGGTTGTACAAGCTTGCTATCCTACCAACAATGGATGAGTCTTCCTCTTTCTCCACATCCTCATCAACATGTGCTGTCACCTGAGTTTTTGATCTTAGCCATTCTGACTGGTGTGAGGTGGAATCTCAGGGTTGTTTTGATTTGCATTTCCCTGATGACTAAGGATGTTTGGGTGATTCTCAGCAATTGAATATTCGTCAGTTGAAATTTTATTGTTTAGCTCTTTACTCCATGTTTTAATAGGGTTATTTGATTCACTGGGATCTAACTTCTTGAGTTCTTTGCATATATTGGATATTAGGCTTCTATCAGTTGTAGGATTGGTAAATATCTTTTCTCAATCTGTTGGTTGCCATTTTGTCTTATTGACAGTGTCCTTTGATTATAGAAGCTTTGCAATTATTTTTTGATATTTTATTTACATTTCAAATGTTTTCCCTTTCTAGGTCTCCCCTTTGGAAACCCCTATCCCATTCCCCACTCTGCCTACCTCCATGAGGGTATTCCCCCATCTACCCACCCACTCCCATCTTCCCTGCCTGGCATTCCCCTACATTGGGGCATCTAACACCCTCAGGACCAAGTGCCTCTCCTCTCACTGATGGCCAACAATGCCCTCCTCTGGCACATATGTGGCCAGCACTATGAGTCCCTCCATGTATATTCTTTCATGGGTGGTCCAGTATCTGGGAGCACCAGGGGGTCAGGCCAGTTGACACTGTTGCTGACTCCATGGGGCTGCAAACTCCCTCAGCTCCTTCAGTCCCTTCTCCAACTCCTCTATCTGGGACCCTACACTCAGTCCAACAGTTGCTGTGAATTGAATCTTGGTTATTCCAAACTTTTGGGTTAAGATCCACTTATTAGTGGGTACATACCATGTTCATTCTTTTGTGACTGAGTTACCTCACTAAGGATGATATTTTCAAGTTCCATCCATTTGCCTGTGAATTTCATGAAGTCATTGTTCTTAATAGCTGAGTAGTATTACATTGTGTAAATGTACCACATTTTCTGTATCAATTCTTCTGTTGAGGAACATCTGGATTGTTTCCAGCTTCTGGATATTATAAATAAAACTGCTATGAACATAGTGGAGCATGTGTCCTTATTACATGTTAGAGAAACTTTTGGGCATATGCCCAGGAGTGGGATAGCTGGGTCCTCAGGTAATACTGTGTCTAATATTCTGAGGAACATCCAGACTGATTTCCTGAGTGGTTGTACCACCTTGCAATCCCACCAGCAATGGAGGAGTGTTCCTCTTTCTCCACATTCTCACCAGCATCTGCTGTCACCTGAGTTTTTGAACTTAGCCATTCTGACTGGTGTGAGTTGGAATCTCAGGGATGTTTTTATTTGCATTTCCCAGATGACTAAGAACGTTGAACATTTCTTTAGGTGATTCTCAGCCATTCGAGTTTATGAGGTCCCATTTGTTGATTCTTTATCTTAGAGCATACACCCTTGGTGTTCTGTTCAGGAAATTTTCCCCTGTACCCATTTGTTCCAGGCTTTTCCCCAGTTTCTTCTTTATTAGTTTCAGTGTATTTGATTTTATGTGGAGGTCCTTGATCAACATGGACTTGAGATTTATACAAGGAGATAAGAAGGAGTCAATTTGCCTTTTTCTACATGGTGACCTCCAGTTAAACCAGCACCATTTGTTGAAAATGCTGGGTTTATTTCCCCACTAGATGGTTTTAGCTCCTTTGTCAAATATCAGGTGATTATACGTGTGGGTTCATTTCTGGGTCTTCAAGTCTATTCCATTGATCTTCCTGCCTATATCTGTACCAATAACATACAGTTTTTATCACTATTGCTCTATAGTACAGCTTGAGGTCAGGGATAGTGATTCCCCCAGAAGTGCTTTTATTGTTGAGAATATATTTCCCTATGCTGAGTTTTTTGTCATTCCAAATGAATTTGCAAATTACTCTTTCTAGATCTATGAAGAATTGAATTGGAATTTTGATGGGGATTGCATTGAATCTGAAGATTCTTTTTGGGAAGTTGGCCGTTCTTATTATTAATCCTATATTAATACTTCCAATCCATGAACATGGAAGATCTTTCTATCTTCTGAGATCTTCTTTGATTTCTTTCTTCAGAGACTTGAAGTTCTTGTCATACAGATCTTTTACTTCCTTCATTAGAGTCACACCAGGGTATATCATATTATTTGTGACTATTGTGAAGGGTGTTATTTCTCTTCTTTCTCATCCTGTTTATCCTTTGAGTAGAGGAAGGCTACTGATTTGTTTGAGTTAATTTTATATCAGGCCACTTTGCTGAAGTTGTTTATCTGGTTTAGGAATTCTCTGGTGGAATTTTGGGGTTATTTAAGTAAACTATCATATCATCTGCAAATAGTTGTATTTTGACTTCTTACTTTCCAATTTGTGTCCCTTTGACATCCTTTTGTTGTCTAACTGCATTAGCTAGAAATTCAAGTACTATGTTGAATAGATAGGGAGAGAGTAGGCAGCCTTGTCTAGTCCCTGATTTTAGGGAGATTGCTTCAAGTTTCTCTCCATTTAGTTTGATGTTTGCTGTATGTTGGTTTTACTATGTTTAGATATGGGCCTTGAATTCCTGATCTTTCCAAGACTTTTATCATGAAGAGATGTTGAATTTTGTCAAATGCTTTTTTAGTATCTAATGAAATAATCACCTGTTTTTTTTTTCATTAAGTGTGTTTATGTAGTAGATTACATTGATGGATTTCCATATATTGAACCATCCCTGAATCCCTGGGATGAAGCCTACTTGATCTTGGTGAATGATCATTTTGATGTGTTCTTAGATTTGGTTTGTCATAATTTTATTGAGTATTTTTGCAGTGATGTTCATGAAAGAAATTGGTCTGAAGTCTTCTTTCTTTGTTGAGTCTGTGTGTGGTTTAGGTATAAGCATAATTGTGGCTTCATAGAAGGAATTGGGTAGTATTCCTTCTGTTTCTATTTTGTGGAATAGTTTTAAGAGTATTGATGTTAGGTCTTCTTTGAAAGTCTGATAGAATTCTGCACTTAACCCTCTGGTCCTGGGTTTTTTTGGTTGGGAGACTATTAGTGACTGCTTCTATTACTTTAGGGTTTATGGGAGAGTTTAGGTAGTTTATCTGATCCTGATTTAACTCTGGCGCCTGGTATCTGTCTAGAAAATTGTCCATTTCATCCAGATGTTCCTATTTTGTTCAGTATAGACTTTGGTAGTAGTATCTGATGATTTTTTTTTTAATTTCATCGGTTTCCATTGTTATGTCTCCTTCTTCATTTCTGATTTTATTAATTTGGATACTGTCTCTGTGTCCTCTGGTTAGTCTGGCCTAACGTTTATCTATCTTGTTGATTTTCTTAAAAAACCAGCTCTTGGTTTTGTTGATTCTTTGTATAGTTCTTTTTGTGTCCACTTGGTTGACTTTAGCCCTGAGTTTGACTATTTTCTACTGTCTACTATTCTTAGGTATACTTTCTTCTTTTTTTCTAGGGTTTTCTGGTATGCTGTTAAGTAGCTAATGTAGGAACTCTCCAATTTCTTTACAAGAATACTTGGTGCTATGAGTTTTCCTCTTAGCACTGCTTTCATTGTGTCCAATAAGTTTTGGTATGCTCTGTTATAATTTTCATTAAACTCTAAGAAATTTTTAATTTCTTTCTTCATTTCTTCCCTGACCAAGTTTTTGTTGAATAGAGAGTTGTCCTGTTTCCATGGGTATGTGGGTTTTCTCTTGGTTTTGTTGTTATTGAAGTTTAGCCTTAGTCCATGGTCATCTGACAGGATGCATGGTATTATGTCAATCTTCTTGTACATGTTGAGGATTGTTTTGTGACTGATTGATTATATGTTTATATGGTCAATTTTGGAGAAGGTACCATGAGATGCAGAGAAGAAGGTGTATTATTTTGTTTTAGGGTGAAAAGCTCTGTATGTATCTATTAAATTCATTTGGTTCACAACCACTCTTTGTTTCACCATGTCTGTGTTTTGTTTCTGTGTCAATGACCTGTCTATTGGTGAACGTTGAAGGCATGTTGGTTACAAACCTGGCTAAGTGTATTTTAGGCCTTTGAAATTGGTTTCTAAGAGAAGGAATAAAGTTTTTGGCACTTCATTATATCTCTGGAATGTGGCAAAAATAGATGAAATTACCTTTTGGGTAGAGTTTGGTATATGAGAATTCTAAACTAATGAAAACAGTAGAGGTCATTCTCATGTGTCATATGCTCTCAATGGGAAACAAGAGTTCTATCATGAACTGGGTTGTTAGTCATTAATTTTCTGTACTGTTAATGACTCTGACTACATTCTGTACTAGGCAAGGAATTTCAAAGAGGCTGAGTTTGAAGATAATATCTACTTTGATTAGTACAGAAAACCTCAAGTCAGATTGGAGTTCAGACAGTGTCATTATTATTGACAAGTGCCATCAGGTTTATGAAACTTACAAAGAAATGGAGTGGAGAGTTTTACACTACTATGCTCTATGGCATAAAGCAGTTTTACAACATAAGGACATAATGATATATGTGAAAGCAGCTATAATTACTAGAGTGCTAAACCTCCAGTTAAATGCAATCTGTTACACTCTAATGATATGTTATCATAGATGACTCAAGGGCAGCATATAACACAAAGAAGATACAAAGTTGTGAAATGCAATTTTATTTCTAAAGAAAGATACTTATGAACATGGCAGCAAAGAGGTTTCCTCATCATACATAAATTCCTAGGATATTTGTTTCCATGAATACAGCCACATGTGGCCATGTACACAAGCCTTAGTGGCCTGAAATTTTCATCCAATCCCCCATAGCATCTTTAATCTTGTATATTTTATTCCTGTAAAGCTAGTACCAGATGAGTTATACTGTAGAGTTTTGGTTCCAGCTTGAGATGTAGCCTGAAGTGCTAAACTACAGAGGCATAAGCACCCTGATATATCTACAGTCCCAACACAGCCATCATTAGCAGTACCTCTCCAGACAAACATAGAGTTTGGCAATCTCCTTTTTATCTATCTGGAATTATCCTTGCTTGATCTTGTATAAGTATTGTAGAAGAAAACACAGATTCTGTGATTTTTTTCATCATCTACATCCTGTCTGGATGACATTATTTTGATCTCTTCTCTATCCTCTATTTCAAACAATTTTTTTTCCTGATCACTCTTTGAAGATGTTACACAGGCCTGAAGTGTGCTGTGTGATGTATGATATGTGATGAGTAATACATGATGAGTAATGTATGTGTGTGATATAGATGACCCATCTACAGATGAGCACACACACTCACTAATTCACAGAGAAAATTTTACCAGTTTTGAATCTTTACATTAACATTTACCAATTTTACAAGGAAGCTTCTCTGACCAAATTTAAGATCATCACAAATATAAACAAAGACTTGGTAGTTATTTGGGGGACATTACTATTTATCAGAACATTAGTATATTCCTCTTTGGGGTCTATGACCTGTAGTTTGACATTTGACTATGCTACAGAAAAAGGCATAAAATATTTCCTGTAGAGCAGGCTTCAGATTCAGTAATAAAACCATCTACTCTACTTACTGGTCATGATACAATTGCCATAGTGTCTATGACATCAGGAGCAAGATCTAACACTACATATTATCTTTAATATCTATTTTTCCCTAGCTGTCTTTATAACATCATATATAGTACTTTAAAAATACAGACATTGGGAAGAAATTTCTGGCCAGTTTCATATTGATTTCTGAAATATGTGCCTCCTCAAATTGGTGGGGACTTCAGCAATAAGTTCTTCAATTTAATTCTGGTGGACAACTAAGAACAATATCATGAATTTTGTTTCTTGTGACAATGCTGAATAAATGTCCAGTAACACAAAGAGAAGTATAACATACCTGGAAATTAGATTTTCATTAAACTGAACATGTCTTCTCTTTGACTGAGCAAAGAAACTGTCTCCCATGAAAACTCTGTGACTTCTCTATCAAGAAAAATTTTCTCGCTAGAACATAGAACAATTCTGTTTACTCCCACAAGCTCCTGTGAGTCTAAAATTGTTGTATTCTGTGTATGGATGTTTCTCCCAAGGTCCCACTACACAATGCTAGCTGCTTAGCTTTATTACAGAAGTTGATAGAAATCAGTTAGGACTAGTAATCAAGTGTAGGACATCTAGCACTCCATGAAGGAAGAGTGAAGGAAGGTTTTCCTTTTTTTTCTCTATTTTATTTTTTACTTCCCTGTTACTGGGTAAAAATCTGTTGCACCTTTCAAATCTATATGCTATCCTGTGTTGTTACATCCACAATAGACACTTGTTCAGCAAGTCATACACTGAGTCTGCAAACCTGTAAGTTGAAAAACAATTTTCAATTTTCAAGTTATTTATGTATTATTAATGATAATTAAACATTAATAATATAGATATGCACTCATTATTTACTAATTCTACTTCTGTAGATCCTTAACCTGTGATCCTGTTTTGTTCATGAACTTTAGGCTTTAATCATTCTTATAATGACTTATTTTGGATCCTTTTAAGTTCATATTGTCAAAATCTTTTTTTACACAGGGGTGTATATTACTAATTTCTGAATTCTTATTTTGTTTTCTTAAAACACTTTGGTTCAACTTTCCATTTCCTTGTCTATGGTGTTTCTCAAGTCTGTAGGGAAGGGGAAATGGTGATATGCTGCCAGTGTGAGAGTCATCCTCTTTGGAGTGGCAGATTTCTCATGATTCAGAAAATAGCCCCTATTGACTTGCACATGTGGGTAGCAAAATTGATCTCAGTTTTTTAAAGAGTAGGGCATGAAGTATTAAGGGTAATGTTGTAAGGAAACTGATAGAAGGAAGAAGGCAGCACTGTTCAAAATACATGATATACTTGTGTGGAATTCTCCCCAAATATATAAAAGAAAGCCTGTTGTTCTAAGCCATGCCTGTCTGAACATTCAGATTGATATTTCTTAGTTAGTTGTCAATTGTGCCTATGATTCTTCCTGCTGAGCCATTACTCTACAATATCTTCCCTAAGGACTCAGATGCTTGTTCATCTTCTAAGATAGCTTGCAGTTTAAAAATGTGTGAATCACAGAATATAATAGTATGTATATTGGAGCTAGAAGTTTTCAATATTTATAATCATTTCAATGATGTAATAACGTCTCTGCAACAATGTACTTCAAGCTTTTCCAAGTATCACTGCAGCCAAAGAAACTTCTAGAAAGATCATAGCCCCCAAAGACCAGGTTTAGACATTCTGTTTCTGTAGTAGGTACCTATAGTTTCCTTCTATAATTTCACAGGTATGAGATAAAATTACCAATTTCAGACCCCGTTCTGTTTTCTTGAATGCAAACACAAGTTTATACAATATGTTTTATAATTCAATACCTTTCAAATTCAGGAATATTTAGTGAATTAAATAATATACATTAAAAGGAATATACCTTTCCTGTTGGATTTTCTTGGTAGTTATTAATTATGTACAGTAATGTGTTTCATTATGACATTCGATACATGCATACAATATTGATCATATTTAATCCAGGAAGACAATCAATTCTTCTATGGAAGAAAAGGTAGTACATCAAAGCTCTAGGTTCTTCTTGAATAATGTATTGCCAGGAAAAAATAATAATCAAAGATAACACATACAGGGAAATAGAGTAGTATTCACTATAGCAAAGCAAAACACACTGAATATAAAATGGTATAATTAAGCTTATCAACCCTCAGAAATTCAATGGACCCTATTCAAAGCACAGAATAAACATGTGGATGATGTTTCTATAAAGATGTGGTTTCTCCAAGACTATCATGGTAGATACTTCCTAAGACACATATACACTTTTATATCTTAACAGTTTGGGGGCTAGAAATTTTGTATTAGATAACCAATTAATGTGCTCTCCCCTGGGTAAGACTATTCCTTCCAGTCAGCATTCCTCAATTGCCTCTGATTCTATGTATACAGTTGAGGTTCTGTGGCCTTTCCACTGATCATGTTACCATGTCTATTGTTGTCCCTGTCATGAAAGCATACATATTATTTAGACTAAGGAAATTGTTTACATGTGTCTGAGAATATATTTATATTAATATTTATATTTTACATATATATGTTATACATAAAATATATATGTATGTAACAACAATGAATGAAAATAGATGCCAGGTAAAAAGTATATATACAGAATGTTTGTGGGAAAGAAAAGAAGGAAAAAAAGATGTAACTATATTGTAACCTCAAAATTAAAGAAATAATTAAAAATATTCCAGTGATATCCACTATACAGGCAATGAATACCAACAAAGGTTAATTGGAAAGAAAACAATGATCTAAAACATTAAGAATAGGAACCCACTCAATCGAAGCTGTATATAAAGGCAAGAAAGAGAAATATAAAATGATATAAAAAGAAAGCTAACTTTTTCAAGTAGAGATAAAATGATATAATCATGGAATGTGTAAAAGATGTTGTTTTACCAGACTGGCCATATGGTTTCGTGTGCATGGCATGGTACAACTGAAAATGCACTACAGGAGGCTTGGGGAAGGAGCTGATTCAGTCACTAACGACTCTGCTCCAGTAAGCATGAGTATCTGAGTTCAGATTCTCAGCACCCAGGTTAAACTTGGGAGTGGTTAAATATACACCTGTAACTTCAGTATTCGGAGGGATGGAGTCAGAAGGAGCATGGAGGCTTCCTGTTTGGCAGAAATTTTCCAGGTTCAGAGAAAGGCCCTGTGTCAAGAAAATGAGATGTAGAATGAGAGAAAAGAATACCTAATATTTAATTCTAGCCTCCTCATGAATATGCTCATGGGCACATCTATGAATATGTAATACCACAAATACACAATATAATAATAAAAACAGAAATAATAATAATTGAAAACTAAATAATAATACAAAATACATACTCAATAATAATAAAATTGTATACTGAAACTTAAATAAAATATTGATAAAAGTCAAACGAGTGCATTCAAAATAACAATTAATGCAAATAAACCCCTTGGCTACCTATAGACTTTGGAATTACAAAAATTGTGAGGTCTGCACCTGGATAGCACAGTAGAGCTGACCCTAAATATGGATACTATGGGTGAGCCATCCTTAGGACAGACATGAGTATGGTCAGGATAACCTGACCTGGCCCTGCGCCTTGCCTGCCTGCTGTGTAATGCCTTCTTCTTCCAGCCTTCAGATTCCCACATACATACATGCAGTTCTATAATCATGGGAATAAACACAAGTATGGAAACACATACACACAAAATTGATCAATCAATCAATCTTATAAAATGTATGGTTAGAGCAGTGGTGGCACACACCATCACTCAGAAGGCAGTAAGAGGTATATCACTCAGAGTTTTAGGCAAACATGCTCTACAGAGTAAGTTTCAGGACAGCCATCACTGTACAGAGACACAGAAACAGCCTGTATCTAAAAACAAACCAAACAAACAAAACCCAAAACATACAACATTAACAATACCAAAACAACAATGACAACAAATACATGGCCTTTAAGGCTATATACTATTGGATTTGTTGATACATACTTATTTTTGTATGAAATATGCATGAATAGCATAACATACCAAGTATGTTAGAAGTAAATATTTCAACTAATTTTCTAGGAGGGAAGAAAGTCTGTGGAGAAACACATTAGAGATCAAAATTGTGTGTACAAAGTCCTGAAGGAAAAAGCAAATAATGTAATTTTAAATATATTTTAGGAAGGAAGCATGGACATTTAAGTGGAATTGTACCAGAACATCAGATAAGCAACTAGGGAAAATGGTTTTTAGTACTGTTAGAAATTGTTGTCTGTGAAGTTATCACATCAAGCAATTTTTGATCAAAAACAGATAATCCCTCCCTATATATAATATTTCCATTTGCCTGATAAAGATATATGTAATAATTATTAATGAATCATTTGAAAAACAAATTCAGTAATAAATAATAAAACATTATCTATCATGGTACTTTTGGATGCATCCAAGATATAATTCAATATATATAAGTCAATGACTGTAATCCACCAAAAGTAAATATTCAAGGCCAGAAAACACATTATAATATTAGATATGTCTTGTCTCCCAGGAGATCTCCCCTAACTACATACAGAGATGAGAGCACTGCCACAATAGCCGTGGCAGCTGGGAGCCCCCTAGAACACAGTAAACTTGTGATCTGTCCTGTGCTGCCAGAGCCCCACTGTCATTTCAGTTTGCATCTCTACCTGGACTTGTGACAGATCAGCATGCCTTCTCTCCCAACCCAGTGCTGTGCATGTCTCCCAGGTGGACTGATCTTACCAGGGACAAAGGTAACATGCTCTAAGCAGGGAAACTAGAGGGCTGCTCTAACCAGAGACAGCAATACCTACCTCCCTGGAAACCTGCTAAATCCAAGGACACACAGATAAACTTGTCTCTAAGGTGTCCTGCTCCAATCTGAGTCATGCAGGATAGTTAATACTAGAAATAAGCAGATGGCAAAAGCTACATGCAAGAACATAAGCAACAGAAGATAATGTAATTAAGCACTATCAGAGCCCATTCCTCCTACCACAGCAAAACCTGGATACCCTAACACACAAAAAGACCAAGATTATGATGTAAAATTTTATCTCATGAAGATGATAGTAGCCTTTATGGAGGATATAAATAATTCCCTTAGAGAAATACAGTAAAACACAGGTAAATGTTTAAGCCTTTAAGAGGAAACAAATCCCACAAGAAAATACAAGTTAATACAGTCAAACAGATGAAAGATTGAACACAACAGTCCAAGACCAAAAGAGTGATTATAGAATTAAAAAGGTATCACAAATGGAAGCAACCAGAGATGGAAAATGAAGGAAAGAGAACAGGTGTAGAAGATACCATAGAGGATAGTGACATATCAGTCAAAGAAATGCAAATCATAAAATGTTCCTAATCCAAAACATCCAGGAAATTTGAGAAGCAATGGAAAGACAAACATAAGAATAATGGGAATACAAGAGAGTGAATATTACAAGCTCAAAGGGCCAGAAAACATCTTCAATAAAGTCATGGAAGAAAACTTTCCTAACCTAAAGAAAGAGATGGCCATAAATATTGAGTAGGCCTATAGAACAGCAAATAGATAGGGCTAGAAATGAAAATCCTCCTACCACATAATAATCAAAACAGGAAATGTACAGAACAAAAAGAATATCAAAAGCTATAATGAAAAAAAGTCAAGTAATAAATAAAATTAAACCCAACTTCTCAACAGAGACTCTAAAAGTCAGACCTTAAACAGATGTCATGCAGACCCTAAGAGAACAGATACCAGGCCATACTACAATAGCCAGAAAAACGCTCAATCACCATAGATGGAGAAATCAATATATTCTGTGACAGAACTAAATTTAAACAATATCTTTGAACTAATCTATCCCTACAGGGAATATTAGAAGGAAAACTCCCACACAACACGGGCAGCAACAACTAAGAAAACACAAGAAATTAATCATCCCACAATAAATGCAAAAGAAGAGAAATACATGCACGTGCACACAAACACACACACATTTTATATATATATATATCATCTTTAAAACAAAAATATCAGGTAATAGCAATCATTGGTCATTAACATCTGTCAAAAAGAATGGACTCAATGCCTCAATAGAAAGACACAGGATAATAGACTGGACACATGAACATGATCCATCATTCTGCTCCATATAATAAAAAATATCCCAGCAACAAAGTCAGACACTACTTCAGAGTAAAGGCCTGAAAAGTTTTCCAAGCACAAGGTCCCAAGATTGAAGCTAGAGTGGCAATTCTAATATAAAATAAAATAAGTTTTCGACCAAAAATAATTAAGCTTGGTGTAAAATCTGAACATTGTGTGCCAAATGCAAGAACAATATTCATTAAATTGAACAATAAAATTAAATTACATAAACAATAAAATTAACAATAAAATTAAAAGAACAATATTCATTAAATTCATTAAATGAATTAAATATTCATTTAAATCTTTACTACAGTTCAAAACAGATTGAAATACACAAAATAATAATGGATGACTACAACACCCCACTTTCACCAAAGGACAAGTCATTAAAATAGTAACTAAAGAGAGACAGAGTGAAACTAACAAATTTTATGAACTAAAGGTATTTAATGAATATCTATAGAACACTTTCACCCAAAACCAATAGAATATACCTTCTTCTAGCATCTCATAGAACCTTCTCAAAACCTGACATATAACTGGACACAAAATAAGCTTAAACAGATAAAAGATAACTGAAATAATCCCTTGCATTCTATCAGATCACCACAGCCTAAGTCTTGTCTTCAATAAAACAAACAATCCCAAACAAACAAACAGAAATCCTACATACTCATGGAGACAACAAATTTCTACTCAATAATAACTTGGTCAGGAAAGAAATAAAGAAATGGTGGACTTTCTACAGTTCAATGAAAATGAAGGCACAAAAAAAAAAGAAAGAAAGAAAATGAAGGCACAGAATATCCAAAGTTAAAGGACACAATGAAAATAATGTTAAAAGGAAAATTTATAGTACTAAGTGCCTTCATATAAAAATTGGAAAGACTCTATACTAGCAACTTAACAATATGCTCAAAAGCTCTAGAAAAAAAAAAGAAACAAACATACAAAACAGGAGTAGTAATTTGCAGGAAATAGTAATACTCATGGCTGCAATCAACCAATTTGAGAGAGAATAAAAATAATCAACAAAACCAAAAGCTGGTTCATTAACAAAAGCAAGCCTTAGCCAAATTAACTGCAAAACACAGAAAGAGTAATCACATAAACAAAATCAAAAATGAAATGGGTGACATAACAACAGAAACTGAGGACATTCAAAAATCATCTGATGTTACTACAAAAGCCTACACTCACATCACTGGAATATCTACACAAAATAGTTGGGTTTCTAGACAGATACCAAAGATAAATCAAAATCATGTAAACTATCTCAACAGTCCTATACTCTAAGGAAATATAAGCAGTCACTAAAATCTGCCCTTCCAGAAAAAGCCCAGGGCCAGATGGTTTTAGTTCAGAATTATACCAGATGTTCAAAAAAGAGCTAATACCAATACTCCTCAAAATATTCCATAAAATACAAACAGAAGGAATACTACCTAATTCATTCCAAGAAGGCACCGTCACTCTACACCACAGAAAGACCCAACAAAATACAAGATCACTTCAGACAAATTTCTCATATGAACATTGATTTTAAAATACTCAATAAAACTCTAGCAAACAGAAATAAAAGAACACATCAAAACATCATTCACCATTGTCATGTAGGCATCATCCCAAAAATGCAAGGATGGTTCAATATGCAAAAATCCATCTATGTAATACACTATATAAACAAACTCAAAGAAAAAACCAAAAACTTCTAATCATCTTAATAGATGCTAAAAGTGCATTTGACAAACTCCAACACCCCTTCATGTTAAAAGTCTTGAAGACTTCAGGAACTTATGACACATATCCAAACATAATAAAAGCAACAAACAAAAAACCAACAACTAACATCCAATTAAATGTAAAGAAACTTGAAGCAATCCCATGAAAATAAGGAACAAGACAAGACTGCCCACACTCTCCTTATATACTTAATATAGTACTTGAATTTCTAGTTAGAGCAAGAAGGCAACTAAGTGTACAAATTTGAAAGGAAGAAGTCACAGTATCAGTACTCACAGATGATATACTATCTACCAGAGAACTCCTACAGCTGATAAACAACTTTGGAAAACTGACTGGATATAAAGTCACCAAACCAATAGCCTTCCTTTATACAAATAATAAATGGCCTGATCAAGAAATTAAGGAAACAACACCCTTCCCAGTAGCCATAAATAATTTAAAATATTTTGGTGTAACTCTAACCAAGCAAGTGAAACAGCTATATGAGAAGCATCAAGTCCCTGAAAAAAGATATCAAAGAAGACCTCAGAAAATGTAAAGATATCCAAAGCTCAAGGATCACTAGGATTAACAGTTAAAATGGCCATCTTAACAAAAACAGCCTACAGAGTTCATGCAGTATCCATAAAAACTACAAAACCATACTCTACATACATGGTAAGAGTAACTCTCAGCCCCATGTGGAAAAACAAAAAATAAAAAATAAAGCAAAACAATAAACAAACAAACAATAACAAAACCAATTCTGAACAATAAAAGAACTTCTGGGGAAATCACCATCCTTGACCTCAAGCTCTACTAGAGAGCAATGGAAAAAACATCATGATATTGGTACAGAGGCAGACAGATTGATTAATGGAATAGAATCCAAGACCCAGAAATAAACTGGCATACCTATAGACACTTGATCTTTGACATCGAAGCCAAAACCAAGAGCGGAAAAATGAAAGCATGTTGAATAAATGGTGTGGGTATAACTGATTGTCTGCATGTAGAAGAATACAAATAGAGCCATATGTATCACCCTACACAAAGCTCAAGTCCAAGAGGATCAAGAACTTCAACATAAAACAAGATATACTGAATCTAGTAGAAGAGAAATTAAGAAATAGCCTGGAACACACAAGCATAGGAAAAATTTTCCTGAACAGAACACCAATGGCTCAGTCTCTAAAATCAACAGTTGATAAATGGGGTCTTTTGAAACTTTAAAGCTTCTGTAAAGCAAAGAAAACTGTCAGTAGGAAAAATTGCAGCTGATAGATTGGGAAAAGATCTTTACTAACAGTACAATTGACTAAAGGTTAATATTCAAAATATATAAAGAGCTCAGAAAGTCAGACTCCAAAAAACAAATAACACAATTAAAAATGTGGCAAAGAGCTAAATAGAGAATTCTCATCCAAGGAATATTCAGTGTCCAAGAAAACACTTAAAGTGTTAGGCATAAGAGAAATGCAAAGCATAGTGACTCTGAGATTTCATCTTATATCCATCAGATTGGCTAACTCAATAACTCAAGTAACAGCATATTCTGTCAAAGATAGGGAAAAGGGGGGTTACTCCTCCATAGCTGGTGGGGTGGGATTGCAAACTTACACAACTACTCTGGAAATCAGTCTGTTAGTTTCTCAGAAAATCGCAAATAGTTCTTCTTGGAGATTCAGCAATACTGCTCTTTGACATATACCCAAAACATGATCCACCATAGCAAAAATACACATGCTCCTCTATGTTCCCAGCAGCCATATTCGTAACAGCCAGAAACTAGAAGTAACCCAGATGTCTCTCAAATAAAGAATGGATACAGTAAATGTTCATTTATAGAATAGAATGCTATTAAGCTATTAAAACAAGGACATCATGAATTTTGCAGGCAAATGTATGGAATGGACTAGAAGCACCTAAAGAAATGTTCAACATCCTTAGTCATCAGGGAAATGCAAATCAAAACAACCCTGAGATTCCACCTCACACTAGAAATCTCACACTGAGATTTCATCTGATGGCTAAGATGAAAAACTCAGGTTCTTGTTGCATACTTAGCAGAGAGCTGCCTTGTCTGGCCTCAGGGAAAGAGGATGTACTTAATACTGTAGAGACATGATGCCCTAGGGATGCAGATTCCAGAGGGGCAGAACTCTGGTTGAGCAATGGGGAGCAACATTTGGTATGTAAATAAATCAAATCAGTTATGTGTCTTTTCTCAGAGGCAAAAGGCTGTAAAGTGCCAAGGTAAAGGGAGGCAAATATCTGAGTTCTCAAATCCACTGCAAAATTCAGTGGTATCACTGATATTGCCGGAGGCTGAGGCATCCTGTGGTATCTTACAGAATTTTTCCATTGGTTATGTTTAATGAGTACTGTCTTCAGTCTTCTGAAGGAAATATATACCCACTCTTGACAAATGAACACACAAAAAATGATAAATAGAAAAAGATTGGGAGATTAAAGAAATAGGAAAAGAAAGAGATATTCAAGAGAGATATGGGTGGAGTAGAGAGAGAAGTTTGTATCAAGAATGCAGTAAGAAGGGAGAAAAGAGAGAAGAAATTAAGGAATGAAGAAGCTATTTTGCTGCCAAATCTAGAAACCATGGTTGTGCATTGTAGACCAGATTTTTAATTTCTTCTATCAAATAACAAAGAAGAAATTTATGTTTGCATGTGAAACTGGATCAGGTCATATAAAGCCTTCCTGGAGAGTTGAGCTTACCATTTTGGTGTGAGTAGTAGAATGAGACATTTCAGTGCTTTCACTTTCAACTTCTTTCTGAAGTTTATGAAACCACTTCTTATATTCCATCCGCACCTGGCAAAGAACAATTAGAAATATGGTCACACCTGAACTTGGTTCAAGAAAAGGAAATGTACCTAACATGAGATCCAAAAGATACAAATGCTATTCTCTGTCAATCTCATTGCTATTCTGTATATATTTGACCATATGTGAACTTGTTAGTTTTATTTAAATTTAATTTCCTCAATTATAAAATGTATCTATAATAAACACCATAAGTATATGATATTGTTGGTGGTGATAGTGGTATAGATAAAGATAACAGAAATGTTGATAATTATTGCACTTTTATGATTGATATACTGCTGAATGTGATAATAGTGATGGTGATGAAGATAATAAAGGAAGATCAGTCATGATGGTCATAATGATAATCATTAAAAAATGACAATAATGAAAATGCTAATAGTCAAGGCGTAGCTAGTAATGATGAATATGATGGTTATGTAATATGACTGGCAAAATTGATAGTGAGTATGATGTTGATGATGATGATGAAAATGAATAATGATGCGAATGACACTGATGACAGCAATAAGTATGGTGATCATGATAATTATTTTAGTGTTAACACTGAAAATATGATTATTGATGGCACTGGTGGTGAGAATGTCATAATACATATGATGGTCATTATGATAATTATGG
The DNA here is from genome assembly GCA_019843965.1 of Rhynchomys soricoides. Lineage (NCBI taxonomy): Eukaryota > Metazoa > Chordata > Mammalia > Rodentia > Muridae > Rhynchomys > Rhynchomys soricoides. Next base: position 17,165 of record JADRCH010000200.1, read on the forward strand.
TGATTACGGTGGTAATCAGTATGATAAAAGGTGCATTCAGGATTATGGTGACCACAGTGGGAATATTAATGGTGGTGATGGTGGTGATGGTGGTGAGAAAGATGATAATAGTGTATAGGAAGATGACAATGATAATAATTTTGATGGTGATAATACTATGATAATGGATGTGATATTGATGATCATGAATAGGATTAAGACTGAATGATAATAATGGTGGAGGTAATGGTAGTAATGAAGATGAAAAGGCAGAAGCTGATGAGAGTGTGCTCTGGGACTAAAAATTCTGAGAGAAATCCAGGTAGGTTGCCTGCCTGCCAAACTCTCCCTCACCCCCAGCATCTGCCCTCTGTATATCCAGTATTCCACTCTCCTAGTTGCCATAACTTAGCTCCAAACTATGTTGAGACTCTTTGTATTCCCAGAGACCAGCCTGAGGCAGAGATACCCCACTCTTCTAGAGAAATCAAAGACTGCAAGAAATCCATGTGGGCTACCCTATTTCCTAACATGCATACTTTCTCACTATCTCAGTGTAAGCCAACTTTATCCCATGTCCTTGCATTCCTACATACAGTGCCACACCCTTTAACAGATTCATTGACCCCCTTACTCTACCAGAGAACAAGAAGTCTTCTAAGAGTCCAGAATGGGTCGCTGTGATCAACTGTTTGCATTCTCAACCCCTGCTCTCACTCTACTTAGTACACTACCCTCCCATATATTTGTTCCCAACTAAGATGGAGACCTCCTGTGACAGAGACTCTCTCCTCTACTAGAAATCCCACACACTGCCAGGTGCTCAGTCTTTGATGGGTGCAAAAGATATCAGATATCAGAGACCAAGCAGACTGTGAGAAGTACAAGTAGTTTGCCAACCTATCAAACTCCACATTAAAAAACCCAGAGCCTGGCCTTTCTAGTCACTATACTACAATGCTCAACTGGGATGGAGAATTTTTGCTCTACCAGAGACCAGCCTGGGGTGAAGACTTCTAGCTCAACTAGATCTCAGCTACTGGGAGAAACCCAGGTAGGTTGCCCACCACAAAAGCATTTCCACTCTCACTATGTAGGTATCCCTCCAACTTATCCCCTCTCCTGTGCCCTCCTACTTGTGTTTCACCTTCCAACATGGGCAGAGACTACCCAAACTACCAGGGAACAAAACGACTGGAAGAAATCCATGTTGTTGCCAAGCCATTAAAATAATACACTCTCTCAGTGGCACTCCAACTAATCTCCAATTTGGTACCATCTTTGTGATATCTCAGTCCCCAACTGGAGCAGATTCCCAGCTCTAAAAATCATCAACCAGTCCACCACAATCAGCACCCCGAAATGGGGAAGAGACTTCCCACTCTATCAGATAACATAAAGACTGTAAAGAGTCTAGGTAATCTGATTGCTTGCCAATCCCTCACTAATACAATATTTCCCTACCTTATCACTAGTGCTGCATCTGTCCATGAGCCTTTCCTCAGGCTCCAACTGGGACAGAGATTGTCTTCCATATCGGGGATGACACTTATTGGGAAAAACCAGACCACATGGAGCAGAAGATGAGAAAGAAAACAGAAACCAACCAAACAAACAAACAAAAACAAAAACCAAACAAACAAACAGAAAAATCTCACAACCAGCAAAGGCAAATTTGGAAAGTGGTACTGAAACCTTAAATTGCCCCAAATCCAGAAATCTAGATGCCAACACACAAACACAATAAAGAACTGTTAAATTTTTGTTAAAAAATAATAACAAAACTTAGATATCCTACTACAGCAAGCCCTGTATACTCCAATACAACAAAAGAAGAAAGAAAAGACCTTGAAGGCAACTTTATGAAGATTATTGTGGCCCATAAGTAGGAATAAATAAATCCCATAAGGAAGTTCAGGAAAACACAGACAACTGAAGGATAAGAGTAAATCTACCAAACAAACAAACAACAAAAACAGTTTGTATGAAATGAATAAAACTACTCAAGACCTGAAAATCAAAATTGAAGCAATAAATTAAACACAAACTTGGGGAACATTGGAAATAATAAAAAATAAAAATCTAGGTACATGATCAGGAACTACAGAAGCAATGCATCACTAACAGAGTACAAGAGATGGAAGACAGAATCTCAGGTGTTGAAGTTATAATGGAAGAAATAGACACATCAATAAAATAAAATATTAAATTTAACTTGTTTATGACACACAGCATCCAGGAAATTATGAAATAATGAAAATACCAAAGATCATAATCATATAAATAGAACAAGATTCTCAACTTGAAGACTCAGAAAATATTTCTGCAAAACCATAAAACTTAAAGAAGAAAATACCTATAATAGTACAAGTTTACAGAACACCAAAAAGATGGTAACAGTAAAGGAAGTACACTTGTTTTTTGTTTGTTTGTTTGTTGTTGTTGTTGGTTTTTTGTTTTTTTTTTTGAGACAGGGTTTCTCTGTGTAGCCCTAACTGCCTGGAACTCACTCTGTAGACCAGGCTGGCTTCGAACTCAGAAATCCACCTGCCTCTGCCTCCCAGGTGCTGGGATTAAAGGCATGCGCCACCACTGCCCAGCTGGAAGTACACTTGTAATAATAATATTTAAAGCTTTAAATATTCAGGAAAAAAAGGAATAGTAAAAAGCTGCAAGGAAATAAAGCAAGAAACATATGAAGGCAGCAGGCCTGTTAGTATAGGACATGACTTTTTAATAGAAAGGCTAAAAGCCTGAAGGGCCTAGGCAGATGTCCCAAAGACTCAAGGCACCTCACATTAAAGACCAGAATACTGTATCCATCAATACTTTCAATAACCATAGATATAGAAACCAAGGTATTTCATGATAAAATCAATTTTTAATAAAATGAAACAATAGCTATTTACAAACCTAGTCTTATAGAAAGAACAAAAAGAAAACACCAATCCTAGGAGTTGGAAATAGATCTACCTGAAGACACAGCTATACCACCCTTAGGCATTACCCAAAAGATGCCCTACCATGCCACAGGGGCACATGTTCCACAATGTTCATAGTAGCTTTATTTGTGATAGCCAGAAGCTAGAAACATCAGTTTTGTCTCACAATGGAAGAAAGGAAACAGAAAATGTGGTTCATTCACACAATGGAATTCTACTCAGGTATTAAGAATGAGGACATCATGAGTTTTGCAGGCAAATAGATGGAACTAGAAAATATCATCCTGAGTGAGATAATTCAGACCCAAAAGGACATGCCTGCTATGTACTCATTAATTAGTGGATATTATCCAAAAAAAGTACAGAATACCCAGGACACAATCCACGTGATTCAAGAATGTTAACAAGCTGAAGAACCCAAGTGATGATGCCTCAATCCCACTTGGGAGGGAGAAGAAAGCAGTCACAGTGGGCAGAGTGAGTGAGGGATCTGTGTGAGAGAGGGGACATGGAGGGGAAGGGGAACATGATCAGGTATTGCAGGAAGAATAGAACTGAAGCCCTGAGGACGAGCATAAATAATGGAAACAGGTAATCTCAGGAGGCAGGAGATGGGGGAAACCTCTAGAATGTACCAGAGAACTGGGAGGTGAGAGAGTCTCAGAACTTAAAAAGAGGGACTACGGATGAAGTGCTCTACAGTAGAGAGGGGGAACAAGTAGAGTCCACCTCCAATGGAGAAACAGGACACCAAGTGAAGGGATGGGGTTGCCATCCCACAGTCAAAAGCTCTGACCCAGAATTGTTCCTGTCTGAAGGAAATGCAGGGAGAAAAATGAAGGAGAGCATGAGAGAAAGAAAAAACCAAATTGTGTTTCAGCTCAAGGGGAGACCTGGAACCAAGACACTGATAGTGATGCTGTGGTATGCTTGCAAACAGGACACTAGCATGGCTGCCTTCTGAGAGGCCCACCAAGCAACTGAAGAGTCAGATGCAGATACTAGCACCCAACCAATTGATGGAAGCTGGTGACCCCTGTGGTTGAATTAGGGAAATGCTGGAAGAAGCTGAAGAGGAGGGCAGCCCAATGGGAAGACTAGCAGTCTCAACTAACCTGGACCCCATCCATGGATTTCTCAGACACTGAGTCACCAACCAGGCAGCATACACCAGCTAATATTAGGCCCCCAGGACATATGCAGCAGAGGACTGCCTGGTCTGGCCTCAGTGAGAGAAGATGCACCTAACCCTCAAGAGACTTGAGACTCCAGGGAGTGGGAAGACCTGGTGGGGTTGGGGTGAGGTGGGTGGGTACATCCTCTTGTAGACAAGGGGAGGGGTTATGGGATGGGGAGCAGTCAAGGGGTAAACCAGGAGGGGCATGAAATTTGGACTGTAAAACAAGGATTTAATAATAATAATAATAATAATAATAATAATAATAATAATAATAATTTTAAAAAAGAAATATACAGAAATTTCATTCAAACAAACAAAAATATTGTTTTTCAAAACCTACCAGAACTTTCCCCAAAGTGAATCATATACTCAGTATCAACAGATACAAGAAAAGTGAAATAGCACTCTCTATATTGTAAAAGCCTACATTATGGAATAGTAAAACAACAGAAAGCCTACAAATTCATAAAAATGAACAACTCTCTACTGAATGACAACTGGGTTAAGGAGAAATAAATAAATTAATGACTTTCTGGAAATCAATGAAAAAGAATGACAACACACTCAAATTCACAGGACACAATAAAAGCAGTGTGAAGAGAAAATTTCATAGCACCATGAATACCCAAAAATGGGGAGGTCTCTTATTAGCAAATTAACAGCACAAAAGAAAGTTCTAAACAAACAAATAGAAAACCACAAAAAGCAATCACAACCATGTGGAGTAGATAGCAAGAAATAAAAAAACTTAGGTCTGAAATCAATAAAATAAAAACAAAAAGAACAATACAAAGAATCAAGGAAATCAAGAGTTAATCCTTTGAGAAAATCAAGAAGACAAACAAACCCTTCATCAAACTAACTAAATGATAGGGAAAGAATATCATACTAACAAAATTAAAAATAAAAATGGAATATTATGATAGACTCCTAGAAATTCAAAGAATTGTGAGGTCATACTTCAAAAACCTGTACTCCACAAAATTGGAAAACTGAAATGGACAATTTTCTCAATAGATACCACTTACCAAAGGTAAATATAGATCAAATAATCTAAATAGATGTATAAGTTATAAGGACATAGAAGCAGTAATTGAAAGTCTCAAAAAACCCAGAGTCAGTTGGGTTTATCATATTTTCCTATAATACATTTGAAGGAGACCTAAAAGGAATACTCTAAAATTTTTCCACAAATGCCAACCTTATTTTATGATGACATACTTTCCCTGATATGCAAACTACACAAACATCAACATATAGTGATAATTACAGACCAATTTCCATCATAAACATTAATGCAAAATTATTCAATAAAACACTAGCAAACAAAACTCAAGGACACATCAAAAAGATCAGGTACCATGTTAAACAAGGGTTTACCCCAGAGATGGAAGCCTGAATCTACATAAGAAAATATGTCAATCTATTCCAGAATACAAACTTATTGAAAGAAAAACACTGCAAGATTATCTCATCAGATGCTGTAAAAGCCTTTGACAAAATCCAAAACTCCTTCATGATAAAACTCTTGAAGAAATAATGGATACAGAGGACATATCTAAATATAATAAAACAATTTACAACAAGCCTTTAACCAACATCAAATTAAGAGAAACTCAAAGCAGGAATAAAACAAGGCTGTCCACTTGCTCTCTTTGTATCTATTATTGTACTTGAATTTCCAGGTGAATTAATAAGACAACTAAAGAAGATTAAGGGGAAGAAAAATGAAATGGAAGAAATCAAAATCTTGTTATTTGCAAGTGAAGTGATAGTAAGTGGCCTCAGTAATTTTACTAGGGAATTCTTACAGTCGATAAACAACTTCAGCAAAGAGGCTGGATCCAAGATTAAACAGACAAATTCAGTAGCCATCCTATATACAAAGGACAAATGGGCTAAAAACGAAATGAAAGAAACACCATTCACAATAGCTATAAGTATTACAAAATATGTTGATAACTCTAACTAATCAAGGGAAAGATCTATATGAAAAGAACTTCAAGTCATTAAAAAAAAATTTGAAGAATATACCAGAAGTTAGAAAGGTTGGCCATGCTCACTGATAGGTAGAATAAACATAGTAAAAATGGTCACCTTCCTTAAAACAATACAGTTCCCATCAAAATTTCAACATAATTATTTACAGACCTTGAAAGAACAATATTAAACTTAAAAGGGAAAACCAAGACAAACAAAAACCCAACATGGTTAAAACATTCCTCTACAGTAGCAAATGTCCTGAGGCACAAAATTCTAATAAAAAGCCAGAGAGTTAAAGCTGTTTTGTAATGGTATGAAACCAGACAAGTTGTTCAAAGCAATTGAATCAGATTCCCAGAATTAAATCCACACCTATGGTCATCTTGTTTTTGTAAAAAACACAGGAATAATACAATGAAAAAAAGAAAGCAGTTCCAACATATGGTGCTGGTGAAACTTGGTGTTGGTATATTTGAAAAGGCAAACATATTCAAATCTGTTAGCCTGCATAAATCCCAAGTCCAAGTGGATGAAAGTCCTCAACATAAAACCAGATATACTGAAGCTAATAGAAGAGAAACTGGGGAGAAGTCTTGACTGCATTACACAGGAGACAAATTCCTGAACAAAACACCAATTGTGAAGGCAATAAGATTAACAATTAATAAATGTTACCTACTGAAAAGCTTTTGTAAGTCAAAGGACCAAGTCAGCAAGACAAAAAGAAAGTGTACAGAATGAGAAAGGATCTTATTTAACCACACAAACAAAAGATGGCTGATATCAAGCTGAATATTCCAGAACAAAAGAGGTGTATAGATCTAAAAAGAGTTTTCTCAACAGAGGAATTGAAAATGGCTAAGAAGCACATGAAGAAATCTTCAAAAACCTTAGGCATCAGAGAAATGCAAATAAAAATGACTCTGAGATTCCACCTTATACCTATCAGAATGGCTATGATCAAAACCACAAGTGAAACCTCATGCTGGCAAGGATGTGGCACAAGGCAAACACACATACTACTAACTCCAGCAACAAGAAATAACAGGAACTAACAATCATCTGTCTTTAATATCTCTCAGCTTCAATTGAATCAATACCTCAATAAGACAAATACTAGGCTGGAAAATGTTTTCTAAGAAAATAGTCCAAAGAAACAAGCTGAAGTTGCCATTATAATATCCAATAAATTAGAATTTAACCAAAAGTTAAAAACTAAATGAGGAAGGGTACTTTATACTCATTTAAAAAATAAATCTACCAAGAAGAAGTCTCAATTCTGAACATCTATTCCCCAAATGCAAGGGCACTCAAGAAACTTTACAAAAATTCAAAACAGACATCAAACCTTACATTATAATAGTGGGAGACTTCAACACCTCACCCTCACCAAAGGACATATCATTTAAATAGAAACTCAATTGAAACACAGTGAAACTAATAAAAGTTATGAAACAAATGGATGTAACAGATATCTACAGAATTTTTTACCCCAAAATAAGAGAACATATCTCAGTATCTCACAGAACATTCTCCAAACTGACCATATAATTTGGCTTACAAAAAGCCTCAAAGGATACAAGAAGATTAAAATAACATCTGAATTCTATCAAATCACCAGAGATGAAAACTAGACCTCAATAATAACACAAACAACAGAAAAGGCACATACTCATGGAAAATAAACAACTCTCTCTGCTCAATGATAACTTGGTCAGGGAAGGCATAAAGCAAGGGGAAAAGATCAAGTAACATATAAAGGCTGTCCTATCAGAATTTCACCAGATTTCTCAGCAGAATTACACCAGACTCTAAAATCAAGAAGATCCTTGGCAGATGTCATACAGACACTAAGAGAACACAAATGCCAGCCCAGGCTCCTATACCCAGCAAAACTCTCAATTACCATAGATAGTGAAACCAAGATATTCCATGACAAAAACACATTTACATAATATTTTTCCACAAACCCAGCCCTACAAAGAATAATAAATGGAAAACCCCAACACAAGGAGAGAACATACACACTAGAAAAAGCAAGAAAATAATCTTCTTTTAATAAACCAAAAAGAATATTGCCACATAAACATAATTTCACCTTTACAACAAAAATAACAGGAAGCAACAATACTTTTACTTAATATCTCTTAATATCAATGGACTCAGTTCCCTGATAAAAAGACATAGGCTAACAGACTGGATATGTAAACAGGACTCAACATTTTGCTGCATACAGAAAATGCACCTCAGTGACAAAGACAGATATTACCTAAGATAAAAGGCTGGAAAAAATTTTTCCAAGCAAATGATCCCAAGAAACAAGCTGGAGTAGCCATTCTAATATCAGATAAAATCGACTTTCAGCCTAAAGTTATCAAAAAAGATAAGGAAGGACACATCATACTCATCAAAGGAAAAAGCTTCCAAGATGAACTTTCAATTCTGAACATCTATGCTCCAAATGCAAGGGCACCCACATTCATAAACAAAATGTTTCTAAAACTCGAAGCACACATTGCACCTCACACAATAATATGGGGAGACTTCAACACCCTATATTCAGCAATGTACAAATCATGGAAACACAAACTAAACAGAGAAACAATGAAACTAACAGAAGTTATGACCAAATGGATTCAGATATATACACAACATTTCATCCTAAAACAAAAGCATATACCTTCTTCTCAGCAACTCATACCTTCTCCAAAATTGATCATATAAGTAGTCACAAAACAAGCCTCAACAGATACAAAAACATGAAATAATCCCACACATCATATCAGATCACCATGGACTAAGGCTAGCCTCAATAACAATAAAATCAACTGAAAGCCCAATATACATGGAAGCTGAACAATGCTCTAATCAATGATAACTTGGTCAAGGAAGAAATAAAGAAACAAATTAAAGACTTTTTAGAATTCAATGAAAATGAAGGCACAACATACCAAAATTTATGAGACACAAAGAAAGCAGTGCTAAGAGAATAACACATAGGTCGGATTGCCTCCAAAAAGAAACTGGAGAGCATACACTAGCAGTTTGATAGCACATCTGAAAGCTCTAGAACAAAAAGAAGCAAATATACTGAAGAGGAGTAGAGGGCAGGAAATAATCACTCAGGGCTGAAATCAACCAAGTAGAAACAAAAAGAACTACAAAAGAATTAACAAAACCAAGAGCTGGTTCTATGAGAAAATCAACAAGATAGATAAACCCTTAGCCAGACTAACCAGAGGGCACAGAGACAGTATCCAAATTAACAAAATCAGAAATGAAAAGGGAGATATAACGCCTGAAACCAAGGAAATCCAAAAACTCATCAGATCCTACTACAAAAGCCTATATTAAACAAAACTGGAAAATCTGGATGAAATGGACATTTTTCTAGACAGATAGCAGCTACCAAAGTTAAATCAGGATCAGATAAACAATCTAAACAGTCCCATGAACCTAAAGTAGTAGAAGCAGTCATTAATAGTCTCCCAAGCTAGTAAAGCCCAGGATCAGATGGGTTTAGTGCAGAATTCTATCAGACCTTCAATGAAGACCTAATACCAATACTATCAACAAAATAGAAAACAGAAAGAATACTACCCAATTCATTCTATGAAGTTACAGTTACTCTAGTACCAAAGCCACACAAAGACCAAAGAAAGAGAACTTCAGACCAATTTCCTGTATGAATATTGATGCAAAACTATTCTATTAAATTCTCTCAAACCAAATCAAAGAACACATCAAAATGGTCATCTGTTATGATCAAGTAGGCTTCATCCCAGGGATGCAGGGATGGGTCAATATATGGAAAACCATCAACATAATCTACTATATAAACATACTCAAAGAAAAAAAACCACATAATCATTTCATTAGATGCTGAGAAAGCATTTGACAACACTTCTTCATTGTAAAATTCTTGAAATGATAAGGAATTCAAGGCCCATGCCTGAATATAGTAAAAGCAATATACAGCAAACCAGTAGACAACATCAATCTGAATGGAGAGAAACTTGAAACAATCCCACTAAAATCAGGGGCTAGACGAGGCTGCCCTTTCTCTCCCTCCCTATTCAGTATAGTACTTGAAGTGATAGCCAGAGCAATTAGACATCTAAAGGAGTTCAAAAGGATACAAATTGGAAAGGATGAAGTCAAAATATCATTATTTGCAGAAGATATGATAGTATACATAAGTGACCCCCAAAAATCCACAGGAGAACCTCTAGAGCTGATAAACAACTTCAGCAAAGTGGCTGGATATAAAATTAATTAAAAAAAAATCAGTAGCCTTCCTCTACTCAAAGGATAAACAGGATGAGAAAGAAATTAGGGAGATGACACCCTTTACAATAGTCACATATAATATAAAATACCTTGGTGTGACTCTAACCAAACAAGTGAAAATGTCTGTATGACAAGAACTGCAAGTCTCTGAAGAAAGGAATCAAAGAAGGTCTCAGAAGATGGAAAGATCTCTCATGCTCATGGATTGGCAGGATTAATATAGTAAAAATGACCATCTTCCTGAAAGTAATCTATAGATTAAATGCAATCCCCATCAAAATTCCAACTCAATTCTTCACAGAGTTAGACAGAACAGTTCTAAAATTCATTCGGAATAACAAAAAACCCAGGATAGTGAAAACTATTCTTAACAATAAAAGAACTTCTGGGGAAATCACCATCACTGACCTCGAGCTGTATTACAGAGAAATAATGATAAAACTACATGGTATTGGTGCAGAGACAGGTAGGTAGATCAGTGGAACAGAACTGAAAACCCAGAATGAACCCACACACCTATGGTCACTTGAAATTTGACAAAAGAGCTAAAACTATCCAGTGGAAAAAAGACAGCATTTTCAATAAATGGTGTTGGTTCAACTGGCAGTCAGCATGTACATGAATGCAAATCGACCCATTGTTATCTCCTTGTACAAAGCTCAACTCCAAGTGGATCAAGAACCTCGACATAAAACCAAATACACTGAAACTAATAAAAAAGAAAGTGTGGAAGAGCCTTGAACACATGGGCACAGAGGAAAACTTTTTGAACAGAACTTATGCTCTAAGATCAAGAATTGACAAATGGGACTTCATAAAATTTCAAAGCTTCTGTAAGGCAAAGAATACTGTCAATAGGAGAAAAATAGCAACCAACAGATTGGGAAAATATCTTTACCAATCTTACATAGAGGGCTAATATTCAATATATATACAAAGAACTCAAGAAGTTAGACTCCACAGAACCAAATAACCCTATTAAAAAATGGGATACAGAGCTAAACAAAGAATTCTCAACTGAGGAATACAGAATGGCTGAGAAGCACCTAAAGAAATGTTCAACATTCTTAGTCATCAGGGAAATGCAAATCAAAACAAGCCTGAAATTCCACCTCATACCAGTCAAAATGGCTACGATCAAAAACTCAGATGAAAGCAGATGCTGATGAGGATGTGGAGAAGGAGGAACACTCCTCCCTTGTTGTTGGGATTGCAACCTGGTAAAACCACTCTGGAAATCAGTCTGGAGCTTCCTCAGAAGAATGGACATGGTATTACCTGAGGACCCAGCTATACCACTCCTGGCTATATACCTAAAAGATGTTCCAACATATATCTAGGACACATGCTACACTATGCTTATAGTAGTCTTAATTATAATAGCCAGAATCTGAAAAGAACCCAGATGTCCTTCAACAAAGGAATTGATGTAGATAATGTGGTACATTTACACAATGGAGTACTACTCAGCTATTAAAAACAATAAATTCATGAAATTCTTAGGATGGAACTAGAAAATGTCATTCTAAGTGAGGAAACCCAATCACAAAAGAACACACATGGTATGCACTCACTGATAAGTGGATATTAGCCCAGAAGCTCAGAATACCCAAAATACAATTCACAGACCATATGAATCTCAAGAAGAAGGAAAATCAAAGTGTGGATACTTTGGTCCTTCTTAGAAGCGGAAAAAAATACCTATGGGAGGAGATACAGAGACAAAGTGTGAACGAGAGACTGAAAGAAAGGGCCATCCAGAGACTTCTCTACCTGGGGAACCAAACCCAGATACTAGTGTGGATGCCAAGGAACGCTTGCTTACAGAGGTCTGATATAGATGTCTCCTGAGAGGCTTTGCTGGAGCCTGACAACTACAGAGGCAGATGCTCACAGTCATCCATTGGACTGAACATGGGGTCCCCAATGAAGGAGTTAGAGAAAGGACTGAAGGAGCTGAAGGGGTTTGCAGCCCCATAGGAAGAACAACAATATGAACCAACCAGATCCTCCAGAGCTCCCAGGAACTAAACCTCCAAACAAAGAGTACACAGGGAGGGACTCATGGCTCCAGCAGCATATATAGTGGAGAATGGCCTTGTTGGACATCAAGGGGAGGACAGGCTCTTGGTCCTGTGATGGCTGGATGCCCCAGTTGCAGGGACATTCCAGGACAGGGAAGCAGAAGCAGGAGTGGGTGAGTGGGTGGGGGAACACCCTCATAGAAGTAGGGGCTAGGGCTATGTGATAAGCGGTTTTTAGAGGGAAATCCAGGAAAGGGGATAATATTTGAAATGTAAATAAAGAAAATATCTAATAAAAATTTTAAAAAGTAAATAAATCATTGGAAAAATGAAAAAGGATGAATACATCATGAATTTTGCAGGCAAATGAATGATACTAGATATTATCACACTGAGTGAGGTACCTCAGACCAAAAAGGACATACATACGTACTCACTGATAAGTTTATGTTAGCTTAGATATACAGAATACCTAGTATACAACCCGAAGACCATCAGAGGTGTAACAATCAGAAGGGCCCAAGTAAGCATGCTTCAGGTCCACATAGAAGGTGAAATAAACTGATCATGTGAGATAGAGGTATGGAGTGCTTTTGGTTCTGCTTATAGAAATTTTGGTGAGTACTTGTCGTTGGACTTGGAGGAGGGTGTAGGCTCAGATAAGAGTAGCTGCATTTGGGTTAATGCAAGGATCAAGGTAAACACAGCCAAGGAATGTGTGATTCCCTTTTGTCTATGTAATCCTGATGAGCCCCCAGATCCAGAAAATCCTGGGACTTTGTTACTTGCTTTGTTTGATTACTACTTGGTGTGATCTCTTTGTTCATTGCCTTTGATTACTTTGTCTTTGATCTAAGAACTAACCCGATTCTCTGCAAGAACCTAGAAAGGTATAAAAGCTGACTGGGAAAAAGTAAACCAGCTTGTGCCTCAGCACTGACTGGATTCATGTTATGTTTGTCTAATTGTCTTTTTCTTTTCAATCCTCACTCCTGCCCTTGAGACCTTATTGACTGACTGAGCTGGCTTTTTCACAGAGGGGTAGAGGGAACTGGGCCAGAGAGGTAAGGGGAATGGAAACAGGATCAGGTATGTGGGTGGGGGATAGGAGAGAAGCCCACAGGACCAATAAAATGAATGGAAATAAGCAGCCTCTGGGCATGGGAGTTGGGGGGGGGGAACCCTCTAGAATATACCAGAGACCCAGAAGGTGAGAGACTCTAAAGACTCAATGGGAGTGACCTTAGCCAATATTTCCAACATTGGGGAGAAGGAACTTGAAGAGTCCACCTCCTGTAGATAGACATGACCTCAAGCTGAGGGAAAGGGTTAATAACCCACAGTTGATAGTTCTGACCCTGTATTATTCCTGTCTAAAAGAACTGCAAGGACAAAAATGGAGAAGAGACAGAGGAAAGGCTAACCAGTAACTGTCCCAACCTGGAATCTATCTCATGGAGTGAGGGGGACCAAGTCCTGACACTATTATTTGTGCTGATATGATTACTGATAGGAACATGTAATGGCTGTCCTTTGAGAGGCCCTACCAGCAACTGACTGAGACAGACCCAACCATTGGACTGAAGTCAGGGACCCCTATGGTTGAATTACAGGAAGAATTGAAGAATCTGAAGGAGAAAGAGAGCCTATAGGAAGACAAGCAGTCTCAACTAACACAGACCCCAGGAAACTCCCAGAGACTGACCCACAAACCAGGAGCATACATGGGCTGGTCCAAGGCCCCTGGCACAAATATAGCAGAGGTCTGTTTGGTCAAGCCTCAGAGGGAGAAGATGCACTAAATCATCTGAGCCTTGGGGTACCAGAGAAGGGGGAGGCCTGGTGTCAGGGAATACCTTCTTTGAGGCAAAAGGGAGGAGGAATGTGATGATATTGTTGGGAGAGGGAAGTGAGGGTGACAATGACTGGGATAATAATAATAATAATAATAATAATAATAATAATAATAATAATAATAAT
>JADRCH010000200.1:37545-91902 GCA_019843965.1 Rhynchomys soricoides
TGTGTGTGTGTGTGTGTGTGTGTGTGTGTGTGTGTGTGTGTGTGTGTATGTTTAAAAATCAGCCAATGGAAGATAAGCATATGAGAGACAGATTTATGATGACTATATTCTCAGAAACAAAAGGCTTTCAGACTTAAATCTGTCTCCACTTCTTCACTTTCAGCTCCACTTTAAGAGATAAAATGTGTATTCTATTCTATACCAGCTGAATGTAGGCATACTCACAAGTAATAGTCACCTACCAAGATAATGGCTGCCACTGGCCCCAAAAAGCTCCAGATGAATCCTCTATGAAGGCTGAGCCAGCAGCTGTGTTCAGAAGATGAGAATTATCAGTCTCTGTCATGATTGAAGAAAGAGAATTGTATACAAGAGCCTAGAGCTTGATCTAACACTGTATGGGACCAATAAATCCAAGCTGAATTTCAGAAGAATTTCTTGTCTGACACAATCTGGGTGCACTGAGGATCAGCTTTCCTGAGTAGGAAGTAGGAAGTGATCAAAACTTGGAAAGGGTAAAATAATTTGTGAAGCAATGAGGCACTTTAAACATAGTAGCTGTCATTTCTCTAAATAAGCTTAATAATTTCTCTAATTTCCATGATAACTTCTTTTGATATTTTGAATGTTTCAAAGATTTAGAACAAATTTTTGTAAAATGTAAATCTTAGGAAGATTGTCTCTATGTAAACACGGACACTTCTCCATTTGTTTTAAACTTCTATTGGTCACTTGTAATTTTCTCATCTATAAACTGTAGATGATATATTTTAAGTAGGATGATATGCACATAAATTTTTGGAGCAAAAGTCAAGCTAAATAGATGTAGTTGCTATAACAACATGGGTAGACATGAGACAGTCAAATCAATTTAACTATAAGCTACATCAAACAATAAAAATTAAACATTTTATGTAAAAATGCCCTATTTCTTGAAGATTGTCATATTTTGACATGGAAAACTGTCAATAACTCAGTCTAGGCAGAACACTACGAATCTGATAACTATAATTTGCAACAGACAATATTTAGGATACAAGAAACATCCACTCATAAGTTGTCTCCTTGGATTAAAAACTGCAACCACGTAGCAAATGAAATTGCCAAGTACATATATTTTGTATGTAAGTTTTACTGGGACTCGGTTGCACTCTTTCCTGTTGAAGTTTGGTCTTTTCTATGTTTTGTGAGGATAAATATTGCCCCCAAGAGCCAAGTTGCTCCATGGGAGGAAAGATCCTGCAGGAAAACCCAACTGATGCTATGCAACCTTCCCCCTTCTCCCCAAGTTATCCCTAATTGGTGAATAATGATGCCTGGGCAGAATTAGGATAAGCAGAGTTTGGGATTCCTGGGCTTAGGGTCAAAGGAGGAACATGAGTGGAGATAGAAGACTGACAGTGGAGAAGCCATCATATGGTAGGTGAGTTATGAAAACTTTGTCATGAAGGACAGCAAATTGAAGAGCAGTTCAGATGAAACATACCAATTTATAACTCAGGATGATTGATAGGAAAGTAGATTCAGATAGTTTAGAGGGTAAATGTCTGCCTAGCTCAAGTTCATTAAATGCTTATTTTAAATATAAAATTTGTGTTTCATTTATCTGGGAACTGAACAAATAAAGTTGGGGCTGAGATTCTGATCTGAGATTAATTAATTTTTACAATACCTTACTTTACATATTATTAATGACTGATATCACCATAGGTGTATGATTTAGAGTGACTGGTAAAGAGATTATTTTGTCTGAAAACCTAAGATAATTAATATTTGGTCCTTTATTGAAACAGTTTGCCTGTTCCTAATTTTGTCTACTATTCATTCTCTGCCATCATTCTGCATGAATGTAAGACTCAAAATGCACACTAAGCATATCTCTGAGTGCAAGATTGTTAATGTGGATGACATTCTATCATAGATATAGCAAAGCTAGCAAGTCAGCACTATCAAAATGATAATCAATTCAACTAACTGTTGAGAGGAGAGATTTAATTTTTTTTAAAGCACAGAAATTCATAACTCTTCATAATGTAACCTTGAGAACTTTTTGTTGGCTTCCTTTCAGCTTTCACCTTTCAAAAAATACATGAATTATAATTATTCCCATATGTCTATCAATGGAATAAAGAACTTCCATCTCCATTGAGTCTTGTTGAGAGTAACATGAGCAACAGACCAGCCTTTGGTAGTTGGTATTTTTGTCCTCATTGTTATTGTCATTCAAGGAAATAATCTTAATCTCTACCGAAAGTTTGAGGTCCCTAAAGAACACAATCCATATTATTTTAATGGGGGACTATGGGAATGCTTTAACTATTCCTTGCTTTCCTGAAGTTGTTTTCAAATATATATATTTGCAGACGTGTCTTTGAAAGGACTTCTTATTTTGCCAAATTCTCAATGCAATAAAACACCAGAGCTACTGAGGGTTTCAGCTAGATTATGGTTTTAAGATGGATGTTAGTTTTCCAATGAAAATCATGATGCTGAAGTTACATTTATACATTTTCTTCTTGCACACACTCTCTCACACACACACACACACACACACACACACACACACACACACACACACTGTGCTTACTGGTTATATGTTCCATAATTCTTGTGGCCAGCTATTGCAGATATAGCAACAATAAAAGCAGGAAGCCCATATCCTACAGGATACATGAACCTCTTCTTGAATCTGCCTGAGTTGCTGTAGTTGGCCACTTTGAGATTGCTCACAGTGAGAAAAAGATGTAGCCCTTCCAGAAACATCCACATGAAGGCAGCCAAGTAGAGGTAATGTAACATCCCTGCGACGATGGAGCACAGCACCTGGGAGGGAGAATAAAAAGAGTGTGGTGCAGATGTCAGCTGTGCCTGATCCAGTTCTCAGTATCTATTTTTTACTGGATGTTGGTGTGGGACTACAACAGGATTCTGTGACATTTTGCTTGGAAACAGTGTACTTTGGGGGAATACCATATGGTCATTAAAATTCACTTTCCATATGTATAGTAAATCACATCAGAAAATGCCAAGGAATTAATGCTACCAGCACATGCCTCAATCAGTAATGAAAAAGGTTTCCTAGATCCATATTCCATTTCCCCAGTACTTTAAACATAACATTAAGACAAATATTCTGTGCTGCCTCTTGGAGGTCTTCAGTGGAATCTACGTGAAATCTTTTATGCTAGGCACTTGAAAATAACTATTGATTGGCTCTCTTTCCATCATGATATTATTTTTCTTTCTAGTTGAATCTTAGATAAAAGAATGTTCATCAAATCTTTGTTGCAGTATCTGTGTTTAGAGAAAATGATGAGACCCCAAGAAAAACACTCATTATTACTGCTGCATAAATATAATAAATATCATCTCAGGATGAGATTTCATCACTTTCAGTGTATGCAAACCAGACTTACATTTCATAAATATGATAATAGAAATAAATATTAGGAGGCACAAACTTCTCAGCCAGTCCCACAATGCCCAGAGGAAGCTCCACTCCCAGGTGCTTTAACATGCCCAGTATCATAAGATCAGAGGTGAGGAAGACTCAACATCTGCCCCAACACCAGAATTAACTGGGACCAGCAGGATCCAGGGACCAAGAAACCCCACCAGACCAATGGCAAGGGTTCCTTCCGGTCTGGGCCTGTGCCCTGAGCAGACCTTGGGTACAAAATCTTCAACCAGTCCTACAACACCCAGAGGAAGCTCCATTCCCAGGCACTTTAACTTGCCCAGGATCATAGGATCAAAGATGAGGAGGACACAACATCTGTCCCAACACTAAGAGTAACTGGGACCAGTAGGATCCAGGGACCCAGGAAACGTGCTGGACCAGTGGCATGGGTTCCTTCCTGTCTGAGCCAGTGCCCTGAGCAGACCTTGGGCACAAACTCCTCAGCCAGTCCCACAACACCCAGAGGAAGCTCCACTCCCAAGCACTCTAACATGCCCAGGAGCACAGGACCACAGGGTCACAGGAGCTTGGTCAAACCAGGATCTCAGGGTCTCAGAGGCAGCTTGACTTCCAGAAGCTTTGTCACATCCAAGATCTCAGGATGAAAGGATCCCAGAGACAGCTGGTTTCTGAGGAGTTTGGACAGTCAGATAAATGGAAGGCAGGTAGCACTAGAGATGACTAGATAGTAGGAGGCAAGCACAAGAACATGAGCAACAGAAACCAAGGTTATCTGGTATCATCAGAACCCAATTCTCCCACGATAGCAAGTCCTGTATACACCATCATACAGGAAAAGCAAGACTCAGATCTAAAATCACTTATCATGATGATGATGGAGGACATTAAAAAGGACATAAATAACTCCCTTAAGGAAATACAGGAGAACACAGGTAAACAGCTAGAAGCCCTTAAAGAACAAATTTAAAAATCCCTTAAAGAATTATAGGAGTAACACAACCAAACAGGTGAAGGAATTGAACAAAACCATTCAGGTTCTAAAAATGGAAAGAGAAACAATAGAGAAATCACAAAGGGAGACAACCCTGGAGATAGAAAACCTAGGAAAGAAATCGGGAGTCAGAGATGCAAGCATCACCAACAGAATACAAGAGATACAAGAGAGAATTTCAGGTACAGAAGATACCATTGAAAACATTGACACAATAGTCAAAGAAAATTCAAAAAGCAAAAAACTCCTAACACAAAACATCCAGGAAATCCAGGACACAATGAAAAGACCAAACATAAGAATAATAGGTATAGAAGAGAGTGAAGATTCCCAACTTAAAGGGCCAGTAAATATCTACAAAAAAATTATAGAAAAAAACTTTCCTAACCTAAAGAGATGCCCATGAACATACAAGAAGCCTACAGAACTCCAAATAGACTGGACCAGAAAAGAAATTCCTCCTGTCACATAATAATCAAAACACCAAATGCACTAATCAAAGAAAGAATATTAAAGGCAGTAAGGGAAAAAGGTCAAGTAACATATAAAGGCAGACCTATCAGAACTACACCAGATTTCTCACCAGAGACTATGAAAGCTAGAAGATCCTGGGCAGATGTCATACAGATTCTAAGAGAACACAAATGCCAGTCCAGGCTACAATCCCCAGCAAAATTCTCAAACATCATAGAAGGAGAAAACAAAATCTTCCATGATAAAAATAATTTACACAATATCCTTCCACAAATCCAACCCAACAAAAGATAATAGATGGAAAACACTAATACAAGGAGGGAAACTGCACCCTAGAAAAAACAAGAAAGTAATGTTTCAACAATCCCAAAAGAAGATAGCCACACAAACATGATACCACCTCTAACAACAAAAATAACAGGAAGTAACAATCACTTTTTCTTAGTACCTCTTAACATCAATGGACTCAATTCCCCAATAAAAAGCCATAGACTAACAGACTGGATATGTAAACAGGACCCAGCATTTTGCTGCATACAGGAAAGGCACCTCAGTGACAAAGACAAACACTACCTCAGAGTATAAGGTTGGAAAACAATTTTCCAAGTAAATGGTCCCAAAAAACGAGCTGAAGTAGCCATTCTAATATAGAATAAAATCAACTTTCAACCAAAAGTTCTCAAAAAAGATAAGGAAGGACACTTCATACTGGCCAAATAGAAATATTTAAGGGGTAACTTCAGCAAGTGTTATAGATATCTGATGAATCTCAGTGTAATGGCATTGGGAAACGCAAAGCAATGTTGCTCTTTGCTCAGAGTAAAGCTAACATATCTTCAAGGGAGAACACTGGAGGTATCTGAACTTATTTTTTATGCTGGAATTATGACTTTGGTTCTATTTTCACCCTTTATTTGGAAAACAGGGCAACATTAAATTTTATATTTTTAAATGAATTAACATGGTAATAAAAGTACGGCCTGAATTTGGAGAGTTAAGTGGTTTTCCAGTTTGGGGGTAGGAGCTGCAAGACCATCTCCAAAGGAGAAGAGATCACATACTCAGTGAGCCACTAAAGGGTTTGGCTTCCACTCACTGAGGGCAAACAGTGCAGTCCAAGCTAATCATCCATGATCTTTGTCACAACAAATCAGGGTCTCCAATTGTTCAAGGTAATTGTAGGTACAAGAGAGAAAACTTATTAATTGATCTGGATGACTATGAAGTGTCCCCATTCCTGAGGTGGCAAAAAATCTTCAGAGTGACTGTTGGAGCAGGAAACCTTTCATGTGCTCCCAGTTGTTATACAGTGCATAGAGACTAGTGAGTGTCAGTCCTGCCAGGCCACCTCGTACTATTCATTGAAGACCTGTACATTTATACAACATTCCCGTCATGGTTCCAGCTGCTACTGTGTTGAGGTCATCTTCTGCACCCCGAGTTTTCTCAATGATAACACCAAAAGCACTATAGAACAAAGCCAGGGAACCTAGACTATTAGCCCAAAGTGCCCCTTGCCTAGTCACCTTATTCAAAATCTGTACATTTCTTTGTTTGGACCAGGCCATGCTCTGGGTTTCTTTCAATCCTAAACGAAGACTGTTCATTGCCCCGAATGCAGCCCCTGTCATGCAACATCCTCCAATAGTAAAGAAAGGTAGTTCAAATCTGCCTCGGGTTTTATTAGCTTCAGTTGGCAAAATAAATTCATCAGTATCCTGAACAAGATAGCATGGATCCACATTTAAATAAGGAGACAGGGGGTTCATACCAGTCAGTGGGACGCCAGCCAAATCAGCGTTCGAGTAACCCACTCCACCTGCTTCAAAGAAGCCAGCTAAGCCGCTGGTGGATTTGTTGCCACTTCCTCCACCACCCTCCATGAGGTCACAGCAAATGGCGGTGGGTTTCCCACCACCACCTCAGACCAGGATCCTGGCTGTTCTGGAACTTCTTTTGTAGATTAATCTTGATCTCAGAAATCTATATGGCTCTGTCTCTTGGAAGTAAGGGTGTGTACTACAATGTGTGGATTTAAGCTTTTTTTTAAACCTAGAGCTTGCTCTCTCCCACCTGAACTTGAACTCAGAGATCTGCTTGGCTTTGTCTCCTTAAAGGTGTGCAGCACCATGCCTGAACCTAACTTAACTGGGTGGTATCTTGTCACAAGTTCACCACTCTCTTAATTCAATTTCATATCCTTGAACACAGGATTCAGCTCCAGTTCACTTCCTGGCTCCTCTTTAATAATATAAATATATTTATATATTTATATTATAATATAATATAATTTATATATTTATATTATAATATAATATAAATCAAACCATATGATTTATAATTTTCCTTTCTAAGCTTGCTAAGCTTGTTCAAAACACACTTCATGAGACTTAGCCAGAGAACAAAGTCTCTGCAGGTATTTTTTGAGATTTCCTTTGTCAATGTAATTAATATAAATTTCTTTACCTTAGACTCAGGTAGACTCTTCAGACAAGGGCAAAAAGCAGCCACATTCTTCACCAAAATACCACAAAAACATCCTCTATGCCACATACTGAAATTCTTTTCCTCTAAAACCTCGTGGGCCAGGTCTGCACCACTCAAATAACTCTTAGTAACAAAGTCTTCCATACTCCTACTAGGATAGCCATTAAGCCCCATTTAAAACATCCCACTGCTTTCCAAATCTCAAAATCCATATTCTTTCAAACAAAAGCATGGTCAGACCTTTCACAGAAAACCCTACTCCTGGTATCAACTTCAGTCTTAGTTAGAATTTTACTGCTGTGATCAGATCCATGACCAATCTAACTTTTGTAAGAACAACAATTAATTGGGGCTGGCTTACAGATTCAGAGGTTGAGTCCATTATCATCAATATGGGAGAATGGTAGTCTACAGGCATGAGGAGCTGAGAGTTCTACATCTTCATCTGAAGGCTGCTAACAGAAGACTAACTCCCAGGCTGCTAAGACAAGGGTATTAAAGCCCATACCCATAAGGCCACACCTACTTCAACAAGGTCATACTCCCAACAATACCACTCTCTGGGAAAAGCATACACAAACTATTACACATGGTTATACACTGAGAGGCCATACCAGCAGCTGACTGAGACAGTTGCAACTACTTATAGCAAACCATTGGACCGAGGTTGGCCACCACAATGGAAGTTTGGGGAAGGATTGAGAGAGCTAAAGGTGATGGTAACTTCATAGGAAAACAAGAATTCTCAACTGTCCCTGACAACTGGGAGCTCCCAGAGACTAACCCATGAACCAAAGAGTGTACATGGTTTTGTGTGAGGCCCCTGGCACATATGTAGCAGAAGGTTGTCTTGTTTGTCGTCAGTGGGACAGGATGTGCCTAATTCTGTAGAGACTTGATGCCCCAGGGAAGAGAGATAATGGTGGGGAGGTAAGGAGAAGCTGCGTCTCAGAAGTTTAGGGGAGGGCAGAAGGGGTGAAGAACTTTGATTTAGAGACTGGGAGGGGTTAATGTTTGGGATGAAAATAAATAAAATAATTAGTTTTAAAATTGCCTCAAAAAGGTTATCTGATTAGCCATGAAACTAAGATGAGACACTCAGTCCATGTGAATTATTTGGAAAAGACTCCCTGGCCTGCACAACTGCTTACAAGTCTCAGGAACTTTTGTGTTTGTTTCTCACTTGAGTCATCACCAATGCTGGAGTGAATTTCTTGGCAATACAGCTACCTTTCTGTCACTTTTGCCCACATTGCTTTAAGTAACCACAGTAAAATTATTAGTCTGGACAACTTAGAAAGACAGAAAACAGACTCGTGGTTGTGTTGGTGGCACATGAATCTTTTTGTACAATCTGTGCATTTGACTGGTCTGTATTATGCTACAGGGTATTTGTATCTTTGGAGTGTATATATTTCCTACATACATGTGTGAGATGTGATATTGTGTGTATATGGTGTGTGGTGTTTGATGTGCAAATATATGGCACATGCTTGTATATGGTGTGTG
The DNA here is from genome assembly GCA_019843965.1 of Rhynchomys soricoides. NCBI lineage: Eukaryota > Metazoa > Chordata > Mammalia > Rodentia > Muridae > Rhynchomys > Rhynchomys soricoides. Next base: position 46,428 of record JADRCH010000200.1, read on the forward strand.
TGGTGCATGCACATTGTGCACGGACTTATTCCGATGTGTGGCATGTGCACATGTGTAAACATCTATGCATATATGTGTGTGAAGCCAGTTGAAGTTGTGATGCTGAGACACTCTAAGACAAAATCTCCCACTGAACCTTGCTCTTATTACTTTAGTTATGTATATTTTAAACTACAACATCATTGTTGCCAGAACTAGCCTCTGACTCATAATCCTTCTGTAGTTTCCTAGTAACCAAATAGAGTAAGTCATTGCAGTATTATTTTAATAATTACAAATTAACTGAGCATGGTCTTGTGTCATGTTATGGCATTTCAATATGTCTACACAAAATGGGATGACCAAGGTAGGGTCATTGACATATTACCACACATTTACCAGTTCTTTGTGCTGGTGCTAGAAATATTAAAATGCATTTTCATTGGTAATTTGAAGAATTCACTTAATTATTGCCAGTGTTCTACTATGCTACAAGGGTGCACCCTTATAATTTTTATAGTTTTCATTAAGTCATCATCAACTTGGTTGGGTGGTTCACACTCAAACACTAAACCCATAAGATAATTATAATAACATGTTTTGTGTTCTTAAAAAAAAAACCACTCTGTGCATAATCAATATAGAAAAATTTGTCCATGAATAGGACTCAATAATTACTTATTTTTCCACATTGTGAAAGTGAGAATTCACCTCAACAAGTTCAAACAGTAATGAACTAGAATGAAGAGTTTTAGAGTTACTTGCAGATCAGTATGGCAAATCTCCAGTCAGTCACTTCAAGCCTCTATTCTATTGCTGATTCTGGAGTCTTGTAGGTAGTGCAAGAACTTCCAAACACAGGGCCATATTACTCAGCATGCCTTACAATTTACTGTGGTGATGTGTCAGTACTCTAACAAAGAGAATATGAAAGGAAATTCTATGCATTCTTGGTTTTATCCACATAAGCTTCCCCTCCAAGAGTATTTTGTATTTTAAACTTTTTCCTTTGGATTTAAAGGAGGACTTTGAAGCTGTGTGTTGACAGTAACAAATGTGCCATTAACATGTAGGAAAATAATTGACATACTTTAAACCTACATGTTTACATCTATCCTGAGATGACATGAAATTTGCCTATGGATAGGGGAATGACCCAGTGAGTAGGAGCACTTACTTTGAAAACATGAGAATATATGTTCAAATGCATAGAAAAATAAATGAAAGTTTGGGCATGTTTTCATGTGGCTACAAGCCCAGCACTATGGGGCGAGGGAGGCAGGTATATAACCAAAGCTGTCTGTTCAGCTATCCTAGCGAAAGTGAAATGCATCTGATTCAGTAAGAGACTATGTCCCAAGGCACTAAGGAGAGCACGATAGAGAAACAGCCTGACCCATTGCCCTGAATGCTGTATTGATACACATTACTGTTTACATGTGTACATTCATGTCCATGAACTGAATACAGATACAACCAACACAAATGACACCGTAGAGTGACATTACTGCTAGTAATACTCTTGATTCCAAAATGACCAACTAAACACATAAATTACTTCAATTCTATATAGAAAGAAAACTGAAATTTTCATCCTGCATTTTCTTCCAATATCTGTACTTACGATACTCTCTCTTCATACTTGCTAAGGACATGATAGCTATGAATGATTAGGACAATGAAGTAATTTTATTAAGTCACTAACCTTAGGCTTAGTTCTATTGATGCCTGTGAGGAAGAGGAGGTCAGCCAGGAAAAGGCAGATGGAAAGCTGCAGGTGGAGTGTGGTGCTGGTATTCTGAATGGGCTTGCACAGGAGAAAAGTGATGGCCGCCAGAAACAGGCACAAGAGAGAAAGACTCAGTCCCACATAGGTGATCACAGAGAGTGCAGAAAGCACAGCATCCTCCTACAAAACACAGACAGATACTTTAGAGTCTACATGTATATGTGGCAGTTACTGTAATATCAGCTATAGGAAACTTGAGAGATTGGAGATCTTGTTCTTAGTTGTGTCATAAAGTTTGAGATTAGTGCTTAGCACATGATAGTCACTGAATATGTATTAACTAAATGATATATGAATGCAAAAATATATAGCATGATGGCCATTGAATAGTAAAATAGTTTATAAACATGGTCTAAAGTGCAACATGGATATGCAAATCTAAATTACACACTCAAACCTACATTAGACAAGGCTACCAAAATAGTCACTTATTACTATAGAGAGTTGGAACATTGCAAAACAGCAATAACATAATTATAATTGTATCTAGCCCTATAAATATCATCTATTGCCTATCTGTGAATTACCTAGCATTCTTGGGAATATTACATAAATTCTTTTGAATCACACAACCAGGCCTCTAACTTCTATTTTTCCAAAACCAGAAAATGTCAACAGCATCTAAGGCTATGCCAGATTTTTCATGCTTCCCTGTGATCCATCTATCTGATGTTCCACTATCATATTTTAATTAATTGAATACATTATTTTCTTTTTTTCTCTTACTATAAAATCATGCTATTTAGAATAATCTCTATTTATCTTCCTGGGCCCTTTTCACTTATATTTCACCCTAGAATAAAGTATATTTTTATTTCTTATGAAATGAGAGTTTTGATAGTTTTGTTATTTCACATTGATGAAAAGACAATGTTAGTTTCTTTCAACTTTAGTTACCTGGAGCTTCATTGACATCTAAAGATTCTATAGAATGAAGCTAAGTCTTGGATGGTGGCCAGGTATTTCCGTATGGTTCAATCAAGGCAGTTTGGCTATAACTATCTTGCAAGATAAATGATGCTTCCAATTCACCTCAATGTCACCTGCAACTTGAAGATCTACTTCCTCCATTTTTCAACATTGGAGGAATTTCCTTGATTGATCATATTTACTCCAGGCTTACTTATAGAACAGTGAAAGTTTCTGCAACTTACCTTAACCCACCTACCTGAGGTTTCAACAATATATTTTTAAAATTACTTCATTTAAAATTTTGTTTTTTCCATTGCTATAAAATCTTCATGAAATAAAATTACATGTGTTATACCCAGCCTTAACCATCCTTCAATTATAATGACTGTGGAGTATATGTTCTGCAGCCATTCCAAGAATATTCCAAGGGTCACATAAGCACTATGTACTCAATGGTTTAATTTAAAATTTTGTTAATATGTTACTGTAAAATCTTCATGAAATAAAATTACTGAAGAAAGGTCATGAATTATATCCAGGCTTAACTACAATTCAATTACAATAATATGAACTGTATTTTCTGAATTCATTCTAAGAATCTTCTAGGGGTAGGATAATACCTATATAGAGAAACTTGTAATAGTCTATATATTGCCATTCCTGCTCCCATTTCAGTTCTACAATCAACTACTGGTACTTCTTGAGAGTTTGGCAATTCTATCATGGAACTGAAGCTGCCTATATACCTTTCTGGGGGTTCAGATGTGAAATGTCCCCATCAGCTGTATATTTGAACATTTATCTCCAGTTGGTGTACTCCTGAGAGGTTATAGAACCTCTTGCGGATATAATTTTTCCAAAGGGTATATTCCACTCTGGGACAGCTTTGAGAGTTTATAACTGTACCCCTTTTTTATACTCTACTTCCTATATGTAGACAAAATATAATTTATCAGTTTCTAGCTTCAGTTTGTGATATCACTCTTTCTGTGACATGATAGACAGTGTACCTTTGTAACCACATGGCCAAATGAATGTTTTTCCTTATACTGCTTCCATTTGCAGTATTTTATGAGAGAAACAGTAAAATAACTAATAAAAATTGACAAAACATTTCTGTTGTCTTTCACAGAGTGTTAGCATCTTAGACCATGCATATAGCTTCAGTGGACACATTCCTAACCAGTCCAATCAGTTAAATCAACCTCAGTGATCAATAATTCTACAGAATATCAGTGATATAACCTAAGCAGAACCAAACTGCACTCATTATCTTATGGATATTCTAATAATAATCTCTAGCCAAACCTACAGCCATATAACTCCTTACTTCTGGGATATGGATATATATATATATATATATATATATATATATATATATATATAATTTTTATGCTTAAGGCTTGTATGACTTGATACCTCATTGGATAGAGCCATGAGCACAGCAAAGCTGGACAGGTGGAAACACTTGCAAATAGTGTGGGAGTTATTGGTGTACACATGAGAGCATCCATTAGTAGACCAGTTTCCCCCTTCCTCTGATCCTTCCCAATGAACACAGAGATGTTCTGCTCTTGAATCAATGGGCTGTAAAGAAAACAATACAAAAGAACATGGTTTTTGTGTCAATATACCAACTTTTATTTTTCTTTAATTAAGATATGTGACATTAGCTAGCATGTGATTCAGCAACTGTCTTTCCATCTTATCTCACTCACCTCTTGCCCTTCCTGATCCCCCACATTGTAACTTCTCTACCTAGGTTAATATGACACACACGTGATTGAGAAAGCATATGAGGGGACATTTCATCTTTCATCTCATGTATAATTTTGTTTTATAATTTATTCTTAATTTTTATGTATATCCCATTGCAGCAGGCATTGATTCAGAACTGATCTAATGTTTTCTTTTACAGAAGAAATCAAAGATGGGTGGTGGTGATAAACCACTGCTTGAAGAAAGAAGTCAAATATCTTTGTCCAACTCTTTGTCTTCTCCAGGATTATCTTAGAAAAGGCCAGTTTCTCTTTTCTCATGACATCATAGCCTACTTAAGTTTCTGCATGATTATTATTTCTTTTATGGATGAATACAGTTGACTTAGTACTTCATTTCCATCTTTCTCAAAGTGTCATTTACAAGTAAAATGTATATATTTAAGTTGTGGGATATACCCAAAAAAAATATACAGCATATATGGATTACTAGATTCAAGCTACTAAGCATAACCATCATTTCCTACTTTGATTTTAGTGATTATCTTGGAGATCTAATATCTTTGAAATGTAACTATAAAACAATAACATTTAATGAAAAAGAGATCAGGAATCTGAGGTAGAAGAAAGGTAGGGTACATAAGGGGGCATTGGAAAGAGGAAAGAGAAGGAGAAAAATGAAATAATTATATTTGAATAATTGAAAAGAGAGACAAAGTAGGTAAGCATTACAGTAATATCTTCTGGCTTGAAACATTCAATTTTTGACATTCAAGAACAAACAATTCAGAAGTCTCAAGAAATTTTTAATTCATAAAAATTCATGCTTCCTGAAAGTTATAAAAGCTGTGAAAATGGATGAGAAAGGGAGGGTCATTGACCTTTACAAATACCTGCAAAACACATAAAGACTGCCAGGGTTTTATGGCTTATAAGACCTCATGCATATTGGGTTGTTCTTTCTTATGAGATTGTTTCATTAACTGGAATTGTGTGGCATGATTGTTTTGCTTTGCCATGGGTTATATATCTGAGGTAAATAGATGTTTGTTCTCATCTTCCCAGGAAACATTTCACACAACAGAAAAACCAAAATACATTAATATAGTGGGGTGAATATGAGTTAAACACATTATGTAAATGTATGAAAATGTCATCATTTAACCCATTATCATGTATAATTAATTTACACTAAAAAAAAAATGTAATAATCTCAAGTCTTGCTAGGTTACATTAAGTCTCCAAAATGTTATTTTATAACATGAAGTTTGATTCTAATGATTCTGCATTTTTCCAGAATCCCTTTCAGGTTCTATCATACAGAAACTGAATTCTATTGCTTAGCTTTCCAGTGTTAGTGAGCTCTTGAGGGGTTTATTGGACTTAACCTTAAGATTGAGTCACTAAAACACAAGGGTTTTTTTCTGGATTTATTAATACTTTTAATTTTAAAATATATTATAATTACATCATTTGCCCTGTGTTGACTACATGTGCAATTAACTAAAACCAAAGCACTTAGGCATAGATGTGTGGGGTTTTTCTTGGTTGCATTATTTGAGGCCTGGAGACCAACCCTAAATCTGAGCTATATATTCTCACGGCAGCCAAAATAAAATAGACATGAAAGAAGGAAGCTACTGGTTTTTGCCTGTTTGTCTTTACTCTTGCTGGCAAGTTCATCTGTTCTGATGCTGTGACATATCTTCACAGGTGTTAGAACATACTTCTTCAGAATTTCAATGTAGACTGATGACAAGCAACTCTCTAGGACATGCTGGGAGCTCTAGTACCAGACTGGGATTGATGAGATATCCAGTCTCATGGACTAAACAACTGATTAAACAACTATTGAATCCTTGGCCTTTCTATCATTTTGTCATTTCTTTTCTTTTAAAGAAACCTGATTAATATCTCTTTTCCTTCCTCTTAAACTCTCATTTACCCATCCTTACTCTCGTTCAAGTTCATGATCTATTGTTTTCATTATTCACTGTTACATTGCATATGTATATACATATATATTCTTAAATACAATATGCTTAGTCTACAAAATGTTGCTTGTATTAGTATTTTCAGGAGTGACAATTTGATATTATATAACTCAAAGCTACATAATATTTTATTAAATTTTTCACATTTTATTTACATACCCTGCCCTTGATGGATTTATTTTTCCTCCAAACTTTGGCTATTATGACAAATGGTGTTGTGAAGTTGGGAGGACAGTACCTTTCCAAAACTTTTGCATGCTTAGCATGCACTCAGTAGGTGATTGATGGATTCCTTTATGGTTTCCTTTCTCATTTTGACTTATTCTATATTGTTTTCCTTAAACGATAGACTAATAAATAATTCTCAGCTACAATATATAATGATTCCCCCTTTGTCTACATTCTCAGCAATACATACATTTGTAATTTTAAAAATTGTTAACTTATATGCATAAAGTGTATTTTAATTAGGATGTTCCCTTACCCACATTAACATCACTTGCAGCCCAATTGAACCTAGGTTTTCATAGTTCCTTCGCCAACATTGAAGTCTCTTATTTTATTTCAATTGCCACTGAATTTAAATAGTACCATCTGTGGGACCACAAAGCTTTGGGGTACTCATTTGACCCTAAGGGTTCAACTCAAAATATTGTTTTATTACCAGCATCCCTTCAGATGGGAAGTTATAGAAATATGGATTTTTTTTGAACTGTGACTGATTGAATGTTAAAATAAAAATATGAACCATAACAATAGTGAAGTTACATAAAATTTAAATTTCTCAATATTTTTGTAATTTCTCTTACTTTTTAATGATCACAGTGAGATTTCATACCTATCTGATAATTTTAATAAACCCCCTCATACACTACACAGAAGGAACAATCTCTTACCACTAACTAGAATGGACTGCTTTTACAGAGGACCCAGGTTCCCAACTCAGCACCCACATTCTTTCCCATATCCATCTGGAAATCTAGTTATAGGCAATCTGATTCTATCTCTCTATCTTCTCTGGCCACTATATGTACATGATGCAGAAATGTCCATGCAATCAAGACACTCAAGCACATGAAATAAAAACAAATCTTAAAATTTTTTTAAACGATGCTTTGAGAACAAACTCACCTGAGTATTTTGTAAAGTCAGGAGTACAGGTTCAGATAGGACAGGTTTGATTTCTGAGCGAATGGCTCCACTAACAATATGAGAGTTCAATTTTACTTCCTGAAACCCTTCTTTGTTACTAAAAAAGGATCCATTTAGAAGATTCCCAAGAGACTTATATGCAATAAAAGCCACTGCAGTTTCATCTGATAAAATAAAAATGTTATTAGAGACTACACAATGTGTTGCATGTGGTACAGAAATGGCTTACATGTAACCATGAAGTAAATATTTCGACTAAATTTACTCATATGAATCCCTTAAATTGTATATATAACAAACTATAAATATTGATAAGTATGGAATTTCACACATGCACCATATCCACACATATGTGTGTATGTGTGTGTGTATGTGTAATTGTGTGTGTGTATGTATGTATGTATACATGTATATGTGAGCACACACACTATGTCAACTTGACACAAACTAGTGTGTGTATTTGTGTGTGTGTGTGTGTTGTAAAACATGATTACCTGTGCTCTAAAGAACAAGTGGACTAAGGAAAATATGCAATGCCACCTCAAGTTCCCTGAAGGTTGTGTAATTATTTATTCTCATTCCATTTGCAGTCTTTTCTGTTTATATATACATTTATTTGCTCTTTAAATCTCCCTCCTTCCCTCATCTTTTATACTTCATCTTTATCCCAACTTACTTGTCCTCCTATTTTTCTCTCATTTCTTCCCATCTTTATAAAATTGGAAGTTAATATATACAAGTTAAATACACAATTTCCAATTATTCCTGTTTGTTGTTATTTTACAGTGTGTAGATTTTATTATATTTTACTAATCTTACTTTTCAATCCCATGTAAAACTAAGGAATAGTACAAGCTAATTCTAAAAACATTTTGATAGTGAATTGCTTTATAACCCCCTGAATAAAACTGATTAACACTGTATTTATTAATCTAGATTCTATTGGTGCTCACCTGATTGTGGCAAAATAAAAGAGTTTCTAAAACCATTTGTCTAGTCAAAGGCTAAGTCCAATACTGGTGAAGAGCTTCTAGGAGAAAATGAAAGATGGGATCTATCTATTGAATCACGTTGGGATGTTCAAATATGAACAGCATTCTATCACTGACATATGATCCTGTATTTTATACACTCCTTAAAGGATATGAATCACAATGTGGGGAAATTTGTCTAAAACCATTTGTCTATTCAAATAGTAACTCCAATAGCAGGGTAGAACTTCCTTGCAAAAATGAAAGAAGGAGTCTATCTAGTGAAGGATGTTGGACAATTCAAATCAGAACAGCACTGCATCACTGATACAAATGAGCCTACATATTTTCCATTTCTTTTAGAGTATGATTTACAATGAAGGGAAATTAGAATGGTTGGTGAATGTGTTCCAAAATATAAGCCATAAAAGTAGTCATGACAAAGCAGAGAGCAGAGCTTTAGGCAGGCTTTAAACAAAATTCTGTTTTAGACTAATGTCAGCCAACATCTCTGTGACCATTTACTCCAGTTTTAAAATAAACTCATTTTTAGTACATTCACTTTTTTTGTTTTATACAGAACAATTCTCAGTGATGATGCAGGAGTAATCAGAAATTTGCAGTGAATACCACTCTTTTAAGCTTGAGCCAGATATTTCTACTTGAAGTTGTTCCTATTAATTTGTCTTTTTTCCTTATTTCTTTCTCCCTGATATCCCCCCCTTCATTTTTCAGGAATTTATGGAAGATTATGTCAAATGCAGCCTGCTCTCTGTTTTTTGAATCAGAAGTTCAATTGAGACATTCATGTCTGTTGTTCAGCGTATCATCTATTCCTTTGTTCTCTCTCACACACACACACACACACACACACACAGGTATGTGTGTGCAGAAAAGATAAACAGATATGACAATAAATGTGAGTTTTCTAAGATAGAAGGAAATTGAGGAAATTTTTTAAAAGTGTTTTTTGAATAAATCTCAAAAGGAATGATGGTCAAGGAAATGCTTGCCTGGCACCATTCAATATTAGTATGACAGAGGATCACACTGAAGTGTGACAAGACTGTCCTAATCCAGAAAATACAACAGTACAAATCTGTTATTATTTTAGAGTACATTGCAAAATATGCTTCCCTTATGACAGTTACTCAACTTCATCTCTATGTATGCCTGATCAGTATTCAAGGATAATTGTTTTTACTTAATCTTTTTTTCATTGGCTATTTTATTTATTTATATTTCAAATGTTATCCCCTTTCCCGGTCTCTCCCCCAGAAACCCTCTATCCCATCCTCCTTCTCCCTGCTTCTATGAGGGTGCTCCCCAACCCACCCACTCTCTTCCACCTCACTGCCCTGGCATTCCCCTACACTGGGGCATCCAGCATTCCCAGGACCAAGGCCCTCTCCTCCCACTGATGTCCAACAAGGCCATCCTCTGGTACATATTGAGCTGGAGCCATGGGTCCCACTATGTATGCTCTTTGGTTGGTAGTTTAGTCTCTGGGAACTCTAGGCTGACTGGTTGGTTGATATTGTTATTCTTCCTATGGGTTGCAAACAGTTCTGATCCTTTGCAAAATATGAGCACATGCCCCTTGTGACAGGAGAAAATGTTGATCATAAGCATGTCACCTCCCCTCTTGTTTTCTTTGAAATCACTAGTGCAGTCAATCTCCATTGTGTTGTTGCCAGCTTGTAGAAGAGTCATATTTTTGCACCTCTTAGTTTCATACACTGAAAACAATGAAGAAAAAAGTTTTGCCACACATATGAATAACAACAATAACAACAACAATGAGGAGGAGGATAATAATCTTGCTTGAAAATTCTCTATTTGATAATATGAATTTATATTCATTTCCAAATCTGAAAAAGTTGAAATCACTTAGAGGGTGATTTCTCCACTTGTCATTACACCTTTGACTATAAAATGCCTCCTGATGAGGCCCATGTGCTAAAGACCTTGTCATTAGCTTTCTGGCTATTGAGGGATCCTTGATTGGATCTTGATAGTTAATCAGTTGTTTTATGTGACAGGAGAATATGAGCTTTAGAGTGCTACATGAACACTTATATATGTAAGAAAATAGATAACAAAGAGTATTAGATATTCTTTTTCTCCTGGACTTCTGCCAAAACATTCTGCACTGTACACACTTGGCACAAGTAAGGGTATATCAAAATCCTAAAAAGTATCATGGGTGTCATGACCTATGGCTTTTGGGATTCTTTTTGAGGCCTGTAACATCATCAGTTTATTTATCTATAACTGAATTCGTAGTTTAATGTTATTGTATCTAAGATTCTAGAAACTAGGTAGTGGAGTGAGTTGTAGGAAGTAGACCACTGCTGGTTTGCCTCTGTAAAGAGCCCCTTGATACATTATCTAACTGCCTTATATTAAACGTTCTGATAGAGCCACTATATTTTGTCTCACTGCACATAACACATATCAACAAAACCAAGTAGAAAAAAATAACCCAATGTTCTACCAGGTCAAGTAAACCTTTTATACCTGAAGGTAATATGCTCACCTGTTCTGACATAGGAATGAAATGTGACTAAGTCATTCATGTTTCTTTTTTATAAACAGAGATTGTTATTCACATGAGATGTTCATATCTTCAGCATATAGTTCTGCGAAACCACAGCTTTATACTTCATAGTCCATGAGTGTTCCATGTCCCACTTTCCTTTATGGGCACTGTAATAAGTCAACTTTCAATTTCTTACCTATATTCCATGAAGGAATTTCATCCTTTTTTGGTGTAGCTGAGCTTTTTTTCAAGATTTGAAGTTCCACTTGGTGAAGAAACATGGTAGCCCCTTTTGCAACATCCTCTTTGGATTTACATTCACTCAGTACTCCCTTTCAAACACATATTTGCAATTATATAGGTTATTATTAAAACTTGAGGGAGAAGGAATATGAGTAAGTTTTTTTGTCTGGTTCCAGACGCCAACAATGTTAGTCCCTTTGTTATGGGATGAGTGGTACATTTTGGCACATAAGGAAAGTCTTTGAGTGACAGCTGAAGATACCCTATATCTGGCATCCACCCTAAAGTTTCTCAAATTTTGTGGACATAGTATTGTAGATAATTCTCATGGCAACAAAACTTGCCATTCACATATTTCCAGCATTACACAGAATAGAGGACAAAATAGAGTGGGGATAAGAAATACTCTATTATAAAAACTATAGTGAGCTGCTATAGTGCTATAGCAGAGAACAACCCATCAAGACAGACTAGATGATTCCCAGTCAAAGACATTGCTCCACTCACCAAAATACATGATGTTGATCCTATTTCTTTGTTTTTGTTCACTGGAAAAAGTCAGATTTACATCAGATATGGGAAAAGCACATCTGGTTTATATTTATTTTCCAGTCACCTTCAAGTTTGATCATTTTCTGATCGCTTTACATCCCATTCAGGTTATTATTTTTATTTTTGATGCTGCTTGCTTAGATTGTTTTGTTATTTTTAAGAGAAAATAAGAACATACAATTGCATGGGTAAGGAGAAGAAACAATCGAAGTTGGGAGAGAGAAAAAAATGTTAATATTGTATTCTCAAAATAAGTTTTCAACAATGTGTTTTCAAAATAAATTCCCCCAAATAATTGTAAAAGTATTTAAAATGTCAAATGTATACTCTAAGCCTGAATTTCTAAGTTATTACTTTTTTATAATACATATGTATATTGTCTTTGTTCATATTTCCTGCTACTTTTTCTTATATAATTTTCTCTCCCTACCCCTCACTAAACCCTTTTTAATTCCCAAGGTCTCTTAATTCTCTTGATGTTTGTTATATGTGTTCTAAGTCATGCTTTTATTGTTCTAAGATTTTAGAAGGTAAATGGTACTGTTGGTGTGCTGCTATCCCCTCTGAACTGAAATATTCTCTGCTGGAGAAGGCCCGTTGAAACTCAGTAAGTACACAAACTCAAAAGGCTCAAGATGCTAATAAAATTTACAAGATTTCTATGCATCCTTCTCTTGGTTTTGCAAGCAGTAACCATTGCTATAGAGGAATGTTAGATTTGCTGAGTTGCCTTAAAAAATGTTGAAGGAGCTCTATGTCTGCAGGGAGTTGAAACCCATACCGTGTGGGATTTTTAATATATTTGCCTTGAAGAACCCATGCTGTTATTAGTAACCTCTCAATGATATGCTTTTAAGTCACTCCAGTAAACTCACTGGCTCAGTTAGTTAGATATGAATAGAATTGTCTTTTTTAATCAGTAGTGTTGTATCTGCACTGGATAGAGAACTTGTTTATATGATCCAGTAAATGTCAAATGGTACTAACTCAGAAATGATTTGAAAAATAATGGTTGGGTGGCTCCTGTGATAGATTTTTGGGGCACACAACAGTGGTTGGTATTTCTGAGGATGGATTTCTGCAAAGGCAATCCCAACATGAATCCTTTCCTCATATAGTATGGCACAATATGCCATCTCATTTTACTTGTGGTATCATTCTCTTTGTGTGACATAAGGTAGAATAACACCAAAGCATAAGCTGTCTCAGAGTGGAGTTTCCATAGCTAGAAACACAGTGTGGCCATCTTCTATTTGGTATATCTTAGCAGTAGCCACTGTTGATTAGAGTCATTCAATCCAGTGTAAGAATGCCCATCAATGTGCTGATAGAGTAGAAAATACATTACAACACTTGAAATTAACACATATGGAAGAAGACTTTAAGCAGCCTGAGTCATCACTTTATAGCGTTTGTTTTGTGCAGTGAGATATGTGACTGAGTTCAGATTACTTCCCAGAAATACTATGGCCAGATAGCCATAGAATAAGACTGAGAAAGAGCTTGCAGATGGCCTTTCCTTAGATATAAAACCTTAGAACTCAGAAAAAATAACGTAATGACTGGAAGATAGTTATCTAAAACGAGAGCAGACTGCATTAGCTCTGACTTCGAACATAAAAACAAAGGAGAAATCCACAATTCATAAGCAGTCAACACTTTTATGAACAGTTGCATATGAGAAACTAGAAACAATGATATTGGGAGAGCATTCTTCATCTGATATGAATTGAGTAAAACTTTTAAAGAAACATATTTTAAAACTACTTTTTATAATCTTGCTAATTAGTCTATAAGACAGACTAATAGACATGATCAGTCTGAATGCTATAAAAACTAAGAAATTATTAGTATGATCTAAAGTTCCTCCTTGCAGCAAAAAATCACACAATCTAAACACACTAAAGAAAGTTTCTGATGGAATGTCACATAAAACACATTGGTGAGATCTATCAGCAGGTAAGTATTCATTAACACATTGGTTGAAAGACACTAAAAGAGCAGACACTGTTGATGAATGTTGTAGGCATTAAAGAGGTATCATTTAATATCCTTCTAATGATATCTTATAAGATTTTTTTCACAAATTTCAGACAGATGTCAGGCTTGGGCCTGACATGGTCCTTTAATGGTTTTGCTGAGCTGCACAATAACCTGAATCATTAATGAGGTAAAAAGATTTTAGAGGATGTGAGTGCTGTGCTGTGACTTATAAATTAGCTTCTAAGATGTTAAAGTAATCAATGGTAGAAGAAAAAAGGCAAAACAATCAAACAGATGTGTGAGGATAGTAGGTGGTAAATGTAGCATGTTTGATGTCAAGGTAGAGTTCCTAGAGAAGAAATTACCAGAAAGCCAACTGCTGAGCTAATAAGCTTCTAGATGCCTTAAAAGGCTAAGTAGCAGTGCAGGAGAAGAAAGGTTAAGTTTCATTTGAAGAAGGGATCTTTCCCTATGTGCTTTTTATATAATTCGCAGGTAGTAGAAAAAATGTTTACTCAGCCTGGGGCCATTTGACAAGTCAACTGTACCTAATACAGATAAGAACCATAGCTTTGGTTGAGAGTATTTTGAACTTAGAACCCTTTGTAGGCACAAGGTACAACTGGCTTAAGGGAACTAAGCACCACAAGGCTGATGAGTGGAGATGCACAGTAGTACAGCAGATAAGTGATGGTAACCAGGGACACATAAAAGATGTTTGTTGGCAATGGATGTCAACAAAGAATAATGTTTCCTTGGGTGGTGTTGCACTGACGTTGCCCTTTTGATGAAACAAGTTATAGAATTGATGAAATCACTCACACTGTAATGGGCCTTAATAATGGGTCCTTTTTCATAAACAACTAGAATTTAATTGGAATAAAACTTGGTAGGCATCTGTGGTCCTGTGTACAAAAATGTTTCATTATGTAATACTAGCTCTTGAGTAGTTTACAAATTTGTAAAAAAAATCTCTGGAAAAAATAAAGACTTCTTTTCAGTAGAAAATAACATTGATTGGAAATCCTTGTGCCAGAGATGGGAAGACTGCCTATAAATTACTTGCTATAGAAACACCTAATCCTCAGAAATTATAAATCTTATTCCCAATACTCTGGGTTGGATGGTAGAATGTGATGACAAAACCAACATCAACCATATTGCTAATGAAATACAAAATTGTTGTATGGAGAAATCAAGTTGAGACAGACTAGAATCCCCTCCTTTGTAGATTTGAAAATGGTGAGATGTAAAGTGTTGTCTGTGGCAGCAGAATTGTCATCAAAATTTTTACTTGATTATAAATTCTGCATTCCATATTACTACATGAGATGGCTGTTATGTGTATAACTAACTACTGAAAATTAAGGTTGAGTTCATAAGGTGGAACTCACATCTGGTATTGTACGCCAATGACTGAAGTAAAAGGCCCCATGGATTCCATTTACTTTATACTGTTAATTTACTGCATACGCTTGTTAAGTTTCATCCAAAATGTTAGTAATTAAGGAAAACTTCTTTACTGAAAGTGTATTTACCATGGAAAGACTCACAATTGTCCTATCTCCACAAAGTACGTGCTTCTTGCTGTGGCAGTCATCTGATGCTCACAAATAGAAAAAGGAGATAATATCAATATTATCCAAACATAGGCTTAGACAATATTGTGGAAGAACTGAACAAAATATGTTGAGAGAAGAAGGACGGAAAGAATGAAGGATTTATGGCTATTTGCTCAGAACTGAAATGTTCCATTCTGGATGATGGTTTTCTAAGAATCAGGAGTAAGCAACAGCAGTTTCACAAATTTCATGAAACATAAAAGATCCATAAGGCTCCTCTCATAGGTTCCATTGGCAGTAGTAACTTCTAGAGAGAGAAAAGTCTCTTGTCATTCCAGTGCCTAAAACTCATTGAATAGCTCCAGTTAAGCATATTTTTTGAGTTGCCATTCATGTTAGATTGGATTTTTTAGTTTCTTGACTGGCTATGTGTGATACTTGCTCCTTATTCATTTACTGAGCTACATGGGTAATGTCATTTCTCTAATCTGCCATTGATGCCTTATCTCACACAAATAGATGCTTGTTCATTTCCACAGAAAAAGTCACACCATAGAGTTCAACAATTCAGTCAAAATTCTATTTCAGTATCTGCTAACAGCTAAGATATGTATAAAGACACATACATGCTAATGAAAACCAAACACACTGATTAGAGTATTCCAGCCTGGAACAAATGACTTTGTGAAAATAAACCAAGCAATGCTGTAACATGTTAAAATCTCAATATGGAAGTTTTGGTGAAGAAGACGTATAAATTCAATGGATGCCTATTAATACTTTCCATAAAGCAAGGACATTAAAAACAAAAATCAAACTATCCTGTCATCAGCTGTATGAGTATGTAGAAGGTCTTGCCTCAATACTATATCTTTCATAATGATCTTGATTCAATACAAGAAACTCAGATGCTGATAGCTCAGCTAACCCAAGTCTAGACCTCAAATCATAGAAATTGTGCAAAAGTAGGTATTCGTCTTGTTTTATTCCACTGAATTCTTAGATAACTTGTTATTTAGCAATGTTTACACAGCATAGTAAATTCTTGTTTTATTCCTACTTATATATGACACATTTTAGTATACTTAGGCCAAAATTCAATGAAGATAACCAGCCCAAGATGGGGTAGCAGACATAAATTCCCAACCCTAATCAAGAAGGTATAGGGATTTGATACATGCCAGAAAACAGAAGATTTTTTTTCCATTGGAGTAAAAATGAATATAACAACTACTCTCTAGTACAGAATGTCTATGTATGTTTGGCCAACACAATAGAACTACATAATGTTCTTTGTGAGAGATTTTTGTTTTAGTTCTTTCTGTTGTGATACTACTTGCCTTGTTAGATTTTGATCTGTTTTATGAGTTTTGGAGAAAGAGGAAGAAAAAGAGAGGGAGAAGGAAATTGAAGTTAAGTAGGTAGAAAAGAGATGACCTGGAAGGAGTGAGTAGAAGGAAACTATCAAAATTTCTTGCATGAAAAAAAATATTTTTAAAAAATTGTACACCAAAACTAATTGGTAAATGGAAACACTACCTCTGGACACAGAATCATTTAATGTGTGGTTTTCTACATGACTTGAGCAATAAAATGTATTCTGGATCTTAAAAAGCTGATCTGTCATTGCTGTAGCATTCAGTCACATGTGATGGAAGCCTTGGGTGTATTGGCATGAACTGATTGACCTTACTCTGAAGACAGACTGGCATGGGAACTGAATTTTGCAAGATAAAAATTCTATAAACTTCTGTAAAACACCAGAACTCTTTTGAAGATCAAGGGAAAAGACTTGCATTGGAGACAGTTTTGGAATATGTCAGTTTGGATGCAGTTATTTGATCCCAGAGATTAAATGTTATAATAGATAAGGAACAAATGGATGGGGTATGAAAATACAAAATAAATCTAGCATTCTGGCTAGCAGTGGCATAGCTGTCACAAGCTCTACCAACCCACCTCCTTTTGCTTAATTAAAAAAAAAAAACATGGATAGACTTACCATAACAATCAGGGTGATCAATGTTAATAATGCCAGCTACCCAGTTGAATAAAGGATATTTTACTAAACAGCTGCATATGTAAGTACCAATTTTATTTCTGCAGTATGATACATCCTTGCACACTGGTTCTTCCAATAGACACTCATCAATATCTGCAAATTAAGAGAAATTTTATGTTTTTGTTTTCATTAAGCAGTACTTCTTTCTCTTGACTATAAAATCTCGACTGTCAGACTCATTTGTAAATTTACCTATCAATATACTTTGTTATTTGTTAGGTTAAACTAATTTGATAAAGATCATATTTTTCCTTTAATTAATATATAAACTTAATTCAATTCTCCCTCAGTCACTGTTTTTCTCATGTCTCCAAGCACATTATTATGTATCTAGAGCAACTTAAGGAAGGAAGGGCTAATTTTGACTTGTAATGTAGGGTTGGTGTCTTAGTCAGTGTTTCTATTCCTGCACAAACAGCATGACCAAGAAGCAAATTGGGGAGGAAAGAGTATATTCAGCTTACACTTCCACATTGCTGTTTATCACCAAAGGAAGTCAGGACTGGAACTCAAGCAGGTCAGGAAGCAGGAGCTGATGCAGAGGCCATAGAGGGATGTTACTTACCAGTTAGTTTCCCCTGGCTTGCTCAGCTTGTTCTCTTATATATCTCACTACTACCAGCCCACAGATGGTACCACCCACAAGGGCCTTCCCTCATTGATCACCAGTTGAGAAAATGCCTCACAGCTGGATCGCATGGAGGCATTTCCTCACCTGAAACTCCCTTCTGTGATAACTCCAGCTTCTGTCAAGTTAACACACAAAACCAGCCAGTACAGTTGGAAAGCAGTCCTTGATAACAGGAAGATTTGTTCACATGGATGTGAGGTATTTGTTTATATTACACAAGCAACCAGCCTGGAGATAATGTTGAATACTGGCATTAAACTGTTTTTATTCTTTGTTACCTTTTTATTTAGTCTGGAATTCCCCAAAAGGGTATATTTTCTTCACATAAGAGCCACCTCACCCTGTGCCATAGGTCTCCATACCCAGGTCTCACTCAGAGTGAGCTGGTATCCCAAGAGTGCTGACACACTGGAGAACATAGGTGAGACCACCACTTCAACTCATATTTCTGGCTGAAGAGGAACCCACCCAGAGCCATCAGGACACAAGAACCAAGGAATGACTGTGGACAGGATCCTTCCAGTTTCCATCTGCACCTCAGAACTGACCCTGTGCCACAGCTCTCCATAACCTGATTCCACCAGGAGAGAGCAGGTCTCCAAGAATTGCTGACATACCTGAGAGAACAGGCAAGACCACCACTTCTTCTCAAATTAATGGCCCAAGAGGGAACCACCCAGAGGCATCAGTACACAGGAACCAAGGAATCCCTAGGTAAAGAATGCTTCCAGTTTCTGTTTGTGCCCAGGAGCTGAACCTTTGCCACAGGTCTCCCTTCCCAAATTCTTCCCAGAGAGAACTGGTCTCCAAGGAGTGCTGACGACAGGATTGAAGGAGGAACAAGCCAGAGTCAGAGACAGCAAGACCAGCTAACACCAAAGATAACCAGATGGAGAAAGGCAAGCACAAGAACATAAGAAACAGAAACCAAGACTCCTAGGCACCATCACAATGCAGTTCTCCAACCCCAGCAAGCCCTGGATACCCCAACACACCTGAAAAGCAAGACTCTCATTTAAAATAACATCTCATGATGATGATAGAAGACTTTAAGATGGAAATAAATAACTCCCTTAAAGAGATACAGGAGAACACAGGTAAACAGCTAGAAGCCCTTAAAGAGGAAACAAAATTTCCTTAAAGAATTATAGGAAAACACAACCAAATAAGTGAAGGAATTGAACAAAACCATCCAGGATTAGAAAAATGGAAAGAGAAACAATAAAGAAATCACAAAGGGAGACAACCCTGGAGATAGAAAACCTAGGAAAGAGCTCAGGAGTCAGAGATGCAAGCATCACTACCAGAATACGAGATGGAAGAGAGAATCTCAGGTGCAGAAGATACCAAAGAAAACATTGACACTACGGTTAAAAAAAAAATGCAAAAAGCAAAAAGCTCCTAACTCAAAACATTGAGGATATCTAGGACACAATGAAAAGACCGAATCTAAAGATAATAGGTATAGAAGAGATCAAAGATTCTTAATAAATCAAATATAAACTTAAAGGGCCAGTAAATATCTTCATCAAAATTATAGAAGACAACTTCCCTAACCTAAAGAAGAGATGTCAAAAAATATACAAGAAACCTACAAAACTACAAATAGATTGGACCAGAAAAGAAATTCCTCCAATCACATGAGAGGGAAAACAACAAATGCACAAAACAAAGAAAAATATTTAAAGCAGTAAGGGAAAAAGATCAAGTAACATATAAAGGCAGACCTATCAGAATTACACCAGACTTCTCACCAGAGACTATAAAAGCTAGAAGATCCTGGGAAGATATGATACAGACCCTAAGAGAACACAAATGCCAGTCCAGGCTACTATACCCAGAAAAACTTTCAATTAACATAGATGGAGAAATCAAGATATTCCATGACAAAACCAAATTTACACAATATCTTACCACATATCCAGCCCTACAAAGGAAAATAGATAGAAAATGCCAAGACAAGGAGGGAAAACTACAACCTAGAAAAAGCAAGAAAGTAACCTTCTTTCAACAAACCCCCAAACAGATAGCCAAACAAACATAATTCCACCTCTATCAACAACAACAACAACAAAACTAGGAAGCAACAATCATTATTCTTTAATATCTCTTAACATCAATGGACTCATTTCCCTAATAAAAAGATGTAGACTTACAGACTGAATATGGAAACAGAACCCTGTACTGTACTGCAAACAGGAAACATACCTCAGTGACAAAGACAAGTACTACCTCTGAGTAAAATGCTAGAAAAAATTTTCCAAGCAAATGGTCCCAAGAAATATGCTGAAGCAGCCATTTTAATATCGAATAAATTTGACTTTCAACCAAACATTATCAAAAAAGATAAGGATGGACACTTCATATTTATCAAGTAAAAATCTACCAAGAGTTCTTAATTCTGAACATCTATGCTCTAAAGGAAAGGGCATCCATATTGATAAAAGAAACTTAAATAAAGCTCAAAGCACACATTGTACCTCACACAATAATATTGGGAGACTTCATCACTCCCCTCTCAACAATGTACAGATCATGGAAACAGAAACTAAACATTGGCGCAGTAAAACTAACAGATGTTATGAACCAAATGGATTTAACAGATATTTCATCCTAGAACAAAAGAATATACCTTCTTTACAGCACCTCATTGTACCTTCTCCAATATTGACCATAGAATCGGTCACAAAACAGGCCTCACCAGATAAAAGATTGAAGTAATCTCATGCATCCAGTCAGATTACCACAGACTAAGGGGGTGGGGCACAGGAAAGGGGATAACATTTGAAATGTAAAAAAAGAAAATAACCAATAAAAAAGGAAACAAAATGATACATGGGACCTCATATAATTGAAAAGCTTATGTATGGCAAATGACACTGTCAATAGGACAAAATAGTAACTAGTGATTGGGAAAAGATCTTTATCAATCCTACATCCGATAGAGGGCTAATATCCAATATAAACAAAGAACTCAAGAAGTTAGGCTTCAGAGAACCAAATAACCCTATTAAAAAATATGTGACAGAACTAAACAGAGAATTCTCAACTGAGGAAACTCAAATGACTGAGAGGCACCTACAGAAATGTTCAACACTCTTAGTCATCAGGGAAATGCAAAGCAAAACGACCCTGAGTTTCCACCTCACACCAGTCAGAATGGCTAAGATCAAAAACTCAGGTGACAGCAGATGCTGGTGAGGGTGTGGAGAAAGAGAAACATTCCTCTATTGCTGGAGGGACTACAAGCTGGTACAACCACTCTGGAAATCAGTCTTATGGTTCCTCAGAAAATTGGACATTGTACTACCTGAGGACCCAGCTATAACAGTCCTCAGCATATTTCCAGAAGATACTTCAACATGTAATAAGGACACATGCTCCACTATGTTCATAGCAGCCATATTTATAATAGCCAGAAGCTAGAAACAGCCCAGAGGTCCCTCAACAGAGGAATGGATACAGAAAATGTGGTACATTTACACAATGGAGTACTACTTATCTGTTTAAAAAATGCCTTTATGAAATTCACAGGCGAATGGATGGATCTAGAAAATATCACACTGAGTGAGTCACAAAAGAACACACATGGTATGTATTCCCTAATAAGTGGATATAAGGCAAATAGCATAGAGTCGTATACCCACAATACAAGTCACAGACCACATGAGGCTCAAGAAAACAGTGGGTGCTTCAGTCCTCCTTTAAGGGGGAACAAAATAATCAAGAGAAGTATAGTGTAGGAGGGACTTAGGAAAAAGAGAAGAGGGTGAGGGGAAATAGAGGGGAAGAATCAGATATGGAAGGAGATAGAGGAGATGTACAGAGGGTCAGGAAGTTGAACAGAGATATGTAGCAATGTGGGATGGGGAACTGGGGGTAGCTACCAGAAAGACCCAGATGCCAAGAAAGCAAGAGGCTCCCAGGAACCCACAGAGATGTCATTAGCTGAAATACCCCACAAAAGGGAGGGAAAACCTAGTAAGACAATATCCAGAAGTTAGGCATGGCCTCCAGTTGAGGGATGGGGCCACCCACCCCTCTCCATAATTTTAACCCAGAATTGCTTCTGTCTAAAGGAAATACAGGGACAAAGAGTGGAGTAGAGACTAAAGGAAAGGCCATCCAGAGACTGTCCCTCCTCGGCATCCATCTCACATGCAGACACCTAACCCAGACACTATTGTGGATACTAAGAAGTACTTGCTTACAGAAGCCTGATACAGCTTTTACCTGAGACTCTTTACCTGATCCTGACCAATACAGATGCCCATGCTCATAGCCAACCATCGGACTGAGCACAGGGCCCCAATGGAGGAGTTAGGGGAAGGAATGAAAAAGCTGAAGGGGACTTATCTGGCATCAATGGGAGGGGAGGCCCTTGGTTCTGTGAAGGCTTGATGCCCTCCTTGGTGGAGAGAAATACTAAGGCCATGAGGCAGGAGTGGGTAAGTGAGTGGGAGAGCACCCTTATAGAAGCGGGGAAATGGAAGATGGGATAGGGAGGTTGCAGATGGGAAACTGGGAAAGAGGATAGCATTTGAAATGTAAATAAATAAAATATGCAATTTTTAAAAAAAAAGAGCCACCACAAAGATCTTCACAGACATGTTCACAGGTGTTACTCCAAATCCATTCAAGTTGATAGTGAAGATTAATTATCACAAATATCAATAAAAATACTTCATGTGTGTTGTAAAGTAATATCATGAAGGATTATGAGGTAGGCAGCATTCTACCAGACATTGAAATACCCTATATAGAACTCAGAATGATGATGAGGATGAATGAATAAAAAGGTTGAAGAGTGGAATAGAAAAATAATTGAAATATGTTCTTGGGCAAATTATGTTTTTGATTATGGTAAGAATAATTTCTGGGGGGTTGCATAGGAGAAACTGGGAAGGGAGATAACACTTAAAATGTAAATAAATAAAATATCCAGTTTGAAAAATAACCCATAAAAAGAAACAATAGTGGTTTTGAATAATAAATATTCTCTGTTAGTGCAGATATTCAAATACTCAGTGTTTATGGTATTAAAAATGCTATTGGAGGAATAACATAACTGCAAGCAACTTTTGAGATTCTGTAACCATGCTCTACCACCTTCTTCATGCTTCTGATGCCTGTGTATAGGTGAGAAATGATTTATCATCTATGACTGCCTCATACAATGCTGTTCTATAATTATAAAGTTTGTCCTTGGAACCATATCCTAAAACACACATTCTTCTATGACTTGCTTTTTGGTTATGTCATTTTTACCAACAACAAATGTATAACTAATACTGAATTTGAGGGTCCAAAGAGATGGATCAGTGTGTAAGAGCAGTGTCTGCTATTGTAGAAGACCTAGGTACAATTTCCAGAATCCACATGGCAGCTCACCACCAGTTTTTTCTCCAATCCCAGTGGATCTGGTGACTTCTCCTAGCCTCTATGCCCATTGCATGAATATGTTATATAGATATACATGCAGGCAAACACATATGTACATAGCATAATATAGAAAATAAAGCTGATACTAAGAAATGGAGCTATTAATATAGTAGCCACCCATTATGACCCAATTATGAGGTCTTTTTGAAGAATGTAGAAAATTTTGGAAATCTGTACTAGAAACCAGGTTGATTCTATAAGCAGAGACTTATTCATTGTTATTGCAGGATCCAAAAATACAATATTTTTCAGTTAATAATGATGGCATTGGAAGGTTGGGCCACAAGAGATCCCAAAGGATACATTCTCTATTAACACCTGGGCTAGATGCTATGTGATTTACGCTTTTCTAAAGAATATGGTTGCTTTCTGTCCTTTTCCAGATAACTGACACACAGCTAAATTTAAAAATAATAATCCAACACTCAGGATCACAGGAGAGGCAGGAAGTCCTGCCCAGCCTGGTACACATATTACTTCCAGTTCACACCTGCATGAGTGAGTGGATCCTGTGGTCCACAAACCATCCCAACATGCACATAACCAGAGAGAGCTTGACCTCGAAGAGTTCTGACACAACCAGAATCACAGGTGAGGCCCCAAAACCTGCCCCAATACCTGGCATAACTGGAACCCTCCCTGAGGCCCAGAGGAAAGAACTCTACTCCTAGCTAGAGATACACTTTTCTTCCAGATTACATCTTTGCTCAGAAACACATCCTCTGCTCCAGCTCTCCCCAGTGCTACCCATACAGAGAGACAGCTTGATCCCAAGGAGTTCTGACACAATCAGGCCCACAGAACAGTATCAGTAGAACCCCTCTCTTACCCAGAGACAGCCAGACCCAAGGAGTCCAAAATAACCAGTCTTACAGGAAGGACAGGCTTCAGTCAGAGACAGCAAGGACAAGTAACACAAGAGATAATTAGAAGACAAGAGGCAAGCAAAATAACATAAACAACAGGAACCAATGCTACATGGCAACATCAGAATCTAGTTCTCACACCATAGCAAGCCATGGATACCTCAATAAACCTGAAAAGAAAGATTCTGATCTAAACTCCCGTCTCATGTAGATGATAGAGGACTTTAAGAAGGACATGAATAAGTCCATTAAAACATACAGAAGAACATAGGAAAACAGGTAGAAGTCTTTAAAGAGGAAACACATAAATCTCTTAAAGAAATACAGGAAAACATAATGAAACAGGTGAAGATTTTGAACAATGCCATCCAGGGTCTAAAAATAGAAATAAAAACAATAAACAAATCACAAAGAGAGACAACCATGGACATGGAAAACCTAGGGAAGAGAGCAAGATTCATAGATGCAAGCATTGTTAACAGAATACAAGAGATAGAAGAGAGAATCACACACATAGAAGATACCATATAAGACATTGACAAAATAGTCAAAGAGAACAGAAAAAGCAAAAAGCTCATAACTTAAAACATCTAAGAAATCCAGAACACAATTAAAAAACCAAACCTAAGAGTAATAGGTATAGAAGACAGCTTAGATTCACAACTAAAAGGGCCACTAAACATCTTCAACAAAGTTATAGAAGAAAAGATCCTTAACCTAAAGAAAGAGATGCTGATAAAAGTCCAAGAAGCCTACAGAATGTCAAATACATTGGACCAGAAAATAAATTCCTCCCATCATACAATAATACAAACACCAAATGCACAGAACAAAAAAGGAATATTAAAATCAGTATGGAAAAAAGGTCAAATAACATATAAAGGCAGAACTATCAGAATTACACCAGACTTCTCTACAGACACTCTAAAAGCCAGAAGATCTTAGGAAGATGTCAGAAAGATTCTAAGAGAAAAATAATGCCAGCCCAGGCTAATATACCCAGCAAAATTCTCAATTACCATAGATGGAGAAACTAAATAGTCTATGGCAAAATCAAATTTAAACAATATATTTCCACTAATCCCACCCTACAGAGGATAATATAAGGAAAAGTCCAATAAAAGGAGAAAAACCACACCCAAGAAAAAACAAAAAACAATCTTCTCACAACAAACCCAAAAGAAGATAGCCACACAAACATAATTCCACCTCTAACAACAAAATAACAGAAAGCAAAAATCATTTTTCCTAAATATCTCTTAACATCAATGGACTCAATTCCCCAATAAAAATATAGACTAACAAACTGCATATGTAAACAGAACACAGCACTTTGCTGCATGCAGGCAACACACCTCAGTGACAAATACAGTTACTACCTCAATGTAAAATGCTGGGAAAAAATTTACCAAGAAAATGGTCCCAAGAAACAAGCTAGAGTAGCCATTCTAATATCCAATAAAATAGACTTTCAACCAAAAGCTATCAAAAAATATATAGAAGGATACAGGATACATCATACTCATCAAAGGAAAAATCCAGAAAGATGTACTCTCAATTACTAACCTCTATGCCCCAAATGTAAAGCCACCCACATTTCTAAAGGAAATGATACTAAACCTCAAACCATACACTGAAGCTCACACAATAATAGTGGAAGACTTCAACACCCCACTCTCACCAACAGACATATCATTTAAACAGAAACTCAACAGTGACACAATGACACTAACAGAAGTTATGAACCAAATGGATTTAACAGATATCTCTAGAACATTTCACCTTAAAACAAAAGATTATACATCTTCTCAGAACCTGATGGTACCTTCTCCTGAGTTGACCATAAAATCAAATGCAAAACAAGCTTCAACAGATACAAGAAGTTTGAATGAATTCCATGCATTCTATCAGGCCAACAAGGAATAAGAATGGTCATCAAAAACAACAGAAAGCCCACATACACATGGAAGTTGAACAAATCTCTGCTCAGTGATAACTTGGTCAGGGAAGAAATAGAGAATGAAATTTAAAACTTTTTAGGATTTAACTAACATAAAGGGACAATATACCCAAACTTATGGGATACAAAGAATGCAGTGCTAAAGGAAAATTCATAGCTCTGAGTGCCTTCATAAAGAAATAGGAATGATCTGACACTAGCAGCTGAACAGCATATCTGAAAGCTCTAGAAAAATAAAAACAGCAAATATACCCGATAGGGGTAGACAGCAGCAAATAATCAAACTCAGGGTTGAAATCAACCAAGTAGAAACAAAAAGAATTACACCAAGAATCAACACAACTGGGAACTGGTTCGTTGAAAGAAAAATCAACAACCTACATAAACTCTTAGCCAAACTAACTAGAGAGCAAAGGGACAGTTTCCGAATGAACAAAATCATAAATGAAAAGCAAGACATAAAAACAGAAATTGAGGAAATTAAGAAGAATCATCAGATCCTACTACAAATGCCTATACTCAACAAAACTGGAAAATCTAGATGAAATGTATGATTTTCTAGACAGATACAATTTACCAAAGTTAAATCGGGATTAGATTTACCATTTAAACAGTCCCATAACCATAAAGGAAATAGAAGCAGTCACTAAAAGTTTCAAAACCAAAAGAAGCCCAGAGCCAAATCATTTAACAATGAATTCTATCAGACCTTCAAAAAAACACTAATAGCAACATTATCAAACTATTCCACAAAATAGAAATAGAAGAAGCACTACTTAATTCAGTCTATGAAGCCACAGTAAAGCTGATACCTAAAGCACACAGGGACTCAATAAAGAAAGAAAACTTGAGAACAATTTCCCTTCCGAATTCAATGCAAAAATACTCAGTAAAATTCTAGCAAACTGAAGCCAAGAACATATCAAAATGATCACTCACCATGATCAAGTAGGCTTCATCCCAGAAATGTAGGGATGGTTCAATATATGGAAATTCATCAACATAATCTACTATATAAATCAACTCAAAGGAAAAAAAAAAACATGACTATCTCATTAAAAGCTGAAAAAGTCTTTGATAAAGTACAACACCAAAATACAACAGCAATTCATATTGTAAGTCTTGGAAAGATCAGGAATTCAAGGCCTATCATCTAAACATAATAAAAAGCAGTACATAGCAAACCAGTAGCCAACATAAAACTACATGAAGAGAAACTTGAAACGACCCCACTAAAATCAGGGACAAGACAAGGATTCCTACTCTCCTGGTACCTATTCAATAAACTACTTAAAATTCTGTCTAAAGCAATAAGAAAGCAAAAGGAGATCAGCAGGATAGAAATTGGAAAGAGAAGAGGTCACTGTATCACTATTTGCAGATAATATGATAGTATATATTAGAGACTCCAAAAATTCCACCAGAAAACTCCTAGAGCTGATAAATAACTTCAGTAAAGGGGTCTGACATAAAATTAACTCAAACAAATCAGTAGCCCTCCTCTACACAAAGGATAAACAGGCTGAGAAATAAATTATGGAAAGGACACCCTTCACAGTAGTTTAAAGTAATATAACAGATCTTGGTGTGACTCTAACCAAGCAAGTGAAAGATCTGTATGACAAGAACTTCAAGCCTCTGAAGAAAGAAATCGAGGAAGACCTCAGATGGAAAGATCTCCCATGCTCACGGATCAGCAGGATTAACATAGTAAAAATGGCCACATTACCAAAAGCAATCTATAGATTCAACACAATCCCCATTAAAATTTCAACTCTATTCTTCAGAGAGATAGAAATTCTCAACTTCATCAAGAATAATAATAAATAAACAAAACAAAAACAGGAGAGCAAAAACTACTCTCAACAATAAAAGAACTACTGGTAGAATCAGCCTCCATGAATTCAAGCTGAACTACAGATCAATAGTTAAAAAATCAAATAGTATTGGTATAGAGATAAGCAAGAAGATTAATGGAATAGAATTGAAGACCCAGAAATAAACTCATACACCTATGGTAACTTGATATTTGACAAAGAAGCCAAAACCATCCAGTGAAAAAATGCATCATTTTCGAAAAATGGTGCAGGTTCAACTGGCAGTCAGCATGTAGAAGAATGTAAATTGATTTATTCTTATCTTTTTGTACAAAGGTGAAATCCAAGTAGATGCAGAAGTGCCACATATAACCAGATATGCTGAATCTAATAGAAGAGAAACTGGGAAGGAGCCTCGAACACACTGTTACAGGAGAAAATTTCCTGAACAGAACACCAATGGCTCAGGTTTTAAAATCAACAATTGATAAATGGGACCCTAGATAATTGAAAAGTTTTTGTAAAGCAAAGGAAACTGTCAATGGGTCAAAATGACAATCTACATACTGGGAAATATGGGAATATTGGGAAAAATCCTTTACCAACCCTATATCCAATAGAGTGCTAATATCCAAAATATACAAAGAAGTTAGACTCTGGGGAACCAAATACACATATTTAAAAATGGGGTACAGAGCTACATCAAAGAATTCTCAAATGGGGAATATCAAATGGCTGAGGAGCACCTAAAGAACTGTTCAACATCCTTAGTCATTATGGAAATGCAAATCAAAATGACCCTGATATTCTATCCCATGCCAGTAAGAATAGTTAAAATCAAAAACTCAGGTGTCATCAGATGCTAGTGAGGATCTGGAGAAAGATGAATACTCTTCCATTGCTGTTGGGACTGCAAGCTTGTAAAGCCACTTTGGAAATCAATCTGGAGATTCCTCAGAAAATTGGTAATAGTTCTAACTGTAGACACAGCTATATCACTACTCAGCATATACCCAAAAGATGCTCCAACATATAACAAGGACACATGCTCCTCTGTGATTATAGCAGTCTAATAGCCAGAAGCTGGAGACAATCCAGATGGCCCTCAACAGAAGAATGGATACAGAAAATGTGATACTTTTTCACAATGGAGTACTAATCAAGTATTAAAACAATAACTTCATGAAATGTGCAGGCAAATGAATGGAACTGGAAAATATCCTGAATGAGATAACCCATACACAAAAGACACACACGGTTTTTACTCACTGATAAGTGGGTATTACCCCAAAAGCTCAGAGTACCCACTATCAAACACACAAACCATATGGAGCTTAAGAAGAAGCAAAACCAAAGTGTGGATTTTTCAATCATTCATTGAAAGGGGAGCAAAATAATCACAGGATGTTGAGGGACAGAGGGATATGGTAGGGAGTAATGTTGGGGAGTTAAAGGGCAGGCAGGATCTTATGAGGGAATGCATAGGAAAGAAGTACAGAGGGTTAGGAAATTGGATAGAAATATGTAGCAGTGGAGGATGGGGAACTAGAGAGTCCCAGATGCCAGGGAATCGAGAGTCTCCCAGGACCCAAAAGGGATGACATTAGCCTAAATACCCAACCAAGGAACAAAGAACCTTTAAATTCCACCACCTGTTGATAGGCACAATCCCCATTTGAGGGATTGGCCTCACACCCATTTCAAAAATTTTAACCCGGAACTGTTCCTGTCTAAAATGAATGCAGGGACAACAAATGGAGCAGAGACTGAAGAAAGGCCATCCAAAGACTGCCCCACACCTAGGGACTCATCCCAATGATAGACATCAAACCACAATATTATTTCTGATGCCAAGAAGCACTTGCTGACAAGAGTCTGGTATGGCTGTTCCCTGACAGTTTCTACCAGGCACTTGTCTAATATAGATGCAGCCAACTATCTGACTCTGCCTGGCAACCTCAATGGAAAAGCTAGGGTAAGGACTAAATGAGCTGAAGGGGGAAGAACAGCTTCAACTAGCAAGACCACCCAAAGCTCCCAGGGACTAAAGCACCAACCAAAGAGTATACATAGAGGGATCCATGTTTCCAGCTACATGTGTAGCAGAAGATTGACTTATCTGGCATTAGTGGGAGGAGAGGCCCTTGGTCCTGTGGCGGCTTGATACCCCAGTGTACGGAGATGCTAGGACAGTGAGATGGAAGTGGGTAAGTGGGTGGAGAAGCTCCCTCATATAGGCAAAATGGAGGGGGGAAGGGATGGGAGGTTTGCAGAGGAAAAACTGGAAAGCGGTATATCATTTGAGATGTAAATGAATAAAATGATTAAAGATAATTGTTCAATGTACTTACAGGAGGACATTTCCATGTAGCACAACACTGAATACATGATTGGTTATTACTGACTTATCTCACATACTTATATGAATAAAACATCAAGTAGGGAAAATAAATTTAATGAGTATGCTGTACAGAGAAAAGAACTATTGAAATCTATTGATGCTACAATATGTACCAGAAAAAAATTGCTGTGATTATTGGAGATTAGTAACACCAAGTTTGGTAAGGAGCCCCAAGACAAGAATACAACTACCTAATAAAATGCTTAAAGAGAAGGTCCAAGAACCTTCTATACCTTGAAACCATGCCAAATATGTTGTAAATGTAATCTAAGGAGTTAGGGGTCTATCAAAACTTGGCACCATGAGCACAAAAGTATCAGCTTTGGATTAATAAGTGGTATAAGAATGAAGGTGTCATGTACTCTTTTTCTATGATTTCAGAGAAACTGTTATGGAATACAAAGTGTACCATGGATTGAGTCCATAAAAGCCTACAATGTGAATTTGTAAATGTATAACCTACATTGTGGTGGAGACCTTAAGATATTGGAGTTTCTAGATCTCCGAAATACTTGCCAACATGGGTGGCAGAGGGAGTAGATCCAGCTTTAGAAGAGAGATGTATGTTTAAGAAGCAAACATGGAGGAGCAAATCCATCTACATCCTTAATAAGGAAAGACATAAATATCAGACAAGGAAATACAGGATTTTCTGTTTTCTGCTTTTATGCAGTCTTTCTTCATTATGTCTTCATTTCTCCTTTTTGGAAACATAAGTTATTTTCTGTGCCATCATATATATGACGCACACAATTTGTGTATTGGTTCTGCAGGGCTACATCTAAAAGAACCTTGAGTTTCACAGGAGAATTTATACTTTGGACTTTTGAAAATTATTGAGTCTATGAGAGATAATTAAGATATTTAAAATAGGTATAAATATAGTTTTTAAATGCAGTTTTTCTCATGAGATGGCCATGAACTTATGATATAGAAGAAGACAAATATGAGTTCAAATAAGTTAATGTCCCCCAATAGTCTAAGTATTTGAACAATTGTTCCCCAATTGGTAGAACTGACTCTATCTCTTATGCGACATTAAAATGTGCAAGTTGGGTGGAAGAAATACAGCACAGAGAGAAGCCTTTGAGTATTTATAACTTCATTCTACTTCCTGTTCATTCACTATTTCTTGTGAGGGGGTGAGATGCAAATTCTCAGGTTCTGGATAATGTTAGGTCCAAAAGAAACTCCAATATTCTAAACTACAAAATACAATCCAATAAGCTCCACCTAAACTATACAGCATTTCTGACAGATAACAGAATTTTTCAAGAACTTGTGAAACTGGTTCTCATTTACTGAAATGAGTCATTTACTTTACCTTTGGCAGCATGGACACAATGCTGGCTACTTGTGGCACCACACATAAAAAGTAATGATGGCTTCTAACTTTGCTCAGTATCACAAGTGCATGTTACACATTTAAAAGTTCATGTTAGCTTTCTAATCCTTCTCACACCCTCCCCTACCGTAAACTACCCACAGATCATGAACTATATCTCCAATTATTCATTCTCCTTATAAGCATGCTTTCTCTCCTCTCTCTCTCTCTCTCTCTCTCTCTCTCTCTCTCTCTCTCTCTCCCTCTCTCCCTCTCTCTCTCTATATATATATATGAAAATGAACATAATACTACCTGAGGACACAGCTATACCACTCCTGGGCATATACCCAGAAGATGCTCCAACACATAATAAAGACACATGTTCCACTGTGTTCATAGCAGCCATATTTGTAATAGCCAGAAGCTGGAAACAACCCAGATGTCCCTCAACAGAGGAATGGATACAGAAAATGTGGCACATTTACACAATGGGATACTACTCAGCTATTAAAAACAATGACTTCATGAAATTCACAGGCAAATGGATGGAACTTGAAAATATCATCCTGAGCGAGGTAGCTCAGTCACAAAAGAATGAACACGGTATGTACTCACTGATAAGTGGTTATTAGCCCAAAAGTTCGGAATACCCAAGATTTGCTTCACAGCAACCATTGGGCTGAGTGTGAGATCCCAGATGGAGGAGTCGGAGAAGGGACTGAAGAAGCTGAGGGAGTTGCAGCCTCATAGAGAGAGCAACAATTTCAACTGGCCTGACCCCCTGATGCACCTGGAGACTGGACCACTAACCAAAGAATACACATGGAGGGACCCAAGGTCCTGGCCACATATGTGACAGAGGAGGGTCTTGTTAGACATCAGGGGGAGCAGAGACACTTGGGCTTGAGGGTGTTAGATTCCCCAGTATAAGGGAATGCCATGGAGGGAAGACGAAAGTGGGTGGGTGGATGGGTGGGGGAATACCCTCATAGAGGCAGGAGGAGAGGGAGGGTATGGGGGATCCCAAAGGAGAGATCTGTCAATGGGGAAACATTTGAAATGTAAATAAAGTATCAAAAAAGGCATTTAATTGGGGGCTTATTATGGCATGAAGAAGAACAAGTGTTTATGAACGTATTTGAGATATTATATATTATTGGATCAACAGGCAGAAAGTAAAGAAGTAGCTAATTGAGAGTGGCATGTGCTTTTAAAATGTCAAGATACACCCCTATAGCCATAAGTCCTTCAACAAGCCCATAGTTTCTAATCCAAACAACTCCTCCACCTTATAACCAAGCAGTTAAATATATGCCCATATGTAGCTCAGTCTCCTTCAAATCACTATGTAGAAATAACCATGAATAGATAACAAGTAAGCAACACTCCTCCATGGTCTGATTCATCCTCTTTCTCCAGTTTGTTGTTGTTGTTGTTGTTGTTTGGTTTTGATGTTTGTTTTTTTGTTTGTTGTTGTTGTTTTTTGTTTTTACCATGAGTCCATTCCCTATATTTCTTCTGTAATAGAATGTTACTTTGAAATATAGGATGAAAGGGACCATTTTATCCCCAGTTTACTCATAGTATTAATCGCAACAATAGAAAACATATGAGGATAGACTATTTTACCTTGACATTTCACATGGGGCTCAACAATCCTTCTATTCTCAGAGCCTGTCCAGAATCCTTCTTTACAAATGCAGTGAGTGCTGTTGAAGCAGCTGGCATTTTCATTGCACTGGGGGCAGAAAGCTGCAAGGAACACAAAATGCATTGATATATTTTTTCATGTCCTTTGAAGCATATCATTTTATAGGTACTCCAATGTTGAATACAGATGTTCAGGAAGCTTTTTTGTATACATTTCTACCATAAATATCTATTTTACAAATGGTCACATTTCAATTGGGAGACCTTATATTTCCTTTTCTGGGCGATTTCTCTTGCCAAGCCATCGTTAATCACTAGAGGACAAGTTAGTAATGCCTATTCATAAGGAATAGCTCATTAAGTCAATGACTGGCAGAATGCATTTATAAAAAAAACCTCAACTTCAAGATCTGTGGAGATGCATTACTTATAAATGTATGTATTCTTTTACATAAGTTTGATGTATAAGTATGATAACCTGAGTTTGAAACATGCATCACCATACCATCAATGATAGAGGTAGGTGGAAAGACCAGAGGTAGCGTCTGCTATTTCTGTGACTTGGACCCAGTTCCTCCTCAGAAGAACCAAGAATCATATGTGGATTTTGTCTTCTGTATAGCTATAGTGCCTTCATGGTGATATCTTAAGCATCAAATGCAATCACATCACATGTATAATTTCTCAGCTAAGTTATATAAGCAATAATGGTAAAGATAAAGATATTAAAAGTAGGGCAATGGTACTTAAAGTATAAAAATATAAAACTCATAGTTTTATACTCAACAGTGATCATTTCCCTTGCAGGGAGCAATATTTTGTATCCCAATAACTTTTCCCCAGATTTTAACTGTGAATAGACTCACCTGAAATTTTCATTTGTAATATTGACCAGATTAGCAGCATGCCAGGAACTGAAAGAGAAGGAAATATTCTGTTTGGGGTCTTTAGAGGTCTAGCTCTGCTTAGGAGTTGTATATGCTTTGTCCATCCTATAAATACAACTTTTATACTCATAAGTATTAGTTCATTACCATTGTCATGTTGGATTGTGAGGAGCATGAAACTAATGAAGAGTGAAACATTTGTAATAGTGTACCTGTGAGCCTACCAGCAAACTCAACTGTACTTACAGGGCTTTCACACAGAAGCCACATCCACAATCTTTGTTCTATTTTCAATGGTCCCTTTTATTAGCTCTTACCTCTAAGCCAAGCATGAGTAGTATTATAAATGCAATCACTATATGAAGAAAAGCACAACGCACAGAGAATGCAAATATTGGGTGACTTTTGTATGCTTCTGTTTTATTATTCTCTGAAAGAAATACACTGATGTATTATTGTCAACTCAACACAAATCTAACATTTCTTGGAAAAGTGAATCTTTACTGAAGAATTACTCCATCAGATTGGCCTATATACCAACACTGTAGGATGTTTGCTTGATTAATAATGGATGTAGGAGGGCCTAGGCACTTTGAGCAGTGCCACCTCTGGGCAGTTAGTCTTTGTTATATAAGAAAGCAGGCAGAGAAAGCCATGGAAAGCAAGATAATGAACATCATTCTTCATGGACCCTACTTTATTTCATGCTTTAAGTTATTGCCCCAAATTCTCTTTATCATGGATCATATATTATAAAATGCCATAAACTTTTTCCTCCACAAGTTGCTTTTTACCATGATGTTTATTTCTTATTGTGTCAACAGACAGCAAAGTAGGACAAGAATCTAATAACAATTCAAAGTAATGATTTCACATAGTCTACCATGGTGAACCAATGAGTTTAATTGAGATTAATTCCAGGAGCATTTGTGAGGTCTTACTTGTACAAATATGAAACACAGTCAATTGAGGGACAACTATGCCACCAAAGAGTTTATTTTACAGCACAACAATCATTATTTTTTATATATTTTTTTGGAAAACATGGAAAATATGCATTGTAAAATCCTTTCTCCATAAGGGAATATTAGCAAACCTGATGGTGTGGTTTTGTCATGTAAAAACTCACATTTTCTGATTAAAGTGCTCTTTTTCCTCTGAAAAGATCCAGAGTTCCACAAGAAGATGAAGTTTATTTAAATACTATATTTTATATAGTCAAATATGGTTGAGAAATTAGCATTCTGCTACATAACTATGTATAATTAGAAAAAATATATTGTTATAAGTGATTGTTTTAAATATCCTACCTTATTTTATATGTGTTGAGTCTCCAATCTAGAACATGTTTGGTTTTTTTTAATGTGGTATGGCTTCACTCAAACTTAACTTATTAATTGTACTCAAATGCTACACATGGTTGACGGGAATAGTGTTTACTGGAGATATTTAACCTGCAGTAGTATTGACATTCTCAGGAATAAAACTGAAAAATAAAAAAGCACAGACATTGTATTTGAACCTCATATCATCTAGCTGTTAGGAATATCCTCATACATCATTGCACCAATGCCATGAGTTTAGAGCCTCTTCCTTCTTGAGACCAGACATTTAATGATAACAGATCTTAAATGGAGAATGATTGAAGCCAGAAACAACACTCTATTGTGCCCAGAATAGGTCCATTGTTATTCCATATGGCCTTTAGTCAGGAGTGTTTTTAGGACCTTTCCTTCATTTGTACAAGCAAAAAAAAAAAAAAGAAACTATTGCTGTAAGTCTAACTTATATGTCCTGCTCCTGGGATCATTCTCTAAAAGCAATAGTTGTTCTCTCCCTACTCTCATATATGGAACTTTAAAATAGTAAGTTCTGCGCCCTCTGACATTAGTAAAACCACTTTTCACATTACCTCTCATCTGTGGTAATGTGGTACCCTAAAAATCCTTTGTCTAAAGGATTTGATATATCTCTGTTTATCTCAAATTCCACTTCTCAATGCTTTCCGAGTCCAACCAAGAAGAAAGCTCTAAATTAGAAAGCTTCTAATCCAATAACTGTGGCACAGTGAGAATAAATAACCATGATTTGAAGATACCTGTTTCTGGTGCCGTGTTTTTGACCAAAAAGAAGTTCATTGAAAATGAAAGTGATAGTTGAAAGAAAAGTTAGAATTAAGACTGTGATACTGAAAATACTGCAGAAGGTAAATATGATGGATTTCATCTAAGTATGAGATAGGCAAGCTTACCAAATAAGAAGAAGTAGAATGTTCTGGAAAACAAAAGTCCATCCCTGCAATTTCCACCTGACTCTGGTGGAATACCACTTCCTTGTTGACCTTTCTGAGGAACGCATGCAAGCCACCATTGTCCTCTAATCTAAGCTTTCATCTAATTGCAAGAAACTAAATTCTGTGTAAGGATGGCTTCTAAAATGAAATGTCTCCAGCAATTCCAAGAAGAAGAAGGAGGAGGAGCAGCAGTAAGAGGAGGAGGATAAAAATTAGGAGGAGGAGAAGACGGAGAAGATGACCACCCCCAGTTAACCATACATTAAACCTTGGATCTAAACCTTGGATAAACAAGAAGATCCACAACTACTCTTGGCAACTTTGATGAGCGGTATCAAGACATGGTTGGTCAAGACAAGAGTTCATGGAAACTACAAGCCAATCACATAAGAATAAAAGTGAAGAAAGTCCAATTTAATTTATAAAATACTACGACAATGTTGAGAGCTAGCTGATTAAGCAAAGTCCAATGACCGCTATGATAGCTGTAGGAGGATCAAGACCACAGTAGTAGTTAACAAATTCTGGCAGCTGGATATGGGATGTAAAAGTAAAATAGTTGACCAGAAGCCTGGGAACAAGCCAATGAGTGGCATTCCTCTATGATTTCTAATGCAAGTTCATTCCTTGAATTTTTCCCTTGGTTTCCCTTGATGATGGACTATAACCTATAAGATCAAATAAAACTGTTATTTCTCAAGGTTTTTTGTTCAGAGTATTTTATCACAGCAACAACAAAGCACACAAACCAAACCTAGTAAAGAAAGAGAATGAACAGAGGCTGAAATGCAGAGTAGTTTGCTCATCTAATTATTGCTTCCTGCTGTTGTGATTGTGGTGGTGGTGGTGGTGGTGGTGGTGGTGGTGGTGGTGGTGGTGGTGGTGGTGGTGGTGATGATATTGATATGATATTTAAGATGATGGTAGTGGTGGTGTTGCTGTTGAGGATGATGATTAACAATGGGAATGATCATAAAGATGATGATATTGATAATGAACTGGGTTGAGAAACATTTACATTTAACAATCAAATTAAAATTAGAATTTGATGCAAGTAAGTTGTAGATGTCATTTATGTGTGTCTGAACAAAGACATCTGTGGATACTGTAAGTCTCTGTGCAACAATTAAGTTGGAAATCTCAAGACCTGAAAAGCTTAAAACACAAACCAATCAGTGGTTCAATCTGTCCTTATGCTTTTGTGTATACATGTGTATGTGTTTGAATTCATATAGCTGAATATGGTGATCAGAAGTTTGTGTTGTGTGCTTTCATAAATAAGTCTCTACAAACACACAGGGCCTCTAACTGAATCAGAAGTTCACCAGTTTTTCTGGACTGCCTAATCAGCAAGCTCAAGTCCTTCTCTCACTGCCTAGCCAGAAATAATATTGCTGATATATACATCATGAATATACATCATGGTATATTCCACAGGTTCTAGGAATCTTAAATTAGTTAACCATTCTTGCATGCTGAGCCATTTTACCAATTTTCCTTTTATAAAAAGTATGACCACTTCTCATCTAGATATCTAAAGATCACCAGTATTTAATAACTCATAACTAACACTTAAATCATTAATTTTGTCTTCCTCTTCCTATAGATAGTTTTGTTGCCATTAAGATAAAAACTTCACAACAAAAATGTGTACAAGTTCATGATGCATAACATACCATATAAAACATTGACATAACAAACAAAAATGCAAAATGGAAAAAGCTCCTAACCAAAAAATCCAGGATATCCAGGACACAATGAGAAGACCAAAACTATAGATAACAGGTATAGAAGAGAGTGAAGATGCCCAACTTAAAAGACCAGTAAATATCGTCAACAAAATTGTAGAAGAAAACTTCCCTAACCTAAAGAAAGAGATGAATATAAATATACAAGAAGCCTATAGAACTCCAAATAGATTGGACCAGAAAACAAATTCTTTCCATGATAAATAATCAAATCAACAAATGCACAAAACAAAGAAAGAATATTAAAAGCAGTAAGGAAAACAGGTCAAGTAACTTATAAAGGCAGACCTGTAAGAATTACACCAGACTTCTGACCAGAGACTATGAAAGCTGGAAGATCCTGGACAGATCTCATACAGACCCTAAGAGAACACAAACGCCAGCCCTAGCTACTAAACCCAGCTAACCTCTCAATTACCATAGATGGACAAAACAAGATATTCCATGACAAAACAAAATTTACACAATATCTTTCCTACAAAGGATAATAGATGGAAAATGCCAACATAAGAAGAGAAACTACACTCTAGTAAAAGAAAGTAATCTTTCCACAAACCCAAAAGAAATAGCTACACAAACATAATACAACTTCTAACAACAAAAAATAACAGGAATAACAACCACTTTTCCTTAATGTCTCTGACCATCAAGGGACTCAATTCCCCAATAAAAAGACATAAACTAACAGACTGGATACATAGATAGGACCCAGCATTTTGCTGTATACAGGAAATGCACCTCAGTGACAAAGACAGATACTACCTCAGAGTAAAGGGTTGGAAAACCATTTTCCAAGGAAATGGTCCCAAGAAACAAGCTGGAGTAGCCATTCTAATATCTGATAAAATCAACTTTCAACCAAAAGTTATGAAAAAAGATAAGAAAGGACACTCCATACTGATCAAAGGAAAAATTTACCAAGATCAACTATCAGTTCTGAACACCTGTGCTCTAAAAATTGCAGGCAGTATAACAATAATGTTTGTTTAAAATACACAAATATGGCACAGTTCAGGTAAGTGACACAGTCAGAAAAATAGATAGGACTCAAGGGATTGTTTTCTAAAGTATTCGTAAACAGTGATTATGATTGAAATGATTATAATTTTATAGAATTTTACTAAGGTCCATTGGTACAATTTTATTTGTTGCTAATACTTTAAATTCTTTTATCTTCTACATCTGTGTTTTAAATATTTAAAACCTTAAATGTCCTGGAAAAAAAACCACACTTCATTCTTTACAGAAATAGTCAATACAGAACTAGAAATATTTAAGAGGTAACTTCAGCAAGTGTTGTAGGTATCTGATGAGTCTCAGTGTAATGGCCTTGGGAAATACAAAGAAATGTTGCTCTTTGCTCAGAGTGAAGCTCATATATCGTCCAGGAAGAAAATTGGAGGTATTTGAATTTTATGTTCACATTAGGGAGGTGAGTCCTGCATATTTTAGAAGACGAGTATTTATTTTCTCTGAATTTAGTCAGGAGTTGTCAACTTATTTCTAGTTCAATGTGACAGTAGTAAGGTTTTCAAAGTCTACTGAAAACAAGTAGCACTAAATGTGTGATTTATGAGATTAGGTTATGTGTGGTATTTTGAGTAAAGTCAACTTTCCTTTTTCATTTCAAGGGAGAAAAAATGAATGGCCTATAAAACTGTAAGAGTGGATCTGTCAGAAATAATTTCTAATTGCATGATGTTTTTAAAAAGTGATTTAATTTATTTTAATCCTATTTATAATGTTAAAGTTTAAGATGAAGATAATATTGTCTTCTAAACTTTTACCCTAAAAATAGCATTTTAATTATTATAAAAATGTTTCTAAGTAATTTCAAAATTTATTAATTCTGTATTTAATTTTGACATGCATTTCATAATTTAAATTCTTTATCTTCTATATATTTTATCTTTTATATTCATTGAATATAATACTATGATATATATCCCACAGTAGATACATATTTTTATTAACATAAATCCCTAGAAATAAGTTTACTAGATAAAATTTTATGCACAATTAAAAGGGAAAAGAAATAGAAAATTTTCTAGACAGATACCAAATACCAAAGTTAAATCAATATCAAATAAACCATCCAAACATTCTCATAACTCCCAAAG
Source organism: Rhynchomys soricoides (assembly GCA_019843965.1). Classification (NCBI taxonomy): domain Eukaryota; kingdom Metazoa; phylum Chordata; class Mammalia; order Rodentia; family Muridae; genus Rhynchomys; species Rhynchomys soricoides. The sequence goes on from JADRCH010000200.1 coordinate 87,029, forward strand.
AAATAGAAGCACTCATTAAAAGTCTGCCAACCAATAAAAGCCTAGGAACAGATGGATTTAGTGCAGAAGTCTATCAGACCTTTAAAGAAGACCTAATATCTATACTCTTCAAATTCTTTCACAAGATCAAAACAGAAGGAACACTACCCAATTTGTTCTATGAAGCCTCAGTTAAGCTGATACCAAAGCCACACAAAGACCCAACAAATAAAGAGAACTTCAGAACAATTTCTCTTATGAATATTGGTGTAAAAATACTCAAAAATTCTCACAAATCAAATCTAAGAGCACATCAAAAATGATGATTAACCTTGATAAAGTAGGCTTTACCCCAGAGATGCAGGGATGGTTCAATATATGGAAATCCATCAAATGTAATACACTACATAAATAAACACAAAGAAAAAAAACATTTCATTTCAAAATGAAAAAATCATTTCATTAGATGCTGAAAGAGAATTTGACAAAATTCAACATCTATTCATGCTAACAGTCTTGGAAAGATCAGGAATTCAAGGCCCATACCTAAATATAGTAAATACAGTAAATATAGTAAAATACAGCAAACCAGTAGCCATAAAAACTAAGTGGAGAGAAACTTGAAACAATCTGACTAAAATCAGGGACTAGACAAAGCTGCCTTCTCTCATCCTATCTATTCAATATAGTACTTGAAATTCTAGCTAGAGCAATTAGACAACAAAAGGAGGTCAAAGGGATACAAATTAGAAAGGAAGAAGTCAAAATATCACTATTTTCAAATAATATAGTATATTTAAGTGACCCCCAAAATGCCACCAGAGAAATCCTATAGCTGATAAACAACTTCAGCAAAGTGGCCAGATATAAAATTAACTCAAACAAATCAGTAGACTTCCTATACTCAAAGGATAAACTGGCTGAGAAAGAGATTAGGGAAATGGCACCCTCCGTAATAGTCACAAATAGTATTATATAACTTGTTGTGACTATAACCAAGAAAGTGAAAGATCTATATGACAAGAACTTCAAGTCCCTGAAGAAAGAAATCTTAAAAGATCTCAGAAGATGAAAAGACCTCCCATGCTCATGGATTGGCAGGATTAATAAAGTAATATTGGCCATCTTGCTGAAAACAATGTACAGATTCAATGCAATCCCCATCAAAATTCCAACTCAGTTCTTCATAGAGTTAGAAAGAGCAATTTGCAAATTCATTTGGAATAACAAAAAAACCCAGAATGGCAAAAACTATTTTCAACAAAAAGAAAACTTCTGGGGGAATCACCATCCCTGACATCAAGCTGTATTACAGAGCAATAGTAAGAAAATCTGTATGGTATTGGTACAGAGACAAGAAGGAAAATCAATGGAATAGAATTGAAAACCCAGAAATGAACCTACATACCTATGGTCACTTGATATTTGACAAAGGAGCTAAAACTATCCAGTGGAAAAAAGACAGCATTTTCAACAAATGGTGCTGGTTCAACTGGAAGTCAACATGTAGAATAATACAAATAGATCCATTCTTATCTCATTGTACAAAGCTCAAGTCCAAGTGGATCAAGGACCTCCAAATAAAACCAGATACACTAAAACTAATAGAGGCCAAAGTGGGAAAGAGCCTCGAGCACATAGCCACAGAGGAAAATTTCCTGAACAGAACACCAATGGCTTATGCTATAAGATCAAGAATCAATAAATGGGACCTCATAAAATTGCAAAGCTTCTGTAAGGCAAAGGACACTGTCAATAAGACAAAACAGCAATCCACAAATTGGGAAAAGATCTTTACCAATCCTACATCCAATAGAGGGCTAATTTCCAATACACACAAAGAACTCAATAAGATAGGCTCCAGAGAACCAAATAACCCTATTTAAAAAATGGGGAACAGAGCTACACAGAAAATTCTCAACTGAGGAAACTTGAATGGCTGAGAAGCACCTAAAGAAATGTTCAACATTCTTAGTTATCAGAGAAATGCAAATCAAAACAATCCTGAGATTCCACCTCACACCAGTCAGAATAGCTAGGATGAAAAACTCAGGTGACAGCAGATGCTGGTGAGGATGTGGAGAAACAGAAACTTTCCTCCATTTCTGGTGGGACTTCAAGCTGGTATAACCACTCTGGAAATCAGTTTGGTGGACCCTCAGGAAATTGGACATAATCCTACCTGTGGACCCAACTGTATCACTCCTGAGCATATTCCCAGAAGATGCTTCAACATGTAATAAGGACACATTCTCCACTAGGTTCATAGCAGCCATATTTGTTATAGCCATAAACTGGAAACAACCCAGATGTCCCTCAATAGAGGAATGGATACAGAAAATGTGGTACATTTACACAATGGAATACTACTCAGCTATTAAAAACAATGACTTCGTGAAATTCAGAGGCACATGGATGGAACTTGAAAACATCATCCTCAGTGAGGTAACTCAGTAACAAAAGAACACACATGGTATATATTCACTGATAAGTGGATATTAGGCAAAGAGCATGGAATACCCATGATACAACTCACTGACCACATAAAGCTCAAGAGGAAGGAAGACAAAATGTGGGTGCTTCAGTGTTTCTTAGAGGGTGAACAAAATTCTCACAGGTATAAATATGAAGATCAAGTGTGGAGCTGAGTCTGAAGGAAAGGCCATCCAGAGACTACCCTACCTGGGAATCCATCCTGTATATAGCCACTAAACCCAGATGCTAATGTGGATGCTGGAAAGTGCTTGGTGGTAGAAGCCTGATATGACTGTCTCCTGAGAGGCTCTGCCAGAGCCTGACAAATACAGAGGTAGATGCTCACACCCAACCATTGGACTGAGCATGAGGTCCCTGATGGAGGATTTGGAGAAGGCCCTGAAGGAGCTGAGGGGGTTTGCAGCCCCATGGAGGGAGCAACAGTGTCAACATGCCATAACCCCTTGAGACCTCAGGGACTGGACCACCAACCGAAGAATAAAAATGGAGGGACCCATGGCTCCAGCCACATATGTGGCAGAGGATGGCCTTGTTTGACATCAGTCGGAGGAAAGGCTATGAGGGTGTTTGATACCCCAGTGTAGACAAATGCCAGGGAGGGAAGATGGAAATGAGTGGTTAGGGAAGTACCTTCATAGAGGCAGGGGAAGGGGAAAAACGAAAAAAATCACAGTAAGCATGAAATAAATTTTACATTTTTAAAAATAAAAAAAGATCAAAATTGAATAAATTAATGAAAAAATATTCACAATAACATCCCTGATCTCTTCTGTCTCCTTGCATAAGACAAAAACATTGTAAGTACACCAGTGAGAGGGAAGGAACAGTCCAACGTGAGTAGTCAAGGACGATACACTGTAAATACATTAAAAAAACTATGATGTGCAAATTTATCATGTTTTTTTATCTCAATTTTTTATGTCAGGCCTAAGAACTGTTTGCATAATTTATTAGTTCAACACTGAAGATGCTTTCATTATTGTTGTTGCCTTTTATTTTCTTCAGAAAATTTTATGGCTTTATATTTTCACATAAATCTATGAACTCATGTGACAATTAGCTTTGCTGTGTAAAACATAAGTTTTTGATGAAATTTTGGTTTGCTTTTGTTCTCTGTGGGTTTCTATTTTGTCTGGTACCTGTAGGTACTGCATAAAGAATCTCAATCCAAGAAATGATTTACAGATATTTAATAACACAGTTAAATGACACTGTTTCTGTAGACTCTCACAACTTTGGGTAAGAAATGCTACAATAGCAAAGACACTAGAAGATGAAAGAGCCCTTTTCCACTTACCAGGGGCATGAGGCAGGCACCTGCTTCTCATATTTCCAGTTGCTACCATCAACCTTCTGGGAATTTCTTCAACAAGGCTGGGTGAGAGTTCCTGAAAGTAATAATCCAATAAAAAAGATCTATTGGTGGTCAGTAAAATGAAAACACAGATAAATAATGCACAAAACACATTGACATCTGTCTCTTTCCATCAATAACTGCATGTGATAACCCATCTCAAAGAAAATACTTAACAAAGGTGACAAGAGTAACCTTGACTGGAACATGCATGCTTACTCCTCAACAGACAACCAGGAATTGATATTCAATGGAGCTCAATTCTACTAACAGTTGAAATGCAGCTCACACATAGGCAACCCCATGGCAAGACCGTCACTATTGCTTTTCAAATTTCCAGTAACAATCACATTCATTTTGTGATGGGTATCATGATCACATATAAAAGCTCATTGTTAAGTAGTGTGAAACAAAGAGTACTTCTTGATTCACAGGAACATTGTTTTCTATTATTTCACTTAGCTATGTTTTGTAGGTACCTGGGAATATGGAATATATTATAATTAATTCTAGTCACTATATCATGGCAAAACTTCCTTGTTTAGTGTCTGAAATGTCTGAAAGCTAAATTCTTTAAAGACCATTTCATTTCTGTAATTGGCCCACCTCAGGATTCACAACCAACATTCTACTTTTAGTCCTGAATTTCATAATTCCTTTTTTCCAAAATGTGTACAGTCTGAAACTGAGGACATGGCACATTGGGAAAGGTTACTTTCTGTGCAAGCATAAAGATCTGAGTGGAAATTATTAACACATATGAAAAATTATGGCAGCTATACATGTGGGTAACCCCAACAATGGAAATTTTTTTTTTAAATACAACTTTCTGAGTAGTCGTGCTAAAGTAAATGTCAAGTTATAGTTTGATTGGGCATTCTGTCATAAAAGAATAAAGTGGAGAGTGAAAAGACACCTAACACCCTCTCTGACTTCTGCTCCTGAATGCATGCATATAAACCATTATGTGCCCAAAGGCATGAAACACACATACAGAGAGAGAGAGAGAGAGAGAGAGAGAGAGAGAGAGAGAGAGAGAGAGAGA
>JADRCH010000200.1:91912-227913 GCA_019843965.1 Rhynchomys soricoides
AGAGAAAGAGAGAGAGAGAGAGAGAGAGAGAGAGAGAGAGAGAGAGAGGATATAAAAGAAAATAAGAAACAACAGATCTGATAAGATCTCCAAACACACAACTCTTCTCAGTAATTAGGAAGCTGTTTCCAGTTCATGGCCTCTGGGTGAAGGAGAAGTGACCTCTGGGTCACTTTTCTTCAGAGATGTGGCCACTTCTAGATTGTCTATGCTTCATTGGGTGGGTTTATATCAATGGACACTTAGGTATAACTAACTTTGGGTTATAAGAGAAGTAGAAATAATGTTGGAAAGGTCCATGAAAGGTAGGGTCTGGATGGAGTTATTGGAAAGTCAGTATGATCAAAATATATTGTGTGTACAAGTAGCAAATTCTGAAAGAATAAATACAAAAATTAAAAGCATATCTTCTCTAAAAATGAGCTAAAAATTCTTAAATTCATTTTCAATCATCATGTAATTCACTAAGATTCATCATTTGTTGATTTATTCAAGAATTCTAAGGAATTAGTTAATATAGTGAATGTACTGTATGTCGGTGATTAAAATTGAACTGTGTGCTTTTGGTGATACATACTATATTTATGGTGACTTACTAAAATTTGCTATGAATAGCTGGGCAGTGGATTTGTAAAGCAATCAGTAATAGTAAACAAAATTGTACAGGAATTTATCATGTTTGAAATAAGCTTAGCACTGGATCAGGTAGAGACATTACATTACTGTCTTTATACACATATATATTTTAATTTTTACAGAATTAAAACAAGCATGTAGGGTAGAGTTGAGGTGAAAATTTCATGCTGATAAGTAAATAATAACCAACTTAATATCAAGGGGCAAAAGGTTGCATGCTAATAGGTATATGCAATAGGAGCGATGATCAGAAAGCATGATCATGGTATGCAAATCAGAAACTTTTAGACGGATTAAAAGTGTTATGAGTGGTTTGGCAGAAAGTAAGCTGAAGGAAATCACATTTCAGATAAAAGCTCTATTAAAATTAAAATAAAAAGCACAATATGGCCTGGATACTATGGATAATCAGGCTTCTCAATTCTTAATGTCATAGGGAATTAATTTTCTTATATGATTTCTGAGGTGCAGGCTAGGGGGTGAAGGGAAGTCACATACTACAAGACTTGGTCAAAGTGCCAGGAGTAATTAGGTACTAGATAAAAGTTAATTTCTAATTCAAAATTATTTTAGGTCTTGGTATTAGCATGTGGCTAGATTTAGAACTTCAAGTTTTGGTTAGTGGGGAGACTTCAAGTATCACAGTAGGCTTGCTTAGCAAATGTACATAAAGCACTACTGAGGGGTATGAGCTAATCTCTATGAAAAAAAATTGTGCAGCTAGATCAGTAACACAACTGAAACATTTTCATAGGCATTTAAAACATATTTAAATAAAAACATTTACCACATGCATACACACAATTACATCTGTGTACGTGTGTGTGCTTGCATGTTTGCATTGTATGTGGGCACAGAGTCAGTCAGTCATAGACAATCATGTTAATCTCTCAAATACAGAGCAATGCATACTAGTGATGCTACATTAGTTCAATGAACCCATACCACCAGGGACAAAGATATGTTCCAGTTTTGACTATTTAAAAGCTTGAACCACCTTTGGCAAGTATATTTGGAGACCATCAACCTTTCATGTCTTTGCTTTCCACATTGTGTGAGTGTGTTTATTAAGAAAAGAGGAAGAAAACATAAAATAATAAAACACAGAACAGAAATATACTAGAGACTAATTCAGACATAAACATAAATTGACAAAAGGCACTAAATGGAAGAGACTCCCATGGGGAAATTTTTTTGAGTGTCACTGCTGCTGGCCATTTCCACCTCAAACATCTTCATATAAGGAAATAACAAGTGAGACTTTTGCCTTGAAATTTGCCTGGAATGCTTCACCTCCTAATCAAGTTCAAGACACATTCTCTGCTCTCAAGATCATATTACTGTTACTCTTGGGCTAATTTTTCTTCTCATTGCCCCCATTTCACAGGACAGAGATTCTTCCCTGGACAAGGGGTCTTAGAGAACACTCTAAGCAAACATGATTGCATCTAAAGTCAGAAGGGTGTGGCAAGGCCACCTACATATTGAGGTTTTTATTGACCACAGGATGATTTAATAATAAAGTATTTACTATAGCCAATGCCACATAAGCCTTTATGAGCAACAGAAAACCATGGAGATATTTGGTCATAGCTATAGTGAGAAAATCCCTGTGTAGTCAGCCAGAATACCTGTAATTGATGTAAGCACAATTTTGCATTTGCATTAAAGTCTGTCTAAGTATTGGCACAGATATTGTTACACATTTTCCCCTGACCATGAAACTATGCCCTTGAAATCACTTTCTGAACCTGACTGATGACATCTTCTGGATAATTTCCTGGTATTAGAAAACTATATGCAATAAAAGGCTTATCCTAACTGGGACACTCCCTGCTTACACACGTTTGTCTGTGTATTTGTATGTGCACTTACATGCATTAATGTGCATATAGATAAACATGTATAAAAATATTGGCAAATTAACTTAGTTCCAATTGTTTCATGGAACAGACTATAGGAACTGAGCTACATCACAAACCTTTGTGCCTACTTTTGTTGCTTATCATTTTTAGAATTGCAAGAAGTAGCAATGAACAGAAGTGAATTACAGAGGCAACAGCAGAGGAAATGAAAGGAAGAAGAGTATCACAGGCAGGAAGCAGAGGCAATGCAGATGATGAACGTTATGAAGAGATCAAGATTAGTTGCTGCAGTTCATAGCCACTAGATGAGTTTCAGAGACTTGTCTAACCCCAAGACTATAATTTGGAGGGCTTCAACCATAACTCCTGTTAAGCTTCTCAGAAAGTCTTCATAAGACCAAAGAACCAGCAGGTCATGTATGACTCAGAGGTTCTTTTTGTTGTTATAGTTCATTAGGGCTGAAAGCTGAGTACTTGCTATTAGTGTTGTTAACTGTTGAAACCTCTATTGGTTGTTAAAGTTCACAACAGTAATCCAACATGATTGCCTAATGTTATACTCCTCTGTGTTCTCAATTCTCAGATAAAGGTAATAATTGCTCTTTTGACCCAAAACTGCAATTCTTTTTATCTCCCAGTCCAGCCTGTAGGATTAAAATGTTCCAAGGCTTGAAACTACCAGCACTAGGAGAGTTTCTTTTTGTCTATTTGTGACTTGTAGACAGGTAAAGCAAAAGACTCCATGTCAGGTGTTTGGCAACACATGTGAGTCTATTTTCATAAAAATATTTCTGAAAATCACATTCAAAACTTACAGTATCAATTGCTTTTAAAATTTGTGGCTGGAAATGTGAAATAACTGAAACTCCAATGGCACCAGCTATTTTACATTTTAAACAAAATATAAGTACTTTATGTGATGAATACATTTTTAAATTAAAATAATGGAACTGACTAATGTAATAATAAATGAGTCACTGTAGTAAGGGTTTGCATTATTCGCATCATTATAAAACTGAGAAAAGATTTACCTAAAGAAAAATGACAGTGTATGTCAGTAACATAACATAAAGTGTCCTGTGCATATCTTCATCAACAACAGTGTTCTTTGTAAATCTGTGAAATAATAAAATGTGAACACGTTGCTAAGGACCTATATGGAGATGATTTGCACTAATGTATAAGTGAAAATACAGAATGAGAATATACCAAATTTTCATAATTTAATATCATAAATAAAACATTACTTCACAATTATATTAAAGAAACTTAGGAAATTTTTGAATTAATATAAGAATAAAAATAAAAATAGATTGTACTACCCAAATTCATCACCAAAGCACTACAGAAAATGAACTTGCAAGGGACTAATGCCTACACAGAATCCTTCAAGGAATAAAGTGGATGATAAAGAGGATCTTCTTGCAGAATTTCCAGTCAAAGGAGTTTTAACTGACACAAAAATCATGAGTGATTTTTTTCTCCTACTTTCTATGGCTAGTTGTTAATATAAAAGCTACTTACTTCAGAGATGATGAATTTTTGCTTCTCACCCAGTCTGGAACATTCTCAGCACAATGAAAAAGGAAGTGCATCACTGCTTATCTTGTTCTCTCTTTCTCAAGGAATTTTGTGGTCACATGAGAAAACTGAACTTTTGGTGGAGGAGTTTGCTTAACTCTAATTAGTTCTCTTTTCACTAGTGCTAAGTAGATCATGCAGTGCCTAGGGTGTATTTAATTGAAGAGTCTCAGAAAACAACTTATTAAATGGTAGTACTCTATAGGCAGAATGGTGTAAACTCCTAAGTTTACAAGTCCAACTTTGAAGTGACATCTTTAGTTGAATTCTTTATTCTGTATGGACCCCACTTTTTTAAAAAAAAAAGACTTCAGACTTACTACTAGGCTTCACATATGCTCAGTGAGGGAAGTTCAACTAAGCCCCAATTCGAACACCCAATGAATTCTTACAGGAAATATAACCAATACATTATGGAGGAATAGAGAACAGAAATACTACCGCAGAAGCCATAGATCTCTATACTTAATGTGTTGGTGATTATAATTAAATGTTTTCCAATGAAATTTAAAGAGTAGGATGAAAATTAACATGCCTTTGTCTCACTACATTCCCTATGGGACACCTAACAATTCACCACTTTTTGAAAATTTTCACATATTTCTACTTATTCCTGAACAACAAAAGAGCTCCCAGACAAGGCAATCATATGAACCTACTCTACAATGAAAATTTTTAACTTGTCTTTAGAATGGTATCCTGACATCTTGCTGTGTTTATGTTAGAAGACTCTTGTTAAATTCCACTATACTCCAGAAAATAGCACTTTTTCTGGCAAACCAAAATCCACATCTTGTAATTTGACTCTAATCCCAGGCAGAAATACGAAAAATATTAGCATTATTTGCCTTCAAAATGACTTTTGCATTTCCTGTTCTCCTTTTGTTTTAGTAAATGGAAAAGGTCAATGTAATGACTTCCTCAGAAAATTGCCATGGGACAGTTATAGAACTTGATCTTTCAGTAGTACTAAGATACTCCACATCCTAATCCAAAAGTAGAAGCATTTGCTTCTGTCATAGTCAATGTTATTGAAATAAAAGCTTCTAAATAAAGCTAAGTTCATAATTAAGAGAAAAATTTAAATTCTAAGCATTGTGTATGATTAGTGCTCAGTGTTTCATTTCATATGTATCCTCACAAAGGAATGCATATATTTTCTGTATTTGGGTATTTTTATTCAGAGATAGACATGAAACATGGGCAGGTAGTTGGATTTTGCACATTAAACAACAGCTTATAGGGTGTACAATGTAGTATTGACTTGGTGGTCATATGAAAGAGAATCAAAGCTTGTTATCAAATTCCTTCACTTTAGTTGCCAAGCTATTGACCCCCAGAGGTATAAGGAGAGTCCTGTTAATTATAATCATTTTGATGACCAAATATCTGCCTATAAACACATTAAAATGATATCTCCAGACCAGGCAAGCTGGTCTCATTATAACAAATGTCTAGGCAACAAACAATAATATGATTTAAGTGAAATATTATAGTTTAGTTTTTTATATGTTCATTGTATAAAATTATGGCAATTGCATGTATGTGCTTCTGGTTTTTTCTCATATTTATTAACTCTCACTCTTTTTCTCACTTCCATTCATGCCCTTTTTGTTTTGTTATGTTTTATGATTTTTTTTATTAATCATTTTATCCATTTATATTTCATATGATATACCCCTTCCTGGTTACCCATCTACCAACTCTAATCACCAGAGCTAGAGGGAGGGAAGGATCTGGGATGGAATGAGGAGGGGGAGGGATAAAGGGGGCACAAACAGGTATTAGAAGGGACAGGAGAGAAGTACAGTGAATTAAGAAATTGAGTAGAAACATGTAGCATAGGGGGATGGAGAACTGGGAATAACCACTAGAAAGTCCCAGACTCCAGGGAAGTGAGAGGCTCCCTGGAGCCAAAGGTGATGACTTTAGCCAAAATACCCAGCAAATTGGAAGATACAACCCATAGAAACTACCTCCAGTAGATAGGCACAGGCCCCAGTAATGAGATGGGGACACCCATGCACCTCAGAAATTTTAACCCAGAAATGTTCCTTTCTAATGGAAAGACAAGGACAAAAATACTAACAGAGACTAAAGTAAAAGCCATCCAGAAACCACCCCACCTAGGGATCCATCCTGCTGCAAGCACCAAACCTCACACTGTTGCTCACGCCATTCATGCCTTTTTGATATTATCCCTTTTCTCAAATATTCTCTCTTCTATTTCAGTGCCATACAGGTAAACAAATGGTACAAAAATGACAGATACTAGCTAGATAGACAGTACTAGATAGATGATTTATAGATAGATAGATAGATTGATAGACAGATGATCAATGATAGTAGATGATAGATATTAAGTTGATAAAATAGAGTACTTTCCCATTTGTGAGGAAATATGTGATATTATTTAATACAGTGTGATGATATTCCCTGTCAGTAACACCATTTTATTTGTCTTTACAACTGATTAAAGCCTAGTGGGTAATTCATTCCATACTTTATCTATTAATTTGCCAGCATGTGTAGAAACTGATTTTTGTTGCCTATTTTGAGTAGTCACAAGAATTTTTTAGAAATATCTCAGGCTGGTTAATCTTCTTGGCATATACGCTCTCAGGCATTTTACTATCTGACGTGCCCTTCTAAACACGACTGATTCCTTGGTCCACATGACAACCAATAATCTCAGAGGCAATAATTTGAAGACATGTACTCCAGACAACTCTTCTGCATTGGATGAAAACTGATATGGTCACTCAACTGTGTCTATCATTTAGATTTTGAACACAAGACTGCTGGACAAATTTACAGTTCATGCAGAAGGAAATAACAAGTCTAGCTGCAGTCATATACAATATTCCATAGATGACTTTTCTCTATAATCAATAGGGTATCGTATTTGGTAGAGAAGCAAGTTGTTTCAAAAACAAACATCTACCCACCACATATAAGTTCCAAACACAAGCCATAATATATTTAAATCAAGATTTACTCTGAGAAACTGATAAGTTTATTTAACTTACGAGGCACAGATGTGGTTTATGTGCAGGAATATAGGTGACACCAGAGTAGCTCTACTATAAAATATTTATTTCCATTAAAGTTGATGTCATCATAGCTGCATGGATGGATATGTTCAATTAACTTTGTCCATCCTATCTTTATACTGTAATATCTCCATAGAACTCAAGGCCATAGCACGATGGGCATAACTGCATATAAAAACTAAGAGGAAAAGAGTGAATATCAGGTGATGGTTCAGTGACTTTCCCCAATACTCTTTCTGTGAGGGGATATCAACCATTCACAAATTTGTTCATGATGAACACTTGCAAGCAGACACAGCAGTTCTGATGAAAACTGCCACAGTTTTGCTTGGAGGAATGCATTTTCAACACTCATATTGTCACTTTTATATTACCATCACAGAATCCCACCTCAATTTTCCAATTCTAAGAAACTAACACTTAGGCTAGAAACAATTCAGTATAGTCTAGTCATATCTCCAAATGTAACAAGGATACCATAACTCAAGGTTAATGTATAACAAAATTTGTTCTCCAATTCTCTTTACACTGGAAAGTTTTCCTATTAATATCTGCACCTTTGATCCCTTGGGCACTTTGTCTTTAATTAAAACCATGATTCAGGCAACAGTAGGCACAGAAATATGAAGGTGAGAATTCAGAAATATGTACACTTTTTATTTTTCCAATCCACTCCTTCCTTGTTGAGATTTTACATATGATGATGTGATGTACCTTCCACATTTCAGTAACTATTTATTCCTTTAATATTATAAAGCCAAGAGTGGAACACATCCACCTATCTACACACTCACACAGTAAAACCCAGTTTTTCACATCCTTGGCAAGTTTTCTGAACCTGTACCTAACTAAATCAATATATAATGTATTAATTAAAAATGTCATCAAAATGGAAAACATGTTCTCTAGGTAATCACAGGTTCACTATTGGGTCTATCAGTACAAGTGCCACACAATACTTAAAAGATAGCAGCATGTGAGCCAGTAGAAATGCAAGCATGGTCCATGGACAAGCTCAGGATGATATACTTCTAAGGAGGCATTTGCTGTTGACAGTTGCTGCAGGAGACTCTTTTTTTGGAGGAGTATCATGACTGGTCCATTGCACATTTTCATTGGATAGTCTCCTGCTCATACCCATATGAAAAGTACTAATTGAAGGCTGTAATAGTATCTAAAAGAATATTGGAGTGGATAAATAGAAGGGAGAGAATATGAATATACTACATTACATACACTCTACAATTCTCAAAGAATAATTTTAAAATTTAATTCTAAAAAATATATGAATGTCTACATCCCAAAAAATGCACAGCAGAGAAATGAACAAATTCTACTCTGATGTTAAAATCTTATCAACTTCCACAGAAGAGAAAACCACATTTCAAGAGAAGGAGGAAACACCATCCCCACCACCATATGGTTGCAAAGCAGAACACACAAACACTACTTCCTCCTTTACAAGGCTCTGTTTAAAAGAAATTTCTACTCAGCAAAACACCACAGCACAGAAAAGGCTGTTGAGTACATGTGTTTTGTTAATTGGGATCCATTGCTTCTATACTGAAAGAGAAGAAGTGAATCCAATATAACCTATTGTCTGTATTCTGTATATTCTGTAATGGTAAGTTACACTAAAGGCAAATAGTCATTTTTAGTGTATCATAGAAATGTGCTTTGTTGGTCAGGTCACAGAATTTGAAACAAGATTTTTGATAAGTCTCTAAATTGTCATAGTTTCAAGCAAGGGGATTTTTTTCACTTGTGCTTGTACTTAAACACAGTTGCATGCTTCTGAACATTCTTGCTAATGTATCTGTGCCTTGAATTTAGGCTCTGTATTGTCCTCCATTTTTTTACATTATTAATACAGTGCTTAACGTAGTCAAACTGACATTTAAGATTATATCTGTAATGATTAAACTTTTCCACTTGATGGGATTTAGAACTGCTGTGGAAATAAAATTCTTCTCTTTTCTGTGGAGAAAACAACTAAAGTGAGTAATTGGAGGTTGAAATGCCCACCCTAACCCTAAATGTGGATAGACAATTGTATGGCCCACAGATCAGACCTGAATAAGAAGGAGAAAGAAAGTTGAGCAGACTCGTTCATAGTTCTCTTTCCCAACTGCAGATTTAAAATGATCAAGAGTCTCATGCACCTTTCATCATGGTGTTCACTCTACAAAGCCCTGAACACATGAACAGTAAACCAGAAGGAAACTTCTATCTTAAGTTACCTTAACAATCATATTTTACATAGCAACATGAATAGTCACAAGGCATTCTTCCATTTTAAATATATATAGGGAGAAGTGAGAGCTTTGAGTGAATGTGTACTGTTGACATGAGCATTGTTATGCTAAGGTCTTCATGGATCCAGACACATGGATGAAAGAAAAAGCATCTGGGATGCTCAGACCTGAGTAAAAAAGCCTTTCTCTTCTCCAAGTATAGGTTTTGTTAGTGTGAAGAAAATTTCCACCACAGGTATCTCATCTTGGGTCTTGATACTACTCACCATACAGATAATGCTTATACCAAGATTACCTAAATGTGTATGTAAACCCTACCTCCTTATTTATGTATGCATAATAACTACATAAATGCAATAATATAAAAGTTTTGTTCAACTATATAGAATAAAAACATTTAATTATCAGGATACTTTGGAGAACAAAGATTGACTCACCACAGCATTTGTTTTGGCTGTATGTCCATGTCATTTTTCCATTCTCTTTCTCCCCCAAGGCAGACCTATCTCTGAGATCATGCAAAAATGTGGACATTCAGTCCCAGAGAATTACTAATATTTAAATGCTTTCTGAGGAAGTTCAGCGGTCTGGAATTTACAAGTAAAATGTATATGTCTGTAATGATGTATAGAAACTATTATCAAGGTCACTACCATTAATCTAGATTTAATTGCCTTCTATGACATGACCACCTTATGTAATATATGTATACATATAAATAAATTTCTCTATTAACTTAATTTCAAAGGTATGTGATGGGTGCATGTTATAGATTTCAAATCAGATGTCCAAAGCTTAGCAAGATTTAAGCTGATATGTTACTTTTCATATCAGAAATAATAATATCCAGCCTTCATTTGCTGACCTCAACAGAAATGTATTCTTGCATGGGCAAAAGTGTTCAAGTAGTCACTTGTCATGGAAATCTACAGAAGTAACCTGTTATAAAACAATAGGAAATTCAGACAACAACTAAAGACAAAATAAAATGTTATCATTTCACCCCTCATTGTTCACCCAAGGAAACTATCAACACATGTTCAACCAAAGTTACACATAGCAATATTCATTGTAACATGGCTCTTAATGTCACAATTATAAACACAGTAAATAATTATATATGGGCTCATCCATCCACAGAATACTGTAACTTTATTGAAGCATAAGGAATGTTGTGTGCTCCAGTGTGCATGAAGGTTAAAAAAGTTTAGTGTAGAAAATAAATAGCAGAGAATGTGGGTGGGGGAGTGTGGAGTTCAGTCAGCAAAGTAATTGCTTTGCAAATAAGACTGTTTCTGTTAAGTTCTTAGGCCTCGTGGGGAAAAAAAAAAAAAAACAAACACACAAACAAAAAGCCAGCATGTTCATACATGCTAAAAATCCCAATGCAGAGAAGACAGATATAACTGTGTGCTTAGAGTTTCATGGCCAGCTTAGCTACCTTGATAAACTTATTACCAATAACAGTCATTTTACAATTAACACAATAACAACTGAGGTCTCAATCTGGATGTCTAATAAACAAATATGCCCCCAGTATATAACTAATACAGATACAGAGGGCTACAAGTACTAGGTTTTTTGGTTGATATGAGCTATCTAAATCAATAACTGTATAGAGCAAAAACAGCATATGATAGTCTCTGCAGGCTTGAAAAGCCAGAAAGAAGGGATGATTGCTCATCAGTTCTGGAGTTTCCTTAGATGTTGTGAAAATGGCTGGAAATAAATATTACGAACTAACCATATTAAATTATTTAAATTCTTATCTTTGTATGTCTTTTATCTTAGTAACAAATAATAAATGATAAATGATTGCAACATGTAGCCTTAAGCTGTAACCAGATGTCCTAGTTTCATTTTGAAAAAATCATATGTGTCATTCTTATAACTTTGTTGGTTAATATTGACTTCTTCTCTTTAGAAAATGACCTTTCATTCTGCATCCATGCTGATCATGCAGAAAATGATGACAGGAGAAGACACCCTGTGAACCAAGCCAAAGATCAAGTTTTACTTACATGAATGTGTCACAAAATCTAACCTTTCTTTATTTCATTATTTTACGTGAAATCAAATCCTCATGACAAGCTGTAGATTTACTTGTGTTGCTAGTAGTAAAAAAACTGTGAAGAATAAGCAGTAATAAGTAATTCAGACAGTTGATGTAGCCTGGTGATAATGCATATGACAAGTGGGTACCCTACAGACTCTGGTATATATTCCCATCACTAAAAGGAGGAAGCAGAAGAAGAGAAAGAGGAATCATCACTGTTTTTTAGTGACACAATACTTACCCTCCCTATTAAACTAAATTAGAATCTCTTTTTTGTCCACATTCTCATCAACACTTACAATGTTTTATAAAATTGCAATTCTAACTAGACTGAAATAAAGGGGTGGGTTTTTTGTTTTGCAGCTTTTGCTTCAATTTCTATGATAAATTGTCTTGAGCTTATTTATATATATTTTAGGTAAATTTGTGTTTGTTCTCTTGAGAAAAGTCTACTCATATAATTTGTTTATACTAACAATGAATTTTACTGATGCTAAGGTTTTTGAGGTTTGATTATGTATTCTGGGTATTAAGTAATCATATGAATGCCACTCAAGCATTTTCTCAGACTCTAAGAATCATAAATGGTATATTGTTAGGAACTGAAACACATACTCAAGAAAAGAGAAGGGAGTGGAGAGGGAGAGGGAAGAGGAAGAAGAAAAGAAGAAGAAAGAAGGAGAAGGAGAAGAAGAAATATGGGGGATGGGTGGATGGATGGATGGATGGATGGATGGATGGATGGATGGATGAGTGATTGGACATTTGTAACTTGGAATGAATAAAGACATGAAAATATCACAGTGAATTTTTGTACTTAACACATTTCAACAACTAAAATAGTGATAAAAGTAGAACTAAAACACTGATCCCTCTCTTATCTCTTTGATGCTCTGAAGCAGTGTTGCCTTTTTCAAAAGAAACTTGAATCCAAACTTAAACAAAAAACATGGATGCATTCATTTCATTATGTTTACCTATGTAAGTATATCTTAGTTAGGGTTTTACTGCTGTGAAAAAACACCATGACCAGGCATCTCTTACAAAGGACGACATTTAATTGGGGCTGGCTTACAGATTCAGAAGTACAGTCCATTATCATCAAGGCACAAGTGTTTTGACTTAGTTTTACTGAAATATAATTTTATATATTCTATACTTCCTTATCCAGGAACCACTCTTCAATGTTGTGCAAAACTTATTTCATAACTTCAATAACTGTTTCCATTCTCAGGGTCCCAATGTTGGCCCTATTTCATTTTCTAATAATTTCCTCAAACATTCTTTCCAAGTCAAACATTAATCTGGAACTACCATTGTACAGTTATTACATTGTTTCCAAGATGAGAGACACTGCATGCACCTGGACCATTAGGATTCTGTTGTGCCGTGTCCCTATGCCTCAATTTTTAATTGTTTAAGAATCATTACATCAATGAACATCTAGTTTCCCAGAATTCACCAGAGCAGAAGGAAAAAGAAATAGGAACATCAGATACAATAGAATAATTATGCACACCAAGGCCAACTGAAAAGAAGTCATGCACAAATGAAATCTCTACAGCTGTTTTGTGGGGCTAAGGTTAGAAGTGGGAACAGCTGTTTTTTTGGGTTTTGTTTTGTTTTGTTTTTTGTTTGTTTTTTGTTTTTTGTTTTTTTTACAAAGCGCTGCCACGGATTACTGAGATGTCTCTATCCAGGCCTACTGCAGTCAGTCCCTTATTTCAGACGGTGGGTTCCCTGGAGAAATGTGTCTCCTGCTTCTCAAGGTCCCAGACACCATCCATTTCTACAAGGAGCTGCCGCAGGCTTCTGAAATGTCTCCATCTGGGTCTTCTGCAGGCAGTCCCTGTCATAATATCCTGTCCACAGTAGCATATAAGTAGGTATACGGATAGAAAGATGATATAACTGTTAACTAAGACTGAAAGATAAATGAGAGTTAGATGATAGATTGTCAAAACCAGCTTGACATCCAGGTACTTGAGAAAGGCAGTGAGGTGTGGAGTCCATGATTAGAGTTGGTGCTGATAGCGACCAATGGGGGCCACCACTGCTAGTGGAAGTGGAAGGTGATATAAGGGGTCATCACTGATAGTGCTGGGAGCAAAACTTAATTATCTGAGTCCAGGACGAATGACCAGTGAGAAACTCTCAACCCTTTCAACTCTTAAGTGGCTAGCAAGAAAGGAAAGAATGGAGAGAAATTCGTGCACACACACACATACACACACAGTCACTTCCTCACTCAGTCAGGCCTGACCACCAGTTTCATCAGCTTCACAAGTATACATGGATACTTATATACAAACACATATACCTATATACATACATGTGTATATACATATAGACAGACAGACATATATACATATTGTACACACACACATACATACACACACACACACACACACACACACACACACACACACACATTTGGTGGATGGACCAGAGCCCCAAGAGCAGCATATTCTTTTTCTCTCAGCCTTTTCATAGCTTCTTAGACAAAAGTTCTTCATGAAATTATCCCACAGATAAAATGGTAGACAAAAATGGTACAATATCCACAAATTGATGTTGATAGTAAGTTCAAAGCACTATTTCATTTCATATGCTCATTATATGTTCAAAGCAATTTGATTTGGTCTCACTTATCACAGGGCATACTTATGGCCTCATCCTTGGACCAGACATATGAGTGTTTTTCCTTGATCACCAATCTCTCTCAAACCTAGTTTTCTTCAAAGTGCAATTTACAAAACCTCATTTTACACTTTACTATGCAGTTTTAATTTCTATTCTATGAGGGTGGGGCACAAATATATTTTTGATTCTAACTTTATTATATCTTTCTGGCACAACAACTAAAACTATTCCCTTAAACTATCTTCCTAAAATTATTTGAATCAAATCAAGAATTCTATAAATTCATTAAAACATCTAAACAACACTAAATCACGAAAGTTTATCTTATATTGATTTACAGGAAATTTACCCAACAAGGTGGTCTTATGCCAAGGAATCATTAGGCTATGTTACAGTAGTAGGAAAAGCATATCAATAGCGAGAAGCAAACCTGGGATGAAATGTCTCTGGTCTTTCTCTCACAAAACAGGCTGATCACAACCATGCAAAATGGTGGACTAACTTCATAAAATTAATATTCTTGCCAGACTTCCCACATGGCTTGTACCGATAAATAGAGAGATAATAGATGGTATATATAGAAATCATACATGTAGACTTTACATAGATATAGAGGGGAAAATATGTATGTATATATATATATATATATATTTAAATGACTGAGAGATTCATAGATAATATTGATCTATAGATAAATAAGTAGATAGATGAGGAATGACAGATAGATACATAGATACATAGATGATAGATAGATGGAGATAGATGATAGAGAGAAAGAGAGAGAGAGAAATAGGATATATCTATTGATGACAGAACAATAAAGAGAAGAGGACACAAGGTATTTGGAAATATATGTATATGTTTTACTAATTAATTACTTTATTTATTTATATCTCACATGTTGCCTCCTGTCCTGGTACCCCCCTCACATTGTTCTTCCCCCCATGCCTCTTCCTCTTAACATCTCACTGGGTGTCCCCTGAAAATTTCCCACCCTGGGAAATCAAGTCTCTATAAGATTAGACATATCCTCTGCCACTGGGACCAAACAAAGCAGCCCTCTGCTACATATATGGTGGGGCTTTGGAACAGCCTGTGTATATGCTTTGGTTGGTTGCTCACTTTCTGGAAGCACCCAGGGGTCCAGGTTAGTTGTCACTGTTGGTCTTCTTATGGGGTTGCCACCACCATCAATTCTTTCAATCCTTCCCCTAACTCTTCCAAAAGGATACACAACCTCCATCCAATGCTTGGCTGTGAGTATATGTGTCTGCATAGAGTTTCTCAGAGGACAGCTATTCGAGGCTTCTTCTGCAAGAACAGCATCAGTGATAGTGTTGGGGATTGGTGCTCTCCCACGGGATGGATCCCAATAGAATACCAATGTCTCAGGACATAAAATCAACAACTGATAAATGGGACCCCTAGAAACTGAAAAGCTCCAGTAAGACAAAGGACATTGTCAATAGGACAAAGTGGCATCCTATAGATTGTGAAAATATTTTCACCAACATTACATCTGACTTAAGGCTAATATCCAAAATATATAAAGAACTCAACAAGTTAGACTCCAAATAAACAAATAGCATAACTAAAAACTGGGATACAGAGCTAAATGGAGAATTCTCAGCAGAGGAATATTGAATGGCCATGAAGCACTTAAAAAAATGTTCAGCATCCTTAGTCATGAGGGAAATGCAAATCAAAACGACCCTGATATTGCACCTTACACCATTCAGAATGGCAGCAAATGTTGTGCAAGGATGTAGGGAAAGGGGAACACTCCTCTACAGCTGATTGTATAACCACCTGGAAGTCAATCTGGTATTTCCTCAGAAAATTGAAAACAGTTCTACCTGAAGAACCAGGTATATTGCTCCTACATATAAACCTAAAAGATGCTTTCCACCATATCATAAGGACACATGCTCCATTATGTTCTTAGCAGTCTTATTTGTAATAGCCATAAACTACAAGAAATTCAGATATCCGTTATCTGAAGAATGAATACAGAAAATGTGGTTCATAGACACAATGGAATACTATTCGGCTATTAAAAACAAGGACTTAAAGACTTTTTTATTGTAATTTAAATAATTTTATTTATTTATTTATTTATTTATTTATTTGATATTTTCTTTATTAACATTTCAATTTTTTTTCCTTTCCAGGTCTCCCCTTCGGAAACCCCCTATCTCATTCCCCCTCCCCCTGCCTCTATGAGGGTGCTCCCTCACCCACCCACCCACTTCTGTCTTCTCACCCTGGCATTCCCCTACACTGGGTCATTGAACTCCCTTAGGCCCAAGGGCCTCTCCTCCCACTGATGTTCAACAAGGCCAATGGATCGAACTAGAAATTATCATCCTGAGTTAGGTAATCCAGACCACAAAAATATATTAGATCTGTATATAAGGATTCTTTTACTCTCCTTTTTCATCTTTAGTCCTTTTTTTTCTTTATTTATTCTACCTAAGATTTCAAGTAATGTACAAAGCAAGATTGGAGAGATAATTGCCTTATTCCTGATTTTGGTAGAAATGCTTGGAGTTTTTCTCCATTGATCATATTTACTATGGAATTGTATATTGTTTTTATATTGAGAAAATTCATATACTGTCATTACTTATATCATGCAGGAATGTAAGATTTTGTTGAAAGACTTCCTATCATATGTCATGTAGATTCCATCATTAGTTTTATTGTATTATGCCCTATATTTATTAATTTACAGATGTTAAATTATCCTTGTATCTCTTCATGAAATCAAATAATCATCTCTCTGATTCCCTCTCATTTCAAATGGTTGTGATGGAAAAGTTAGTAGTTAACTTGATAATTCTGGCTTTACAAGTGACTTTACCTTTCTCTCTTGCTGCTTTCAATACCTTTTTATTACTCGGTGGTTTTGGTGTTTTAGTTGTCATAGGTATTATTTTTCTGTCCTTGTGTGTTTAGTGTTAAGTGTGTTACTTGTATCTGGCTGAACATTTTTTTATTTAGGATTTTAGTATATTATTTGTAATTTCATAAGAAATATGCTATGATGTCTAAAACTTTTATTTTAGGTCAATGCTAGCAGCCAACTATTGGATTGAGCACTATGTCCCCAATGGAGGAGTTATAGAAAGGACTGAAGGAGCTGAAGGGGTTTGCAACCCCATAGGAAGAATAACAATATCAACCAACCAGACTCCCCAGTGCTCCCATGAACTAAGCCACCAACCAAGGAGTACACAAGGAGGGACGTATGGCTCCAGCCACATATGTAGCAGAGGATGGTCTTGTCAGGCATCAGTGGGAGGAGAGATCCTTGGTCCTATGAAGACTCGATAGATGCCCCAGTGTAGGGGAATTCGAGGGCAGAGAGGCAGGAGTAGATGGGTGGGTGGAGGAACACCATCATAGAAGCAGGGGTAGGGGGAATGCATAGGAGGTTTTCAGGAAGGGGGAGAACTTGGAAAGGTGATAACTTTTGAAATATAAATAAAGAAACTATCCAATAGAAAAAAAGAATAAGGTTGGAGGGAAGAGTGTAGCAACTCATATCTCAACTTTCATTATTGTTCTCTTACTTTTTGGTTCCTTTACCATTTTCTCCATTGCTACTCTCTAAACAGCACCAGAATTGTTTAGTATATATAGATATTTTTCCTAAACTCTCCACCAGGTGGAAATTTATGTACATTATTTATCTCTTAATGACAAAATCCATTTGCTAATCTCTGAGTTCATTTGAATGACCATTGATCACCTCATATATTTGAAATCTATTTTACTTATGTTGTTCTATTTGTTGGAGAGTTTTGTAGTCTATATCAAAATAGTGTTTCTCTGTCATTAGCAACATTTCCTAATTGATATCATTATTGTAGATAGAGAACAGAGAAATGGGAAAAACAAATGTTGGAGAATCATTACAAAGAGAGGAGAGAGGCCAATAATGACCACCCGGTAATCTACATGCCTTAACTGAAATGATTCATGCAAAATTGTTACTGACCACCATGCTGATTAAGCAATGTTTTAAAAAATTAAGGTTTTGCTTTTTTTTTTTTTAATGGTGAGACCAAGAGCAGATTTATGCCTCTAAAAAGGCTCTTTGCATCTAAGCTCACTAAGTTGAGCTTTTAAAAATCATAGCTTTTTAAAAGGCAATGCCATACTATATAACTGCTCAATGTTGGGTTGCATCTGTGAGGTTTGTGATGACTTTGTAAATCTTGTTTCTTGTAAAGCTCAGCATTATTTTTCAGACTTTGCATGGAAATAATTTTCTATTTATATTTCCTCTTAGTTAATTTGGATTTATGCACAATCTTGCAGATAAGCCACTTATTTTGGATAATATGTCTGGACGATGGTCATTGTTGTGGAAAAATACATTCCCTAGGAGGATGTGGCTCTTGAGGGATGGAATGCTGAAAAGTGTCTAGGCAGATACAAGGTAAATGTGGGACAAAGTGGTGTTCCCTCATTTATTTCAGTTAATATCTCACCATCAAGCATTACATTAAGGACCAAGCCTGTAGAAGATAATATGTTAAGAGAAAATAATTATTTTAGCACATCAAATGTTGCCCAGAAACTAAAATTTACAGTGTTAGATAAAACATAATTTTTAGGAGTTCTCATTTTAGTAAACCTAATTAATATTTATGACTTTAATGTAAGGATGAATTTGTAACTAAAAACATAGTTTTTTATCTTATCATTACTTTTCTTATTCTCTTTCTATTTTTGTATTTATGCAAAAATTTATTCCTATTTTATCATTTGAGAATTTATCATACCCACCCCTCATACACATTTTCAATTTTTTTCAGAACACCCTTACCTATCCCACTCCCAACATTACAACCCACTGAATTCCCAATTACCACACTGTGTGTACAAGTGTATGAACTCATAGGAGGGCAAACTGCTAGATGCTATACCCACAAAAAAAGGTCCAGCATGGCAGAGGGTATTATATTAATGTTAATAATATCAATAATAGTATATAAAGAAAATATTGATATGTTATATAATACATAATAACAACAACAATAATAATACTGATAATAATATTCCAGCCAAAAGCAACTGTAGGTAGAGTATCCCTGTTACATCCATGCTAAAATGCTGATTGGCTTTATGTTGTATATGGTTCATGCAGACAACCATGGCTGCTGTGAATCCAGGAGAGCAATGGTCTTACTGTTACCAGAAAACACTTTACAGTATTCTTCACTGACCTCTGACTCTTACAGTCTTTCTGATAGTCTTTCCCAGTTCTTACTAACACTTGTGGAAGTTTATAAAGATGACAATTGCATTCAGGAAAAAATTTAACTAATTTCCCAATGACTATTGAGAACATATTAACATCTAATTGCTTTCCCCATGTTGTAAAATTTTCAATGACAGCTTTGGTGTTGTAATGAAATCCAACTCACCTTTAGTGGTAATGTCCAACCAGAGTTATCTGTTCACCACTTTCTCTATTCTCAATACTGTTCATTATCTCTGAATTACTAAATTCAGCAAATTTTGCAGCTTAACTCAACTTCAAGGACTTTCTCGACCAACTTTCAACTTCAATATATACATTCCTTTCTGGATTCCATCTGTGCTCCAGAGATAACCCTATGCCACAGCTATCCACATGCCAATCCTGCCCAAACAGAGTTTGTTGCTTGAGAATGTTGACACATCTAAGACCACAGGTGGGACCACCACTATTGCCCTAATACCTAGCCAAAGTGAGACCCTCCCAGAACCCACAGGAAACAGGAAACATGTAGCAGCCATGGACACCCAGCCAGAGAAATGATACTTCCAGTTTCAATCTTCCCCCTGGAACTGACCCTGTGCCACAGCTATCTGTACCCCAATCCCACTGAGAGAGAGAGCTTGTCTCCCTGGAGTGCTAAAAAACATAAGACCACAGGCTCACGGACTCACAGGAAAGAGAAGCTCCAGTCAGAGACAGCAATACCAGCCAACACCAGGGATAAATAACCATATGGTAAGAGGCAAGTGCAAGAAGATAAGCAATAGAAACCAAGGGTTTGTGGCATGATCGGAACATAAGTTCTCCCACCAAAGCAATCCCGGGATACCTGAACACACCTGAAAAGCAAGATTCTGATTTAAGACCATATCTTATGATGATGATGATAGAGAACTTTAAGAGGGACATAAATAACTCACTTAAAGAAATACAGGAGTTGGAATTTTGATGGGAACTGCATTGAATCTGTAGATTGCTTTAGGCAAGATGGCCATTTTTACTATATTAATCCTGCAAATCCATGAGCATGGGAGATCTTCTCATCTTCTGAGGTCTTCCTCGATTTCTTTCTTCAGAGACTTGAAGTTCTTGTCATACAGATCTTTCACTTGCTAGGTTAGAGTCACACCAAAATACTTTATATAATTTCTGACTACTGTGGAGGGTGTCTTTCCCCTAATTTCTTTCTCAGTCTGATTATCCTTTGAGTATAGAAAGGCTACTGATTTGTTAGAGATAATTTAATATTAGACCACTTTGCTGTAGTTGTTTATCAGCTGTAGGAGTTCTCTGGTGGAGTTTTGGGGTCACATAAGTATAAGATCATATCAATTGCAAATAGTGATAGTTTGATTTCTTCCTATCCAATTTGTATCCCTTGGACCTTCTTTTGTTGTCTAATTGTTCTAGCTAGAACTTCAAGTACTATAATGAGTAGATAGGGAGAGAGTGGGCAGCCTTGGCTAGTCCCTGATTTTAGTGGGATTGCTTCAAGTTTCTCTCCATTTAGTTTGATGTTAGCTACTGGTTTGCTGTATATTGCTTTTACTATGTTTAGGTATGGGCCTTGAATTCTTGATCTTTCCAAGACTTTTATCATGAAGGGATGTTGAATTGTGTCAAATGATTTTTCAGCATATAATAAAATGATCATGTGGTTTTTTTCTTTGAGTTTGTTTATGGAGTGGATTACATTGATGGATTTCTGAGCATTGAAACATCCTTGCATCCCTGGGGTCAAGCCTACTTGATCGTGGTGAATGATCATTTTGATGTGTTCTTTGATTCAGTTTGTGAGAATTTTATTGAGTATTTTTGCATTGATTTTCAAAAGGGAACTTGGTGTGAAGTTCTTTCTATTTGTTGGGTCTTTGTGAGGTTTTGGTATCAGTGTAACTCTGGCCCCATAGAATGAATTAGGTAGTGTTCCTTCTCTTTCTATTTTGTGGACTAGTTTGAAGAGTATTGGTATTAGGTCTTCTTTTTAGTTCTGATAGAATTCTGTTCTAAACCCATCTGGTCATGGGATTTTTTTTTTTTAAGTTGGGAGACTTTTAATGACTGCTTCTATTTCTTTAGGGCTTATGGGAGTATTTAGATGGTTTATCTGATCCTGATTTAACTTTGGTATTTGGTATCTGTCTAGAAAATTGTCCATTTCATGCAGATTCCCCAATTTTGTTGAGGATAGGCTTTTGTAGTAGGATCTAATGATTTTTTGAGTTTCCACAGTTTCTGTTGTTATATCCCCCTTTTCATTTCTTATTTGTTAATGCAGATACTGTCTCTGTGCCCTCTGGTTAGTCTGGATAAGGGTTTATCTATCTTGTTGACTTTTCTAAGATCTAGCTCCTGGTTTTGTTGATTCTTGGTATGGTTGTTTTTATTTCTACTTGGTTGATTTCTGTCCTGAGTTTCATTTTTCCCCACCCTCTATTTCTCTTGGGGGTAGTAGCTTCATTTTGTTCTAGAGCTGTAAGGTGTGCTCTTAAGCTACTACTGTATGTTCTCTCCAGTTTCTTTTTGCAGGTACTCAGAGCTATGAGTTTTCCTGTTAGCACTGCTTTCATTGTTTCCCATAAGTTTGGGTACGTTGTACCTTCATTTTCATTAAATACTAGAAAGTCTTTAGTTTATTTAGTTCTTCCTTGACCAAGTTATCATTGAGTAGAGTGTTGTTCAGCTTCCATGTGTATCTGGCCTTTCTATTGTTTTTGTTGCTATTGAAGATCAGCCTTAATCTCTAGAGATCTGATAGGAGGCATGGGATTATTAATCTTTTTATATCTTTTGAGGTCTTTTTTGTGGCCTATTATATGTTCAGTTTTGGAGAAGGTACCATAAGATGCTGAGAAGAAGACGTATTCTTTTGATTTAGGATGGAATGTTCTATAGATATCTGTTAAATGCATTTGGTCCATAACTTCTGTTAGTTTCACTGTGTCTCTGCTTAGTTTGCTTTTTTTTTAAAATCTGTCCATTGATGAGAGTTGGGTGTTGAAGTCTCCCACTATTATTGTGTGAGGTGTAATGTGTACTTTGAGCTATAATAAAGTTTCTTTTATGAATTCGAGTGCCCTTGCATTTGGAATATACATGTTCAGAATTGAGAGTTCTTGGTAGATTTTTCCTTTGATGAGTATGAGGTGTCCTTCCTTATCCTTTTTGATGACTTTTGGTTTAAACTCGATTTTATCCAATATTAGAATGGCTACTCCAGTTTGTTTCTTGGTACCATTTGCTTGAAAAATTGTTTTCCAGGCCTTTACTCTGAGGTAGTATTTGTCTTTGACACTGAGGTGAGTTTACTGTATGCAGCAAAATGCTGGTTCCTGTTTATGTATCCAGTCTCTTAGTCTATGTTTTTTTATTAGGGAATTGAATTAATTGATGATAGAGATATTTAGGAATAGTGATCATTGCTTCCTGTCTTTTCTGATGTTATTTTTATGTTTGTGTGGTTATCATCTTTTGGGTTTATTGAAAGAAGATTACTTTCTTGCTTTTTCTAGGGTGTAGTTTCCCTCCTTGGGTTGGCATTTTCCATCTATTATCCTTTGTAGGACTGGACTTGTGGAAAGATATTGTGTAGATTTGGTTTTGTCATAGAATAACTTGGTTTCACCATCTATGGTAATTTAGAGTTTTGCTTGGCATATTTAGTAGCCTGGGCTGTCATTTGTGTTCTCTTATGTTTTGTAAGAGATCTACCCAGGATCTTCTAGCTTTTATAGTCTCTGGTGAGAAGTCTGGTTATCTCTGGTGTTAGCTCATCTTGCTCTCTCTGACTGTGGCTTGTTCCTCCTGCAAGCCTCCATGTCAGTACTCCTGAGAGACCAGCTCTCTCTGAGAGGAATTTGGGTTTGGAGATCTGTGGTGCATGGTCAGCTCTGGGGTGCAGACAGATACCAGAATGATCCTGTCCCCAATTGTTCCTTGGTTCCTGTGTCCTGATGGCTCTGCTAGGATCCCTCTTGGGTCAGGAATTTGAAAAGAAGTGATTTTCTTGCCTGCGCTTGAAGGTATGTCAGCATTCCTGGGAGACCATCTCTCTTCTGGCACTATTTGGGTATGGAACCCTGTGGCACAGGATCAGCTCCTCAGCCACAGAAGGAAACTGGCAGGCCACACCTTGGTCCCTGTGTCCTGAGGGTTCTGGGTGGGTCCCTCTGAGCAGAGGTGCTGTTCTTACCCCTGCTCACAGGCTTGTCCACACTCCTGGGAGTCTAGCTCTCTCCTGGGGCTATTTGGTTATGGAGGCCTGTTGCACAGGCTCAGGTCCCTGGCCACAGACAGAAACTGGAAGGGCCTTATCCCCAGACATAATCTTAAGGACCATAATTTAGAAGTATAATTGGATACAGAAAAATAATGTCCAAAAACTTTGCTATCCTTTGCATAATATAAGTAGGATGGTGATCCATCTAACTTTGAATGCTGAGTGGTGATTATTTCATTATGCAAGTCTTGACCATACCTAAATATTCATGTGACCATATTCTTGTAAGGTAATTACCAATCTAACTCCAGTTGAATTGAGAAGCATTATAAGGAGCATTAGTAATACAAATCCAAGAAAATTTGTCATGGCATATGACAAAAATGTTTATTTCTAAGTTTTGTACCTAATTTGCAACAGCAATCAGAGTTTATTCTAATATGTTTAAGTGAGTTTCAATTTCCAAATCTAATTTTATCTGTGTCTGTGAAACATATGGGTTTTTTGGCAGAATATTAACTGATCTATCAATATGCACATGTTGAGGTAAAACCACTGTATTAGTAATATCAGAAACTATGAATATAACAGTAATAGTGAGATATTTTAGAATTAATACTGCAGGTTTTTGTGTTTTCTTTTTATGTTTTGTTTTGATTCTGTTTTGTTCTTGTGTTTTGCTGCCATTGTTGTTTTGGTTTGTTTGTTGTTGTTGTTTTGTTTTTTAATAAATAGACTTAGATTTTTGTTGTTGTTGTTGTTAAAGTCTGATTACCCAATTCATCATACCAAGGCTTAAGTACCTGAACAGGTGTCAAACAGGACAGGGTTGCATAAGTAGAAGCACAACCTACTGTGTGTCAGCTTTCTCAAGACAATGACTCAAACAATATTCTTAAAAATGAGTCTGCACATCCTACTGAGTATGGCCACCAGAAACCTCAAATGGATTAACTTTCCCTAATATCAATAAGAAAGGGATGCTGCACAGGTTCTCATATAAGTGATTAAGGTGTTTTCAGAGCCTGACAAGTAGCATGTGGCAATTGGGTAACTTGTGATTGGAAGCTTTCCATAAACAAATAAAATATAGTCAGTAACAACCATGAATTTCCATACTCCTCCCTGTACAGATCCATCAAAGTGAGACAAAACTCCTGCAGTAAATCGTGAATGGGTGTGAACTTTACCATTAGCATCTGAATCTCCTGGGTTAGGAATGGACCAGTCTCAAATGTCATTATAAGAAAAGTGTACCTAATAATAAAATGCTTAGGCAAAACACATATCCCAGGATGGGGAGGGGGTTGGTGGAATGTCATAAGTTTCTTGTTTACACATTGGGACTTTGATAAGAAATTTAGGATATGAGAAATTTTATAAATTAAGGATATCCCTGTTATATGAACCAGGTCAAGTTTACAAATTCATCATGATGAATATCCAGGTTCCTATAAGCAAATGTAGCTATACACCCTCAACTAATGTAAATCCAAAAAGCATTCCCACAACCTGACCAATAAAGTTAAGCCTCTGAACCTGAGGAACAATAGGACTAGTTGTGGAGACACCCAACATCTCAGAATCTGTAACATAAACAGCCATGGTATGCTCTTCATAGTTAATAAAGTGAATCACAACAGGATCAGGCACATAAGCCCACTATGCCTCAGCAATAACAGGTGCATCCAACAGAGACAGCATTAGTAAGAAACAACAATTTATCCATGAGGTTTCATCAACTCTTTTCCCTCAGTCACTAATTTTGTCATCTTAGTCATAATTGGTAGGAAGATGCTATTCTTTACCCAATAACTCTGATACTCCATTCTCTTCATTTTCTTCAGATGAATCCTTTGGAAACACTTTGGAATCTCTTTACCCATCCTCCAAAGATTGAACCAGTCTTTCAGGCCTATATTAGATTTTCAGCATCCCGAAAAAAAAACTGAAACATATCCTCAACTCTAGTGAATTCCAGAGGTCAGGCAATTCCAACAACCTGACACAACATCTCTCCAAAAGACCATGACCTATAATTTTTTGAGAAGCTGGAAAACACTCTGAAGCAGTAAAGTCATCCTTGCACAAATTTAAAAAACAGTAATTCATATAAAATAGTAGAAAAATATTTGTAGGGTGACTGAACTATCCTTCTAAACATGAAGAACATTCTTTAGCTATCAATCAAGCCTGATCTTTAGTTAGTGAAAAATGTTTTGTCAATGGTGAAGCCTTTTCATTAAAGCATGAATGAAATTCTTTCATTTTATTTATTTGTTAAATCCTAGAAACTTAGGTGGTATTAAAAGGGAATCTGCCTTTTCACTTCCCTTAGACAACAATACTGGACAATTAGAATATGACATACTATGGCCAAAATAAACTGGATTTTATCATGTTTACAATTCCTGTTGAGTTAATTGTAATAAATTACAAATAAAGGAGCATGTTAGAGTGATTCATGCTGTTTCTAGATGCTGAATTGCCAAAGCTGTGTACTTTGAATCAGAATATATGTTTGGCAATTGAGGATAACATTGTAAAGCACAGTAAATCATGTTTAATTACACTTGTACAGACACATCTAATGAGTAAAAATCAGTGAAGCAACTCCAGAAACCAGAGAACCCCTATCATTGTTTGGGGCATATATGCAAATACTAGAATCAGCTGAAACCTGAGACATTTTGGAAATAAAATGCATGTTTTGGTGCCAAACCAAGTTCATGGGAAGGAAAATGATTATCAATTTGAAAGGGATATACAGCAAATGCCATTTTAAATAATCTGATATATGTACCAAAAATTTAACTGTTTTTTTTTTATCATTAGGAATACAAAATTAAATAGATATTCCAAATTTTTTCTTTGGCAAACAGATTTAGCATTCTATTAATTTTAGCAGGAAGATTATCATACATGTAATATATAATTAAAAGCAATAATGAACATTTTTTGGCTCTCCTGAAATTGGTAGAAACAAATTTTTAACATAATTGAGGATCCATCTATCCTTGAAGAGCCACAGTCAGGGTTAACCCTTCAATATATGAAGGTTCTATATCAGCACTAAGGCAATGTAGACATCACAATTCTTTTAAAAAGGGTAGATAGCATTCTGGCATAAAGCTTTAGCATTCTCATATACAACTGGCTTGAAAAATTATCATTCTGCCTCTTTACTAACCATCAGGCAATGATAGTTTGCAAAAGATGAAAAACAAAAATCTGCATATAGTAGATCAAAGTGTTTGTCCACATGCAGAAGAATGGAAATAGTTACATAATTATCTTCAAAACAAAACTCAAATTCAAATAAATCAAAGACTTCAACATAAAACCAGAAATGCTGAGACAGATGGAAGAAAAAATAAGAAGTTGCCTTGACATCAATCATACAAAAGACTTCCTGAACAGAACACTGATAGTACAGACTCTAAAAAGCAGCAATCAATAAATGGAACTTCATAAAACTGAAAAGGCAAAAGACAGGATGAATTAGAAAATGTTGCAGCCTAAAGAATAGGAAAAGATATTTATCTGCTCCACATAAAACAGAAGATTCAAATCCAAAATATATAAAGAACTCAAGGCACTAAATATATTTTTAAAATCCAATACTGCACCCAGGAGCAGATCCTGCAGTCCGGCCCCACCACCCAACCCACACTCAGAGACAGCATAACTTCCAGGAGTTCTGACACCACCAGGCTCACAGGTGAGTCCCCCACCCCTACCCCAATAGCTGGCCTAACTGGAACCTCCCTCCTGGGACCAAGAGAACAGAGGATCTCCTGCCCTGCTGGTGACACACCTTCTCAAGTCCACAACTGCACCTGGGAGCAGATTCTGTGCTCTATCACACCCCATCATGCCCACATCCAGAGTCAGCTTGACTCCCAGAATATCTGTCATAGTCTCACAGATCAGGTGCTCCAGATCCCTCACATACCCAGAGACAGCCTGACCAAGGGAGGACAACATAACAAGACTCAAAGAAGGGACAGACTCCAGTAAGATACAGCAAGAACAGTTAACACTGGAGATAACCAGATGGTGAGTGGCAAGCACAAGAACATAGGAAACAGAAACCAATGCCACATGTAATCATCATAATCCAGGTCTCCCACCACAACACACCTGGACACCTGAACACACCTGAAAAGCAAAATTCTGATCTAAAATCCCATCTCATTAAGATGATAAAGGACTTTAAGGAAGACATAAATAACTACCTAAAAGAATACAGGAGAACACAGGTAAACAGGTAGAATCCCTTGAAGAGGAAACACATAAACTCTTAAAGAAATTCAGGAAAATACAATCAAATATGTGAAAGAATTGAACAAAACTGTCCATGATCTAAAAAGGGAAATAGAAACAATAAAGAAATAACAAATGGAGACAACCCTGGAGATAGAAAACCTAGGACAGAGATCAGGACTCACACATGCAAAAATCTCCAGCTGAATACAAGGTATAGAAGAGAGAATCACAGGCTTATAAGATATAGGGGACCGGAGAGATGGCTCAGTGCTTAGGAGCACCAACTGCTCTTCTGAAGATCATGAGTTCAAATCCCAGCAACCAGAGGATAGCTCACAACTATCTGTAACAAGATCTGATACCCTCTTCTGGGGTGTCTGAAGACAGCCACAGTGTACTACATACAATAAATACATAAATCATTTTTTTAAAAGAAGGCACCATAGAAGACATTGACACAACAATCAAAGGAAATACAAAATGCAAAAAGCTCCTAACCCAACATCCAAGAAATTCAGGACATAATGAAAAGGCCAAATCTAAGAATAATATGTATAGAAGAGACTGGAGATTCTCAATTCAAACTGTCAGTAAAAATCTTCAGCAAAATCATAGAAGAAAGCTTCCCTAACCTAAAGAAAAAGATGCCCACAAACATATAGGAAGCCTACTGTACACCAAATAGATTTGACTGGAAAAGAAATTCTTCCTGTCACATAATAGTCAAAACACCAAATGCACAAAACCAAGAAAGAATATTAAAAGCAGTAAGATAAAAGGTCAAGTAGCATATAAAGGCAGACCTATCAGAATTACACCAGACTTTTTAACAGAGACTCTAAAAGCCAGAAGATCTTGGGCAAATGGCATATATACTCTAAGAGAACAAAAATGCCAACCAAGGCTCCTATACCTAGCAAAACTCTCAATTACCACAGATGAATAAACCAAGATATTCCATGGCAAAACCAAATTTAAACAATATTTTTCCACAAATCTAACCCTGGAGAGTATAACAGAGGAAAAACTCCAACAAAGGAGGGAATCTATACCCAAGAAAAAGTTATTTTTCTCTGGGGTCACTGAATTAAGTGCTGATAAGACAATCTGGACCACTGATCCAAGCATCTAGGTCAATCAGTGGCCTCTTTTTGAAGAAAAGATCCAGACAGCTACTCATCTTGTACAAGAACAACTGGATAAGGGTCATATTGAACCATCCTCCAGTCGTTGGAGTACACCTATCTTTGTAATTAAGAATGAAAATTGATCCATTCTTATCTCCCTGTACAAAGCTCAAGTCCAAGTGGATCAAAGACCTCCACATAAAACCAGATAAACTGAATCTAATAGAAGAGAAAGTGAGGAAAACTCTTGGACACATGGGCACAAGGGATCAAGAATCAGCAAATAGGACCTCATAAACTTGCAAAGCTTCTGTAAGGCAAAGGACACTGTCAATAGGACAAAATGGCAACCAACAGATTGGGAAAAGATCTTTACCAATCTCTCATCTGATAGAGGGCAATATATACAAAGGACTCAAGAAGTGAGACTCCAGAGAACCAAATAACCCTATTAAAAATGGGGAACACAGCTAAACAGAATTCTCAACTGAGGAAACTCGAATGGCTGAGAAGCTCCTAAAGAAATATTCAACATCCTTAGTAATCAGGGAAATGCAAATCAAAACAACCCTGAGATTTCACCTCACACCAGTCAGAATGGCTAAGATCAAAAACTCAGGTGACAGCAGATGCTGGCAAGGATGTGGAGAAAGACCAACACTCCTTCATTGCTGGTGGGATTGCAAGCTGGTACAACCACTCTGGAAATCAGTCTGGCAGTTTCTATGAAAATTGGACATACTACTATCTGAGGACCAAGTTATACCACTCCTGGGCATATTCCCAGAAGATGCTCCAACATGTAATAAGGACACATTCTCCACTACTCCACTATGTTCATAGCAGCCATATTTATAATAGCCAGGTGCTGGAAATAACCCAGAAGTACTTCAAAGATGAATGGATACAGAAAATGTGGTACATTTACACAATGGAATACTACTCAGCTATTAAAAACAATGACTTCATGAAATTCGCAGGCAAATGGGTGGATCTAGAAAATATCCTAAGTGAAGTAACTCAGTCAGGAAAGAACACACATAGTATATACTCACTGATACGTTAATAATAGGTAGAGAGGGTGGAATACCCACGATACAACTCACGGACCACATGAAGCTCAGGAAGAAGGAAGACGAAAAAGTGGATGCTTCAGTCCTACTTAGAAGCGGGAACAAATAATCAAGGGAAGTAGAGGGTGGGAGGTACTTGGGATGAAAAAAGAGGGGGAGGGGAAGAAAAGGGAAAGGATCAGGTATGGGAGGAGATGGAGGAGATGTACAGAGGGTCAGGAAATTTGAACAGAGGTGTATAGAAATGGGGGATGAGGAAATGGGGCAGAAACCAGAAAGTCCCAGAGGTCAGGAAAGCAGGACCCTCCCAGGACCCCACAGGGATGACATAAGCTGAAATACCCCACAAAGTGGAGGGAGAACCTGTCGAGATCATATCCAGATGTTATGTATTTCCTCCCGTCCCCGTTGAGGGATGGGACCACCCACCCATCTCCATAATTTTAAACCAGAATTGCTTCTGTCTAAAGGAAATACAGGGCCAAAGAGTGGAGCAGAAACTGAAGGAAAGGCCATCCAGAGACTGCCCCATCTGGGGATCCATCCCACATGCAGACACCAGACACAGACACTATTGCTGATGCCAAGAAGTGCTTGCTGATAGGAAAGCCTGATACAGCTTTCTCCTGAGAAGCTTTGCCAGATCCTGACCAACGCAGATGCAGATATACTCAGCCAAACATGGAACTGAGCACAGGGATCCCAATGGGGAAGTTAGGGCAAAGACTATAGGAGCTGAAGGGTTTTGCAACCTCATAGGATGAACAAAAGTATCAACCAATCAAACCCTCCAAAGCTCCCAGGGACTCAACTGCCAACCAGAATGGGTACACAGAGGGTACCCATGGCTCCATATGGATATGTAGCATAGGATTGCCTCATCTGGCATCACTGGATGGGGAGCCCCTTAATCCAGTAGAGGCTTGATGACCCAGGATAGGGGAATGCTAGGCCACTGAAGCAGGAGTGGGTGGGTGGGTGGAGGAGCACCCTCATAGAGTCAGGGGTAGGTAGGGGGGGTAGGGGCTTGTGAAGGGAAAACTGAGGAGGATAACATATGAAATGTAAATAAATAAAATAACCAAGAAAAAAAAAAAAGAAAAAAATCTGGCAAGACTTAAGTAAGGTGAATGTAACCATTGAGGCTACAGGGGCTCTGCAACCAGGACTGCCCTCTCCCACTAGGATTCTCTGGGTATACTCTGTTTCTGTTACAGATTTGCAAGATTGTTTCTTTACTATTCCTTTACATCCTGATGACAGGAAGCACTTTGCCTTTAGCTTACCCTCAATAAATTTACAAAGGCCATGCCAGCATTTTCAATGGAAGGTGATCCACAGGAAATGAAAAATAGTCCCACTTTGTGTCAAAAATTTGTGGATATGCCTTTGCTTCCCATTCGTCAGCAGTTTCCTGAACTGTTGCTTTTTCATTATATGGATGATATTTTAATTGCTCATTCTTCTTTGACTTTATTGAATTATGCTTTGTATAAACTTGGAGAAAGTTTACATAAGTATGTGTTAAAAGTAGCTTTTGAAAAACTTCAATAGGACCTCCCATACAATTATTTGGGGAGAATTATTCGTTCTGACTCTATTTCACATGCAGCCTCTTTTGTTCATATTTTATTTACATTTCAAATGTTTCCACCTTTCCAGATCTCCCCTTTGGAACCTCTCCATTACCTCCACCCTCCCACTGCCACATTGGGGGTATTCTCCCACCCACACACCCACTCTCGTCTTCCCTCCTAGGCATTCTACTACACTGGGGCATCTAATACCCTCAGGCTCAAGGGCCTCTCCTCCCCCTGATGGATAACAAGACCCTCCTCTGCCGCATTTGTGGCCAGCACCATGGGTCCCTCCATGTGTATTCATTGGTTGGTGGATGAGTCTCCAGGAGTGCTGGGGGTCAGGCCAGTTGCCACTGTTGCTGCCTCCCTGGGGATGAACACTCCCTCAGCTCCTTCAATCCTTTCTCCAAGTCCTCCATCTGGGATCTCACACTCAGCCCTACTGTTGCTGGGAAGTGACTCTTGGGTATTTCAAACTTTTGGGCTAATAACCACTTAACAGTGAGTACATACCATGTTTATTCTTTTGTGACTGTGTTAACACACTTGGGATGATATTTTCAAGATCCATCCATTTGTCTACAAATTTCATGAAGTCATTGTTTTTAATAGCTGAGTAATATTCCATTGTGTAAATGTACCACATTTTCTGTATGCATTCCTCTGTGGAGGGACATCTGGGTTGTTTCCAACTTCTGGCTATTATAAATAAGGCTGCTATGAACATAGTGGAACATGTGTCGTTATTACATGTTGGAGCATCTTCCGGGTATATGCCCAGGAGTGGAATAGCTGGGTCCTCAGGTAGTATTATGTTCATTTTTCTGAGGGTCCGCCAAACTGATTTCCAGAGAGGTTGTATCAACTTGCATTCCCACCAGCAATGGAGGAGTGTTCCTCTTTCTCCACATCCTCTCCAACATCTGCTGTCACCTGAGTTTTTGATCTTAGCCATTCTGACTGGTGTGAGGTGAAATCTCAGGGTTGTTTTGATTTGCATTTCCCTGATGTCTAAGGATGTTGAACATTTCTTAAGGTGCTTTTCAGCCATTCAAGGTTCCTCAGTTGAGAATTCTTTGTTTAGCTCTCTTCCCCATTTTTTGATAGGGTTATTTGGATCTCTGGAGTCTAGCTTCTTGAGTTCTTTGTATACATTGGATATTAGCCTTCTATAGGATGTAGGATTGGTAAAGATCTTTTCCCAATCTGTTGGTTGCCATTTTGTCCTATTGACAGTGTCCTTTGCCTTACAGAAGCTTTGCAAGTTTATGAGGTCCCATCTGTCGATTCTTGATCTTAGAGCATAAGCCATTAGTGTTCTGTTAAGGAACTTTTCCCCTGTGCCCAAGTGTTCAAGACTATTCTCCACTTTCCCTTCTATTAGATTCAGTGTATCTGGTTTTATGTGAAGGTCCTTGATCCACTTGGACTTGAGCTTTGTACAGGGAGATAGGAATGGATCAATTCG
This sequence comes from Rhynchomys soricoides, assembly GCA_019843965.1. Classification (NCBI taxonomy): domain Eukaryota; kingdom Metazoa; phylum Chordata; class Mammalia; order Rodentia; family Muridae; genus Rhynchomys; species Rhynchomys soricoides. The sequence goes on from JADRCH010000200.1 coordinate 125,013, forward strand.
CAATCTTCTACATGTAGACCGCCAGTTGATCAAGCACCATTTGTTGAAGATGCTGTCTTTTGTCCACTGTATGGTTTTAGCTCCTTTGTCGAAGATCAAGTGCCCATATGTGTGTGGATTCATTTCTGGGTCTTCGATTCTATTCCATTGATCAATCTGCCTGTCACTGTACCAATACCATGCAGTTTTTATCACTACTGCTCTGTAGTACAGCTTGAAGTCAGGGAGGCTGATTCCTCCAAAAGAACTTTTAATGTTGAGAATAGTTTTTGCTATCCTGGGTTTTTTTGTTATTCCATATGAATTTGAGAATTGCTCCTTCTAAGTCTATGAAGAATTGAGTTGGGATTTTGATGGGGATTGCATTGAATCTGTAGATTGCTTTCAGCAGGATGGCCATTTTTACTATATTAATCCTGCCGATCCATGAGCATGGGAGATCTTTCCATCTTCTGAGGTCTTCCTCGATTTCTTTCTTCAGAGACTTGAAGTTCTTGTCATACAGATCTTTCACTTGTTTGGTTAGAGTCACACCAAGTTACTTTATATTGTTTGTGACTATTGTGAAGGGTGTTATTTCCCTAATTTCTTTCTCAGCCTGTTTATCCTTTGAGTATAGGAAGACTACTGATTTGCTTTAGTTAATTTTGTATCCAGCCACTTTGCTGAAGTTGATTATCAGCTGTAGCAGATCTCTGGTGGAGTTTTTCAGGTCATTTAAGTATACCATCATATCATCTGCAAATAGCGATATTTTGATTTCTTCCTTTCCAATTTGTATCCCTTTGACCTCCTTTTGTTGTCTGATTGCTTTAGCTAGAACTTCAAGTACTATATTGAATAGGTAGAGAGAGAGGGCAGCCTTGTCTAGTCCCTGATTTTAGTGGGATTGCTTCAAGTTTCTCTCCATTTAGTTTGATGTTGGCTGGTTTCTCTCCATTTAGTTTGATACACTGGTTTGCTGTATATTGCTCTTACTATGTTTAAGTATGCTCCTTGAATTCTTGATCTTTCCAAGACTTTTATCATGAAGGGATGTTGAACTTAGTCAAATGCTTTTTCAGCATCTAACGAAATGACCATGTGGTTTTTTTTTTTTTGAGTTTGTTTATGTAGTGGATTACATTGATGGAGTTCCAGGTATTGAACCATGCTTGCATCCCTGGGATGAAGCCTATTTATCAATGATTGTTGTGATGTGTTCTTGGATTCGGTTTGCAAGAATTTTATTGAGTATTTTTGCATCAATATTCATAAGGGAAATGGTCTGAAGTTTTCTTTTATTGTTGGGTCTTTGTGGGGCTTTGGTATCAATGTAACTGTGGACTCATAGAATGAATTGGGTAGTGTTCCTTCCATTTCTATTTTGTGGAATAGACTGAAGAGTATTGGTATTAGGTCTTCTTTGAAGGTCTGATAGAATTCTGCACTGAACCCATGTAGTCCTGGGCTTTTTTTTTTGGTTGGGAGACTGTTAATGACTGCTTTTATTTCTTTGGGGGTTATGGGACTGTTTAGATGGTTTATCTGATCCTGATTTAACTTTGGTAATTGGTATCTTTCTAGAAACTTGTCCATTTCCTCCAGATTTTCCAATTTTGTTGCATATAGGCTTTTGTAGTAGGATCTGATGATTTTTTTAATTTCCTCAGAGTCTGTTGTTATATCTCCATTTTCATTTCTAATTTTGTTAATTTGGATACTGTCTCTGTGGCCTCTGGTTAGTCTGGCTAAGGGTTTATCTATCTTGTTCATTTTCTCAAAGAACCAGCTCTTGGTTTTGTTGATTCTTTGTATAGTTCTTTTAGTTTCCACTTGGTTGATTTCAGCCCTTAATTTGATTATTTCCTGCTTTCTACTCCTCTTGGGTGTGTTAGCTTCTTTTTGTTCTAGAACTTTCAGGTGTGCTGTTAAGCTGTTAGTGTATGCTCTCTCCAGTTTCTTTTTGGAGGCATTCAGAGGTATGAGTTTTCCTATTAACACTGCTTTCATTGTGTCCCATACGTTTGGGCAACTTGTACTTTCAGAATAGTAAAAGCAGTAAGGGAAAAAGGGCAAGTAACATATAAAGGCAGACCTATCAGAATTATACCAGACTTCTCACCAGAGACTATGAAAGCTAGAAGATCCTGGGTAGATCTCATAAGACTCTAAAAGAACACAAATGCTAGCCCAGGCTGCTATATCCAGCAAAACTCTCAATGATCATAGATGGGGAAACCAAAATATTCTATGAAAAATCCAAATTTGCACAGTATGTTTCCACAAACCCAGCCCTACAAAGAATAATACATGTAAAATGCCAACTCAAGGAGGGAAACTACACCCAAGAAAAAGCAAGAAAGTAATCTTTCAACAAACTCAAAAGAAGATAGCCACACAAACAATATAAACAACTCCAAAAAATAACAGGAAATAACAATCACTATTCTTTAATATCTCGTAATATCAATCGTCTCAACTCCCCAATAAAAAGACATAGACTGACAGACTGGATCCATAAACAGGACCCAGCATTTTGCTGCATCCAGGAAACACACCTCTGTGTTAAAGATAAACACTACCTCAGAGTAAAGGGCTGGAAAACAATTTTCCAGGCAAATGACCCTAAGAAACAGGAAGGAGTAGCCATTCTAATATTGGATAAAATTGACTTTCAACCAAAAGTCACCAAAAAGGATAAGGAAGGACACTTAATACTCATCAAAGGAAAAAATCTACCAAGAAGAATTCTCAATTCTGAACATCTATGCCCCGTATGCAAGAGCTCCCACTTTCATAAAAGAAACTCTACTAAAGCTCAAAGCACACATTGCACCTCACACAGTAATAGTGGGAGACTTCAACACCCCACTATCAACAATGGACAGATCTTGGAAACATAAATTAAACAGAGACACTGTGAAACTAACAGATGCTATGAACTAAATGAGTTTAACAGATATCCATAGAACATTTCATCCTGCATCAAAAGAATATACCTTCTTCTCAGTACCTCATGGTACCATCTCCAAAATTGATCATATAATTGGTCACAAAACAAACCTCAACAGATATAAGAAGACTGAAATAATCCCATGCTTCCTATCAGATCACTACGGTTTAAAGTTGGTCTTCAATTGCAACAACAACAGAAAGCCCACATACACATGGAAGCGGAACAATGCTCTGCTCAATGATAACTTGGTCAAGGAAGAAATAAAGAAGGAAATTAAAGACTTCCACATGCAGCCTTAAGATTTAGGATGGATATGTTGAAAACCTTAAATGATTTTCAAAAACTGCTGGGAGAAATTAATTGGATTAGACTTTATTTAAAACTTACCATTGGCCAATTAAAGCCATTTTTTGATATTTTAAAAGAGACATTAGTCCCAAGTCTCCCCAAGTGTTAATTTCAGAGGGACAAAAGGCTCTGCAGTTGGCTGAAGAGGCCTTCCAGGCACAACTTACTGGAAGAATTGATTTATATAAGGCATGTGAGCTTGTTATCCTGTATACTACCCTAAAAACTACTGGAGTTATCTGGCAAGAACAAGGACCTTTGTAATGGTCCATTTGCCTGCTTCCTCCACAAGAGTTTTGATTCCTTATTATGACCTAGTAGATCAGCTGATTATGAAGGGTACAAGAAGGATTAGGGAGAGTTTTGGGTTAAGACTTTGAAGTCATCAGAATACCTTACATGATACTTTACACAAATGCTCAATTTGAATGGTTGTTAAATTTCTCTGACTCCCTTGCATTAGCCTTTGCCTCCTTTATGGGTCAAGTGTTATATTATCTTCCAAAAAAATCCTCTGTTATACTTTTTAAATTTACTGCAAGTCATATTTCCTTCCACCTTCTCTACAGAGCCTTTAGATCAATGTAAACGTTCTTTACAGATGGCTGTTCAAATATAAAGGCCATTATAGTCTCTGAAATTGACACGATGACTTGTAATACCCCCTTTACCTCAACTCAAAAGACAAAGGTATATGAAATTATTCAAGTTTTTTCTCACTATTCCTTGATTCTGTTTAACCTGTATGCTGATTCTCAACATGTGTACAGAGTCTTCCCCATTATTGAGACATCTGAGATTAACACAGACAAAACAACAATTAATACCTTATTACGAAAATTACAACAATTGTTGCATCAACTCTCGATTCCTTATTTTGTAGGATATTCGGGCTCATACTAGTCTCCCCAGACCTTTAGTCACAGGAAACTCATATGCAGACTTATTGACTCCTGTTACTCATCTAGATGGTGTCAGTAGAGCAATTGCCTCCCATGCTATCAAATGCTCAGGCAGTGAGATATCAATTCTCTTTGACTCGAGAGGCAGCTCATCAGATTGTAAAAAGTTGTTCTGCTTGCTCTACAATACTTCCTACTTCCCTGCCTGGAGTTAGCCCTCGAGGACTCTAGCCCGGAGTCCTATGGCAGATGAATGTAACTCATGTTTCATCTTTTGGAAAATTATCTTTTGTTCATGTTACTGTTGATACCTTCTCTGGAGTTATTTTTGCCACATCCAGGACAGGAGAAGCATTCAAAGACATACAGCAGCACTTATTTGCTTGCTTTGAGTCTTGGCATGACACTACATTTGAAAGCTGATAATGGTCCTACATATCAAAGCCTATGCAAACTTTTGTATTAAATTTAATATTATGGATACTATAGGCACTCTATACAATCTTCAAGGACAAGGGATTATTGAGAGATCTAATCAATTATTGAAAACAAACTTGTCTAAGTTACAGGGAGGAGAATTAAAATATGTCTCCCCAACTCATTTATTGAATCATGCTCTTTTTGTACTCAATTATTTTAATAAAGATTCTCAGGAGGTAGATCTGCAATGCAGCATGACCAGGCTCCTATGGAACAGCACCATCCATTAGTTTTGTGGAAAGATGTCCTGTCATTTACATGGAAGGGACCAGACGTTCTTCTCTCCTCCGGAAGAGGGTATGCTTGTGTCTTTCCGCAGGATGCCGAGTCACCAGTCTGGATCCTCGACTGCCTCATCAGATCATATAATCCTAATGCAGAAAAGCAGAAGTCTAGTCTCAACTATGGATGGCTAAAGATGGGAGCAGAGCATGCCTTGTTCCTGACGATGTCAGACAACTCTGAACAGCACCTCTCTTCTGCTTTCACCAGACTTCGTCCACCATGCTGTTACCAGTTTGGGATTAGCTTCAGGAATTGGTCTCTGTTGCAAGAGATAGTATGCTTTCTCTCTACCTACCAGTTACTCCATCCAATCTTCCTCCATGTCTCTCCACCCTGGTAATACTTTTTCCTTGTGGTGCTGCCCAAGACTCCTATTGGGCTTATTTACTTGATCCTCCCTTGTTTTCCATGTGACCTCTTGGGATTTCGGCCCAGTTAAGGTGACCACTAATAATAACGAGTTGCTTGGAGGACAAAGTAGTTCTTACTTGAAAGAATGAACTTGGACAGGCTACAACTATTATGGAATGGCTGACTCCCTTCCCAAATGCTTTACTGTTAAAAATGACATTGAAGGATGTTTCTCTTTAGAGGAGCGAGAGTTAATCTCAGAGTCTTCAACACCTCTGAAATATGTTCCTGGTGACAATTCCACAGGTCAGTGAGAAATTTGGTTTATAAAATTATTTTCACCCTCTAAAGATGGCTTTCATTATTTTTGTCCATCTTATTCACCACTTTGCCCCCCTTTTTATCTGCTTGTCAAAATGGCGAGGAGCTCATCTCTGTTTGGGAGAGTATTCCTAGCGATGGTTACCCTATATGGTGGTCTTGTGGTTTTCCCTCTAAAGCTGTGCATTTTACTCTCTTTAATGTTACAGATCAAACTTTTAAACTCTTAGCTTGGTCTGTTAGTGATCCAGAACATGATTATACTATGCAACTGAAACAGTATCAATATACCAAGGGAGTTGCTTCCTTCCTTACCTCCCCTGCTAATACCTGCTATGCCCCTGGCAGGTTTTCTTCTACTTTTTGCCCAACTTTTTAGTTCCCACTTACTTCCTGTTCAGCCTGATTTATATTGCCATTTTGCTGCTATTCATAAAGTAACCCTTATTAGTCCTCACTCTGAGGTTAAGAGAATTTCTACTTCAGTGTTAGCATGTGTGGCTGTTCTTTTCTCTATTCTCTCCTCTGAAGAGCATGGTGGTTTTTCTCTTGTTCGGGATAGTCATGGTGTTTATCATGTTACTTGCATAAATTGCCAATTATCCAATTGTCTTACTGTTACAAGGAAAATTGTTTGTGTCACATTACGACAGCCTCCTTATATACTTTTGCCTGTCTATATTAATGGGATATGGTTTTCTAATCCTGGCATAAAGGCTATTTATCACACTTCCTCTATACGTTGTAGAGGTAAGTGTTTTGTGGCTGCCTTAATTCTAGCTATTATTTCTCTAATTGGTGTAATTTCTTTTTTTGCCTTGTCTACCACTTCTTTGGTCAAGGAAGTCCACACTGCTCATTAAGTGGACCAGCTATCGAAGAATGTTTGTATTGCTTTATTGATTCAAGAAAAGATAGAGGGTTTAAGGGCAGATTGAATGCCCTACAGGAGGCAGTTCTTTGTATGGGACAGGAAATTCAAAATATTAAGGTCTTATTATCAGTACAGTGTCATTGTTTGTTTAGATGTATCTGTGTTGCTCCCCTGCCTTATAATGAAGCTACTCATGATGGAGGAAGTATTCAAAAGTATATTAGAGGCTTGTGCAGTCATTCATCCGCAGCTATGAGTATTGGTGCTTTACACCATGAAATTTCAGATATTAGTAATTCCCACATTGGCTCTGCCCCTTTGGAGGAAGTGGCTACTGTCTTTGCCTCCTCTGTGCATTCCTTTGTGCAAGATGTGAACTGGAGATCATTTTTACAGAATTCTGCCCTTGCTGTTGAACTTACTTTGTCTTATTACTTTTCCATCTCCTTAATTCACTCTTGGCCTTAACTGTGGAGGTCCACACCATACAACTTCTTTAACAAAAAGGGCAAGATGCTGGGGACAGCAAACCATGATAGGGACTGCCAGCAGTAGGCAGGGATGGAAGACACTACAGAAGCCTGCAGCGGCTCCTTGTTTAAAATGATGGCAGGGTGAAAAGAAGGAAGTGGGTGAGTGGGTGGGGGAGCACCCTCAAAGAGGCAGAGGTAGGGGGGATGGGATAGGGGTTCCCGAAGGGGAGACCTGGAAAGGGAAAATATAAATAAAGAAAAAAATCCAGTAAAAAAAACGACATAAGTTCCTATATTCAGAGCAACCTGCTGCCAAGACAGTGAAGGAGGTAGAGCATAAATACAGTGGATCACAGAACATGCTACCGTAAATAAATCATTAAAGAACTCAACGTGAAAAAAAAAATAAGAATGGTGTCTGGGACCCTGAGAAGCAGGAGACACATCTCTCCAGGGGACCTGCCATCTGAAATAAGGGACTGCCTACAGTAGGCCTGGATGGAGATATCTCAGCAGCCTACAGCAGCTCTTTGTAAAAAATAGTTGTTCCCATTTCTCCTAACCTTAGACCTGGACAATGGCTGTATATTTCATTTGTGTGTGACTGCTTTTCAGTTGGCCTTGGTGTGCATAATTATCCTACTATATCTGACTTTCCTATTTCTTTCTCCTTCTGCTCTGGTGAATTCTGTGAAAGTAGATGTTCCTTGATGTAATGATTCTTAAACAATTAAAAATTGAGGCATAGAGGCACAGCACAGCAAAGTCCTAATGGCCCAGGTGTATGCTGTGTGTTCTCATCTTGGAAACAATGCACTAACTGCACAATGGCAGTTCCAGATTAATGCTTGACTTGTGAAGAAAGTTTGAAGAAATTATTAGGAAATGAATTAGAGCCACATTGGGACCCTGAGAAAGGAAAAAAAAAACCTATTGAACTTATGAAATAAGTTTTGCACAACATTTGAGAGTGTTTCTTGGATAAGCAAGTATATAAGACATACTATTATATATTAGTAAAACTAAGTCAAACCACTGGGACTGTTAGGAGAGTCACTGTGTGCAATGTACAGAAGCAGAAAACTAGCAGAACTACTGAGTTAAGGGTTAAATTGATTCTTTCTGGCCACTGCCTGGCAGCTTTTCCCATGTCATTTATCATTAGAGCTTCACAGGAAAATGCAAGTACCTGACCTTGGAGCACTGAGCTCTGAAGTATAATAAGTTAAAAGTTAAAGTTTAAATAATGATAATTTGGAATTATTATTATTGTTATTTTGGCTACAGGCCTGGGAATAGGGAAAGCTTGAAACTTCGGGGAACAATTGTAATTCTTAATTCTTTGTGGGATGTGGTTATTCTTTTGAATTTGATTTGATAATGGTTATACAATGTCTTTTGTTTTTACTTGCTTTTGGAGTATCAGTAAAAGACTGGGGCAAGAGAAAGGTGAGAGAGCGAGTGAGAGAGCATGAGAAGAGCATGTAAAGAATGAGTAAAGAGAGAATGTGAGGCATGCATGGAGAGTGTGTGTGAGTGAAAGGAAAAAGCATGTGGTGTGTGTCCGATGTGTGTGAACAGTGGGTGTGAGAGTGAATGGGAACGCACAGAGGTGTGTAGTAGTGTGGGAATTCAAGAAAAGCACATAGGAGAAAACAGAGTGCACAGGAGAATGAAGAGTGTGTACAGCCTCAAGCTGCAAGCAAGTGAGCAAGAAAGAGCAGAGAAAGAGAGCAGAGAGGAATAGAGAGGGAGAGAGGGGAAGAGAGAGAGAGAAAGAGAGAGAGAGAGAGAGAAGAGAGAGGAGAGCAAATTTTTCTTTTTATTTATTTTTTTACACTCTGGAGAGCAACTTTAAGCCTTGCAAAATTGCCTGTCAGTTTGTACCCAGAAAGTAGTCTGCATCTGTTTATTATGTGCCTTCCAGATAATCCCTGCTTCCAGTTGAGAACTTCAATCCTGTGTCGAGGCTGGACCCCGAGGCTGGACCCCAACATAACCTTCCTCAATACAAAGGATAAACAGGCTGAGAAAGAAATTAGGGAATAGTTAACCCCAAAAAGAGTTAGGGGAAAGACTGAAAGAGCTGAAGGAATTTGCAAACCTACGGGAAGAGCAACATATCAACTAACTGAACCCCCCCCCAGAGCACCCAGAGACTTAACCACCAACCAAAGAGTATACATGGATGGGTCCATAGCCCAAGCTACATATACAGATTGCCTTATTTGGCATCATTGGGAGGGGAGACCCTTGGTCTTTTGGAGGCATGTTGACCTTTCATAGGGGGATGCTAGAGGCGGTGGTGGGTGGGTGGGTGGGTGGGGGAGCACCCTCTTAGAAGCAAATGGGAGGGTGGATAGGATGGTGGATTTGGGTATGGGAGACCAGGATGGGAGACATTTGAAATGTCAATAAATAAAACAACCAATTAATAGTAAAAAGTAACCTAAAGTAAAAATTAAAAGTCTGTTTCCCCCCCAAAAAAAGAAAATAAAGGTGGCACAAATTCAAATAGAATTCTCAATAAAGGAAACTCAGATTGTGGAGAAACAATTCAGGAAGTGTTTTAACATGCCTAGCCTTCAGGAGAATGCAAACCAAAACTACTTTGATATTCTATCTTACTCCTTCAGAATGGCTAAAGTATGTGGCACAATTGAGAGCTTATGCTAAGCGGATACGTAATGTGGGTTCTACTTCTCCATTACTGGTGAGAATGCAAACTTGAACATCCTTCACAGAAATCAATATGACAGTTCCTCATGAAGATGGAAACTGGTATTGCAAGATCCCTTTATACAACTTCTAGACATAGATCCCCAAATGACCTTTTTCCTTACCACAACACACTTGTACAATCATTCATTGCTGCTCTATTCATACTAACCAGAAAGTGGAAAACAAACTATTTGTCCCTTAACTGAGTAAGGGATAATAAAATGTGCTACATTTACACAGTGAATTATTACTCAGCTGTTAAATGACATCATGAAATTTGCAAACAATTGAATGAAACTACAAAAAAAAAAAAATCATGCTGAGTGGGTTACCACAGACCCAGCAAGCATACCAACTGTTTTAGAGGCAAAGCTGATGAATTCACAAATGACAGGCTTGACACTGGTCTCGAGTACCAAAAGCAAAACACAGCAGCCAGTAAAGCTACATAGTTGGTGACCCTCAGTCACCAGAACTAAGAAACCTTCCACCATTGCTGAAGACTTACTATTCCTGGCAGCTAAAGACATTGTTTGAGTTATGATCCAAGGTGTATTTGTTACACATTTGAGGACAATTTCTAATTCTAACAACCCTGTCCAGAGAAGAATAAATGACACATATCTGTTGATAACCGTGGTCAGGTAACCCAGGATATTAAATCTGTCCCACTTCCAATATTTAGCACGAAGCATGATGGGTCTGCAGACACTGCAAAATGTTCGCAATTATTGGTTTTTGTGAGGAATATTAGTGGTAGTGACTTTAAGCATGAGTTTCTTTTTGCAAACCTTTTGAAACAACAACTACTGCATGTAATGTATTTGACACACTTGGTTCATTCCTAAACGAAACGAAAGGATTATGATGATAATTTCAGTGAATGAACACTTGCACATGCTTACAGATGAAATTTTATTATAAATTCCAAATCTACCTGACACTTCATTTGCACTCCAAAGGCTGACTCACCATCTAAGCTGAAGATATTCTTATGCAACACCAGAGTTCATTGAATATATTCATCAGTGTTAAGCAAGATCTGATATTTCTATGATGCCAGTTACAAAATGGTGGATCAAGTGTTCAAGGTTATATCCTGTTCTCTGTGAGATTATGGTGTGCCTTCCATTTCTAGCAACACATCTTTGTGAAACAGGGTTTTCCAGGTTGTTGGTTATCAAGGTTAAATAAAGAAGTAGACTTGTTGTGCAAGATAATCTTTGTTGTGTTCTTGCAAAGACTGCCAAATGAATTTTTGATCTGGTGAGAAAGAAGCAACCTCAGCCTTAGTCAAAATAAATGACTATGGGAGGATCAGTTTCACACTGTTCTGAGAAAATCATGGCACTGCTAGGAACAGTACCAATATTGAACACTTCACATGAGCACATTTGTCCTGGATTTCCCAGACTTTGTTTAGAATTTTAATTTCTTACCTAGCACTCACTAGTTTCCTGGGATCTCATGGGGATGGTAAGAGGCAGCAGTGCCAGAATACATGGGATCAGCCTTGATAATAGGAAAAATGACCATTTTTCAAAACTGAAAATGATAATTCCTGTGCACAGGGCTGAGTATCTAGCTCAATGATAGACTTTCGTTCTTATTTTAGCCTTTTCTTACCATGATAGACACTAATTTTCACATATATATTTGTTACACTTCTGTTAACCACATAATGCCCAGTCTTTTTCCCTTCCCTTCCCATCCAGGAGTTTGTTCTCTCTCTCTCTCCTCTCTCTCTCTCCTCTCTCTCTCCTCTCTCTCTCTCTTCTCTCTCTCTCTCTCTCTCTCTCTCTCTCTCATTCATATATATATCATATATCATACATATCTTTATATATACATATATATATATCATATATCATACATATCTTTATATATACATATATATATATATCATATGTGAGAAAAATGTGGTATTTGACTTTTGTGATTTTTTTCCTAATTCTATAATGCCTTAATGCCCCTCCAAACTTTCATAAACATACTTTTTCAAATAAAATATCTCCCTTTAAATTCCCTGAGATATTACATTTCATAAAATATAGATTTTGCTCAACAGAGAAACTTATCATTACACATGTAATAAACACATGTCTTTAATATATCAGATGGACGAGTATCACCCATATGAGCCTTAAGTATTTTGCTTAACATGATGATTTTCTGATTCACATAACTCTTTTGATCTGGGGGAAAAAACTAATCATTGATCCATATCTTGAGGCTGGAAAATATACCTTTAACCCTTTTTCATACATTCTGCTGCAAGTCTATATAAGGACCTTGAAGTTGTTCTTTGCCTACTTGCCCTCCATTTGCTAGTACATCAATTCCTTACTGGCATTAGAACCTACTTTTTGGAATTTCAACATGTTCTGAAGGTCAGCTGAGACATTCAGCCTTGTGGACTAAAAGCACTCCTCCAGGAACTCTTCCTCAGCTCTTGCCTCCAGGTCTCTGTCCTATTTGATTTTCTACCCTAACTTCCTTCTATGATGACCAGTGATGTGGAAGTATAATCGAAATAAAGCCTTTCTTCCTCAATTTGCTTTAACTCATGGTGTTTCACAACAGCAACAGAAATTCTAACCAGGATCCACCACTTCCCCATGCATATGTTCTATCTAAGTTACAAGTACAAGATGTGGGTTTTCTTCTGAGGAACAGGGCTTACATCCTGATTAGATATTTATTTCTACTCATAGCCACTTGTGTCACTATTGCACTGTTGATACAGCAGTTTCTCCAGAGTAGAAGGTCTGTGATCTGTCAGATTTGTGATCCCTGAAGTTCAGTAATAGATCATTCAATACTGATGTAATATTTGGTGAAGAGAAATGAATGCCACTGTAGTCACTTCAGCTTCCCTTGAGTAGGCCATCTCTAGAGCAAGCACATTCTCCTAGCAGTTCTTAAGTGTTTTCAGGTTAAAGTGCAAGAGAAAAGTGGAAATAAGAACTTCTAGCATATGCACAGAAGCCCAGTGTAGGGAACATGATGCTGGTTTTAGAATCCCACCAGGCAAGGATAAAGCAGAGCTGTCTTGGTACATTTAAAGTTCCTTAGATCAGAGTGTTAGGAACTTGTGGCAGAACTGGAGAGGGATACTAGCAGTGTACACAGTAAGGTAGGCATATTCATTAAGATGGCAACACTAGGGTGCCTGCTGCCAGTGAAGAAGAGGAATAAATCTTTATTAAGTGTTCAGTGAAATACATTTACAGTATCTGAGGGGCTTGCTCCAGTTCCCAGATGGCAGCATTGTGGTGGCAGACTAAGATGTTTATGTATTAGAATTGTGTCTTCTGAAATTATCTTTTTCTACACCCACAGTGCTTCTTAATTAATGCACTTAATTAATATTGACAATTATTTTTGCTGACATTTCAGAAGCTTCTCCAAATTTGTATGGTATATAATCATTATCATTACATATGGATACATATTTGATATGAACTGAGATATAGCTAAAAGCAAAAAAGTTTAAAAGGGGGGTAAAGTTTATTATTAAAGTTTCTTAACATGTATCAGTTGTTCTTGTTTTTCTTTAAAAAAAAAACAGGAATGATGTCAGAAAACATCACAGGGGTGGAAAGACTGTTTTAATCTCTCTAGTCAATAATCATTTTGCAGGGTCTCATTTGTATTTTCTCAGAAGTTAACTGGTTATTGAAATGATTATGTGCTGAAGAGCAATCTTCACTCTGATTATTTTGGATTGAAAAAGACAAATGTTATGTTGTGTGCTTCTGAGGGCTGTGCCTGTCTACTTTTCAAGGCTCAACTTTTTCAGTGACAGACACAAATTAATATCTCTGCTTTTATTTTCTTATTACTGTAACCAAATATACAAAATGAAGTAGTGTTTCAGGGGCAAGTCTTTATGTTATCCTGTATATTCAGAGGAGAACATCTAAGATGTCAGGGAAGATTGAGAACCTGGAGCTTTAAGTATCTAATGATACTGTATTAACAGTTTGTATTAGAGAAATATAAATCCTGCTACACAACTATCTTTATTCTTTTACAGAAGTTCAGTCCCACAAATCACAGGATAACACTGCCTATTTCTTCACAACTAAATTAAACTCACTCCAGAAAATGCCTCACTGATACACCCTGAGATTCTCCCCTAGTGATACCCAATCCCATGCAGTTGATAACTGATACACCCTGAGATTTCTCCCTAGTGATACTCAATCCCATGCAGTTGATAATTGATACACCCTGAGATTTCTCCCCTAGTGATACTCAATCCCATGCAGATGATAACTGATACACCCTGAGATTTTCCCCTAGTGATACTCAATCCCATGCAGTTGATAATTGATACACCCTGAGATTTCTCCCCTAGTGATACTCAATCCCATGCAGTTGATAATCAAAACCATAGATCTCCATTCCACCCTTGACTATGTTACAACTGAACATATCACCATGAGCACATAATTTTCCATTCCCTTTTCTTATAGACTTGCGACAATCTGAAAATGCAAGTGTATTCTGTTCGACTTCTAAATTCACATATAGTGAATGTATCTTACAAATTCCTACTCTATACAAAATCATATTTTTTCAGTCTCTACTGCATCCTAGATGTTCTCTGTCTACTCTCTATAATAAAAAAAAAACCAATCATATTCTTCCATCACAAAATAGTGCATGTCCGACGTACAATGGTGCAGAACTAACATTGCACCTCTATATCCGAGGAAAGGAGACGTAGCTATCAAAGATATGACAAGAAAAATGGCACCGTTCCTGGACCAGCATATTGTTCTTTGGGGACAGGCTCAGGGGATCAGAGATAAAACAAATAAAGCTAGTAGAGGTCCTAAACACTCTATATCTTATGCCAAGCAAGCTTTTACAAATGTAGAGCATGCTTTCAAGGGAGAAGTGGCAAAATGTCAGTCTAAGCATTAATACGATGGGACTAGGTAAACAAGAACTAATTAAACAATGTTGCACAATGTTAATATGAAATACCTCAAGAATATTGGGGAAAGCACACAGTAGCCTGAGGAATGATGACCATAGCCAATTATAACAGAAAGAGAGGAATGATATATTAACATAGTAACAAACCAACATCTATGTATTTTTCTCTATAGCAATAGTTTACATCAAGTATCTGTGAAATTCTCAGTGGCATATCTACATCACATATGCTACTCATAAAGCTGAACATTGCAGATAAAGCAGCAGAAAGATAGGATTCTTAGATCAGGAAGACCCATGGTGAAGCTGTGACTTTTGGACAATGTAGGGCTAAGGCACATGTGAGGTAACAGAATCTGGGGTCATAGGAACACAATTTCCAAAGAATCATGTCACTGAACATATATTCAGGATTTGGAGAGGCCATAATTGCCCTGGACAGTGCCTGAAGATTTCTTGGCAACTTAAGGGATGGGGAGGTCAGTTTTCTTCAGTGTGTTGACAAGAAAGATGTTCTTGAAAGCTGTAGACTCTCATAAAATTTGTAGTGTAGACTATTTCTTTAATCTGAGAAAAGGAGTTTCAGACATGAGCAGGGCTGATTCCAAAGTGGCTTTCTTTATTGACTTTGTTTATCAGAAGATTTTGTTGGGCACATGAAGCTCTTATGTGCTTTTGGAATTCTGTGCTGCCAAAACATTAACAACAGTGAGAAATACCTCCAGGCACACAAATGTCAGCCCTGTCATAGTAACAGAATACTGTCAGTATGGTAATGGTTCTTTGATCATAGTTTCTTGTCGTCAAGGTACAGAAAAGCTGAATCTTAGACATTAAACTCCTTCATAGACTTTGCCTCTTATGTCAGAAAGAGTGACCAAATCCACCTGGAATAGATGGCCTTCTCGTTCCTCAGGGTTGTCAAATTTTCACCACATTACAGATACTATTTTGAGTTTAGTTGTAACTGAAGATGGGATCAGATCCTACTTATTAATTGTTTCTTGTGCCTGCACCATCAGTGTGCTTTTCAGAAAGTCTTTTCCTGTGCCAACCAGTTTAAGGCTACTTCCTGCTCTCTTTTATCCGGTTCAGTGTATCTGATTTTATGTTGAGGCCGTTGATACCACATATATTGAGTTTTGTGCAGGGTGATAATTATATAACTGTTTTCATTCTTCTACATGTAGATAACCAGTTTGACCAGCCATGTGTACATTTTGTTTCTCGTCTTTTACAGGCTGTTATTGCGTGATGGGTAATGGAGAGGCACGAGTGATTATTTTTCAACCTACTTGCACATGAGACTGCTAATGCATCCTGACAGACTGACATCTATCATTTTCAAAAGAAATGAGAAATTAATTTTCCTTTGTTATTTTGATATGTCCCTTCATATACTGAAGGGTTAACTCTGGCTGTGGGGCTCCAAAAGTAGAAGGCACCTCAATTATATTAAAAATATTCTGCTACCAATTTCAGAAGAGCTAAAAAGATTGGTTTCCTATTGCTTCTATTATATATTATATGTACAATACTCTTTCTTCTGCTGAAAATAATACAAGGTTAGATCTTATGCAATAGGAAAAAATGGATTAAGCCTTTAAATTTTATTCCTTATGATTGAAAAAAATTAAATTTTTTGTTAAATTCTTCAGATGACATTAAAATGGAAGTTGCTGTACATCCCTTTCAAATTGATGATCATTTTCCTTCTAGTCAACCTGTTGCCTCTGTATCAAAAATGTGCCATCATGTTACTTTATTCCCTAACAGTCAGTCCCAGGTTTCAGCTGACACCTTCTGCACAGGCGGTACGTGAGAATGCCACAGAAGATGGAAGGGATGCCCTATCAGCATCTGGAGATGCTTCACTGATTTTTACTTATTAGGTGTGTCTGTAGAAAAAATGTAATTACACATGATTTACCCTTGTTCCTAGTGTAGAATGAAGCCCTTTTGCAAATGCAAATATGCACAAACACATATTCATTCACACAGTCATACATGCATATTCATACACACATATACTTTTGTCAGGCCACCTATCACATTCTCCTTACCATACATAGTTACACACACACACCTACACTTGTATATGTATACACACATGCACACACACACACACACACACACACACACACACACACACACAAGTCCAAGTGCCAGTACAGAAAGAACTCACTCATTCTGGGTGAAAAATAAGCTCCAATATTTATTGCATAGAGAAAGAAAAAGCTTCTACCTTTCTTTTGCTAAATAAATGATACCCAAATGTTTAAGGAAAAAACCCTGTCCTCGTCAGTATGAAGAAGCCCTGCTATTAAGAAAGAAATCTTTCCCATGATAAGAAGAAGCCTCCCTGCTTTCTATGTTCTCTCTGCTCTGCTCCTTTCTTTCTCTCTTCTCTTCTGTTATTATCAATGTTCCTAGTTCTTGTACTTTTTCAGAATACATGATCACATGGTATTCTAAACATCTTTTTTTCAAAGCATCATAACAAGTTCAAACATATACTCAAATCATAAATTGAATAAGAACTAACAACAGAGATGTTTCCATGTGTTTCCATTAAGACTAGTTACCTAACTATATCTTCATTATCTGTCAACGGCTTCACAGGTCTACTGAGATCTTAAAACTGTAATTCTTATGTCTAAGTTAAGAGGCAAATCATCTGCCTATTGTCTCATTAGTATTGAAGTTTTAAATAGATAAACCAAGTCAATATTTTAACTTCTGTACTTCTATCTACAATAAATCATCCATTCCCTTTTATTACCTATAGTTATCAGATAATTAATTTGCAGCCAAAAACAAATGTTTTCCTTAATTGTAAACCAGTTTCATGTCTGCTTTCTACCTGTCTTAGTCAGGGTTTCTATTCCTGCACAAACATCATGACCAAGAAGCGAGTTTGGGAGGACAGGGTTTATTTGGCTTACACTTGCAATTGCTGTTCATCACCAGAGGAAGTCAGCACTGCAACTCAAGCAGGTCAGGAAGAAGGAGCTGATGCAGAGGCCATGGAGGGATGTAACTTACTGGCTTGCTTCCCGTGACTTGCTCAGCTGGCTTTCTTATAGAGCCCAAGACTACCAGCCCATGGATGGTGCCACACATAAGGGGCCCTCCCCTCTTGATCAATAATTTGAGAAAATGCCTTACCGCTGGATCTCATGGAGGCATTTTCTCAACTGAAACTTCTTTTTCTGTGATAACTCCAGCTTGTATCAAGTTGACACACAAAACCAGCCAGTACACTACCCTAGTACAAATAGCCCATGACACATAGGCATTACAGGTTTCTAATTACAGTTTTTCTTATAGAGGGTTTCAAATCATTTGTATAAGTTTATGAATTATATAGAGCCACTATTAGGAATTAAGAAATCATTTATTTGTCTTCATGTCATTGCTACAAAAGAGTACATCTTCATTGATCTGCAGGAAATTTGCCCAATAGGGTGGGCTAATGCCCAGGAATTGTTATATTAATTTAATAATGACAGGAAAGGCAAATCAGATGCAACAATCAATCTTGAGACAAAGTTTCTTGGGAACTTGTCTCCCAGAGCTCAACCCATTGTACATCATGGAAAAATCGTAGACTGTCTCAGGAAAGTTGACTGCTAGTCTTAGCTTTTCCTAGATGGCTCCTGACATTTCATCTCTGTGATCCCCTCTGGATCCCAGGTAGTTGATTCTGTATGTTTTCTTGTGGTGTCGTTAACCTCTCTAACTCCTTCAGTCCTTTGTCCCCCCAAAGATTTCCCGAATCTCTGCCCAGTGTTTGGTTGTGGATATCCTCATCTGTTTCCATCAGTCGCTGGTGAAGCATCCCAGAAGATAACCATGCCAGGCATCTTTCTTGGACATATTGCAGAATGACATTAGTAGTATGAGGAGTTGACACTTTCTCATGGCATAGGTGTTAGGCTGGGCCAGTCAGTGGTTGGCTATTCCTTTAATCTCTGCTCCATCTTTACCCCTGCATATCTTGTTGTCAGGAGAAATTGTGGGTCTCCTCTTTTGAGGTTGATCTGTGTCACAGTCCTTCCATTGGAATTCTTTTCTGCCCAAAAGAGATGACCATTTCAGGCTTCATTGCCCTTTCTGTTAGGAGTCTCAGTCACTGTCACCCTCAAAGATTCCTACTAGCTTCCATTGTCCTAGGTTTATAGCTCATCCAGGAGATGCCTCCATCCACCTATTCCAGTTCTCTTCCCATTCTCTCTCTGCATCACCCCCCACTTTAGACCTCCTCTTTCCCTCTACAACCTTACTCCATCCATATCCTATATCTGTTCTATTTTGCTCTCTCAATGAGATTAAAACATCAGCCCCATGGGTACTCCTTGATAGTTAGCTTCTTTGGGTCTGTGGATTGTAGCATGATTATCCTGTACTTTCTGGCTACTCTGCACTTAAAGTGAGTACGTATTATGTTTGTCTTTCTGAGTTTGGGTTACCTCACTCAGGATGACCTACTTTAATTCCACATCCTCCCAGCATAAGTTCTCACTTGTGCCACTGATCTTTGACATTGTGATAGGAATAAGATAGAATCATAAAGTAGTTTTTATTTGCTTTTCCCTGAAGGTTAAGACTGTTGAAACATTTCCTTAAGTATTTCTACATAAGTTTCCTATGTTGAGAATTCTGTTTAGATCTGTGCCAGCTTAAAAAAAAAATGGAGGTTTTTTTCTTAAGTTCTTTATATATTTTAGATCTGAGTCTTCTATCTTATATAGAATTGGTAAAAATATATATCCCCTTTCTTTAGGCTGCCACATTGTTCAACTGTTGCTGTCCTTTGCCTTATAGAAGCTTTTCAGTTTTATGAGGTCCCATATGTTAATTGTTGTCCTTTAGTGTCTGCCCTATCAGTGTTCTGTTCAAGAAGTGTCTTGTGCCAATGATGTCAAGGCTACTTTCTACTTTCTCTTCTACTTGACTCAGGGTATCAGCCTGAGATAATGTAAGATAGTCTTCTTTCTAATTAAAATATGCAAGTCTAGATATGTTTACAAATGGAAAAGGATTAACCCCTTAAATTTTTATTTCTTATGATTTAAAAGAAAAGAGGTGAAATTTATTTTAAACACTTCAGATGGCTTTAAAATTAGATCTGTTGTGTATCCCTTTCAAATTGATGATCATTTAACTTCCAGTGAACTTGCTGTTTCTGCATCAAAATGTGAGACTCTAGTTCCCGAAATCCCAAGTTTCAGCACAGATAGTATTTATAGATGCTACAAAAGATAGTAGGAGTACCTTGGTTTCTGAAGATGCTTCACTGATTTTTACTCACCTAGATGGGTCTGTACAACAAATGGAATTACACATGATTTACATTGATTTACAATGTTATCCTCAATCACCTGTAGCATGTAGTTTGTCTACATCACTCTCAGCTTGTGTTCCCAGCTGGACACACACGAACATACACACACACTGGTGCACCCACCCAGTAACCCCCAGGATCCATAGATGAAACACACACATACACACACATTAACTTATTTTAATATTCTTTTTTGCTCAATGGCTGGACACATCTAAGACTCCTGCAGCTAATGTGACTTTACCTTTACTCCCAGCTCAACACCTCTAAATCTTCCCTCAGCTTAGTTGCATTGCTAATCTCCTATCTGCTACCCCAGGCCCAGTTGGGGAAGTGGCCAATGGCCACACCACCTGAAATATGGCTGGAGGCTCTCTCTCCTTCCAAAGCATGGCGAATCCTCTTTCCTCCTCCTGTGTCTCTTGGCCAACCTGCAGGAAGCTAGAAATCTCGCCTCTTCCACCCAGACATTGGCTACTAGCATCTTTATTGATTGATCAAGAAGAAATGGGGGAACAAGACCTTCAGAGTTCACATGCAGATTCCAGATCAGAGCTCAGAATCATCCCCTATGTCTCACATTTACTGTCTAATTAAAAAAATTATTCTCTCAGACATCAATTGAGCAAAACCATAGCAATCATGTCAATTACAGAGCATGATATACAATTAACATCCAGTCTATCATATTGTCAAGTAAATAAAGGACTCTAAGATCATTCTTTTTTTTTTCCTACTTTATTTACATTTCAAATGTTTCCCCCTTTCCAGATCTCCCCTTTGGAACCTCCCCATTTCCTCCCCCCTCCCCTTACCTCTATGGGGGTATTCTCTCACCCACCCACCCACCCACCCACTCTTGTCTTCCCTCCTAGGCATTCTCCTCTACTGGGGGATCTAACACCCTCCGGCCGAAGGGCATCTCATCATTCTTAACTTAAAGACTTATTCGCCAGGCAGTGGTGGTGCACGCCTTTAATCCCAGCGCTTGGGAGGCAGAGGCAGGCAGATTTCTGAGTTCGAGGCCAGCCTGCACTACAGAGTGAGTTCCAGGACAGCCAGGGCTATACAAAGAAAACCTTTCTCGAAAAACAAACAAACAAACAAAAAAAAAGACTTATAATTCTACCCCTGAATTTGTTTAGATTTTAGCCTGTAACACCATCTGAAAACCATGCCTTCCACTCTATAACGTCTCTCTCAATGCTAAACAATATGACTTTGATTATGAGACTATAACTAGTATTCAACCCCTTCAGAAATCTGAGAATGAATTAAATATTCCCTGAATATATAGGAAAGACCAAACATAGCTTCCAAAATTTAAACAATTACAGAGACAGCTGACTACCTGGACAGCACCAAATTTCTTATAGCATTGGAGCATCTGTACTCTGCCTTCCATCCCAGAACCATCTGGCAGACCTCTTGTGAAGCAAGAAATATGAAGGACCAGATTACACTGTATTAGCAGAGTTTAGTTTTCAACTAACTATTCCACCTATGTTGTTCCTTCTTGAACAGTATATTGTCTTCAAATGATATAAGCAACTTCTGTCCATTGGCTATCTTGCCACAATAAGCAACTTTGCCTGGAGGTAAGTCTTCTTTGAAGCAAAATGGGAAAACTGTCAGAAGCAGACATGTCTCATGTTTAAAAGATTCTTAATAATGAAATAACATTAAATGTGGCATTCTGTAGATTTCTGATGTATTTGAAAACTAAAGTATCTCCAAACTGTTAAACCTTAACTAATCTTAGTCATTTCTATTTGAGTAAACTGAAAACACTTTATTATAATTAAATCAGAATCTAACATAACCATAAATTTGCTATTTGGCTCTTAACAGTTTGTAAAAGCTGCTATTAGAAGGCCTGAGTCAAAGCCTTATATTCTTAAATAAGTTGCATAGGCACAATGCCTATCTAAGAGTAAAACTGTTATTTTCAAATTTTGTATTAATGTATAGATTTATACCAATGAAAACCTTAATTTTATATCAACATATAACTTCTATACCAATGTTAAGAAATTATAACTTCAATTTTGCATCAATTACAAAGATTTTTATCAGTGTAAGATTATGACAACATAATGCCTTGATCAAAAATAAAATTTAGTAAACCATCCCATCTATTTCCTACCTGCTGGTAATTGTGAACATTTCCTTAATTATCCCTTAAATGACAACTTATCTATAATTTGTAAAATAAATATTACCAGACACCCAAATCCAGGGAATTGGGCTGATGAATCTCCATAGCTTCTTCCTGCTGAATATAGGTGATGAGAAATTCTCTAAAGGGGTGGGGAAGGGGTAGGAAAATTAGAAAAACTGGTTAGACATAAGAAAACTAGCTTAGCACCTGTTATCCAGTTTCTGTATGTTTGGAAGATTCAGTGCCTGACTGAAGTTCTGACTGGATCCTTCTGAAAGGTTGGATGAGGTGAGATCATCTGGAGTCACCAGCAATTCTAAAGCTGTTCTGGAAGCAGGTCTCTGGACAGCATCAGGAAGCAGGGGACTGGAACAGCAGGTCAGTTCAGTGTCCCAGCAGATGAATCTTGCCAGAGCTGTTCATTCTGAAATATATGAATCTCACAACCAAAACTTTAGTACCATTAAGATATTTGAATGGATTGTACACAGTGCACAGGTTAGTTAAGGATGAAACTTTGCTTCTTATTTGAGCAAGTGAAAACATGCCTTTTTATGAGTTAGTTTTATCAATAACCAATTATAGTAAGTCTTCATTCATGTCATGTGAAGGATGACATGATGATCTTTACCTGTCCTGTTTGATTTTCTATGCTTGTAGACATGAGCTTAGCATACATGTCCTCTGAGAGGCTCCACACTTCAGTCAATGGAAAGAGATGCACAGATCCATAGTCAAACATTACATGGAGCTCAGCGAGTCTTATGAAAGAGTTGGAGGAGAAACTGAGCGACCTGAAGAGGATAGAAACTTGACAGGAAGAGCAATAGAATCAACTACCTGGACCCTTGTTGGCCCAAAGAACAAGCATGAGCTGGGAGCTATGCCCCCTACAAATCTGTAGCAGATGTGCAGCTTATTCTTCATGTAGGTCCCCCAACAAATAGAGCAAGGACTATCCCTAAACCTGTTACCTGTCTGCCTATGGATCCTGTTCCCTTAACTGGGCTTCCATATGTGGCCTTAGTGGGGGCCTATGCATCTAGTCTTTCAGTGATTTGATGTGCTGTGGGGGAGGGGGATACCCAAAAGGGGCCCCCCTTCCCACAGGAAAAGGGGAAGAAGAAAAGGAGGTAAGATCTGTGGGAGGAGGCTGTAGGAGGAGAGGGGGGCTGATATTGGGATGTAAAGTGAATAAATAAATTAATTAAAATAAAAAAAAAAAAACCTGACCTTTAGAAAGCTGAAACAGAATTGCTATAAGCTTGAGGTCAGCCTCATCTGCATAGTGAATTTGAGATCAGTCTCCTTTAAATAGCAAGATCCTTCCTAACACATAAATAAAATCATTATCTGTTAAAATTACATACTAACCTTGGTGAATTAACCACAATGTGTAATTTCAAAAATGAAATATGGGCCTACAAACACAGATCAGCTATTAGAAATTTTACTGCTCTTGCAGATAAGCTAATTTCAGTTTGCATCACTAATAGTTGGCTTAAAATTTCCTGTAACCTCATTTCTGGGAGAATTGATACCCTTCTCTATCCTCTGTAGACATTTACATGCATATGAATATATATATATATATATATATATATATATGCAGATATAACACACATATAAACAAATAGTTAAATTATAGATAACATACACCGTGCTGAAATCAATATTAAACATGAGTCATTAAAATAGTAAAATAATTTAATTTAATCTTAGTTTTATTTTTAGTTTTCTTTTGGGATGTAGGTTGTAAGGGCAGAGGGCACATATGAAGTGATGGGGAGATATTTGAGATTGGGGTGCATAATGTGAAATTCACACAGAATCCATAAAAAAGTTAAAGATTAAATTAAATGGAAAGGAGAAAATCGTTGAGAAAGACAACTTGGAAAGCTACATGTGGATCGATCTCAACAAATGATCATGTGTTTGCATTTGGAAGAAGTTGTGCAGGTTGATTATCTGCTAACAACTACATTTGAAGGAACCTGGAAAGGAAGTGAAGATATAACATCCCTTCATTCCTTTATTTCATCATTTAAGGAATATCATCAGAGCTATGGATCATGGAAATAAAAATCACTGTGTTTCTGTTCGGCTGACATTATGATGGGTATGGATAATATGCTTTCCAAAAAACCTTTTAGAAAAACAAATGTCTGTATAAGTGTAATGGTTTGCATATGCTCATCCCAGGGAGTGGCACTATTAGAAGGTGAGGCCTTGTTGGAAGAAGTGTGTCACTGTGGAGGTGGGCTTGGAGATCTTCTTCCTAGCTGCCCGAGGATGCCCAGTCTGTTTCTGGCTTCTTTTGGATGAAGATGTAAAATGCTCAGCTCCTCTTGCACCACGCCTGTCTGGATGCTGTCATGCTTCCTCCTGATGGCAACGGTCTGAACCTCTGAACCTGTAAGCCATCCCCAATTAAAATGTTGTCATTTATAAGACTTGCCTTGGTCATGGTGTCTGTTCATAGCAGTAAAACCCTAAGACAATAAGTCTACAAAAAGAAAATCCACTTGGCAGTTTAATGTTGAACAAATAAACAAGTTCAATTGAAAGTATGAGTCATCTTCATCCGTGTCATATCAGGAACCATTTTGCATACTGACAAAGAGCAAACATTCAGAGATTTATGTATAACTAAATATGTTTCCTGACTTCAGAAGATAACTTATAGGATGAAGTGTTTGTCATGAAAGAATTAGGACAATATTATAAATCCCCCTGAGCCCCTATAAGTAAATATCTGTTCATCTTTAAACATATCATGCCTGTTAAAAGATGTAGACCCAACCCTTGCAGTCCAGCTACTGACATATGTAGTGGGGAAAAACAAAAGTCTTTGACAGAAAGAGTATAAGATGAGGATAGACAACATACTCTGTCTTCTGAACTCAACAGAAGGATAAACCACATACTATGTCTTCCAAACTCAGCAAACATCAATACAGAGATATAAGTATGCTCAGTTACATATAAAGAATCACTCATACATGCATACATACATACATTCATACACTTACACACATTCACACACACTACACAAAGACACATATAAATAAATATACATTTCTGTGTTGTCAGCACACCATTGTAAGTCATTTGAATCTTCTGTTGTCAGATATGCAGGTAACTAGTAAAGACAACAGATGCAGATGTCAGTTCGTGAAAATCCACTTACCAGACTGTAGAGAAATGTACCACACTGAAATAATACATCTTGTGTCTTCCTAACAATTCATGTTAATTATAAAGGTAACAGAACTAAACTGAAGGGCATTTTGGTACATTGAGGACTGCAGCTTTATTAATGGAAATATTGCCACGAGGAAAAAGTACTTATGTGAGGGATTCTCATGTTGCTGTGCCTATGTAAGGGGATAGTCAAAAGGCACAGTCTTTGAGGCAGATAAACTTCACAGTGTATGAGATCAGCTAAATGTGTGGACTTGATGTGTACATATCACAGAACTGTGAAAGTTTAAGCCTTAAAATTTAACTAATGTGTACTCTTATATTACCATTTATAATGCACTCAGCAACCATGTATTTTGCTTCTTTCATATTAACACAAAAACACACTGATAAGAAAGTTTAAAAAAATTAAGTATCTGTTCTGCACCATTCGCCATAAAGATGGTGTGCTCCATCATGAAGGAAGGATTGCATAGAGCAGCTTGCTGTCACTGGTTCCTAGACCAACAAGGAAGGAAATTGTTTGTCAAAACCTAAATATGTATTCAGATTTTCACTGAAGTATGTAACAACTTAATTCCATAATTCAGATATCTTATGAGTTTCCTTTCCTTTTCCAGCAGATATGTAAAAGAGTTTGAAGTGTCCAGATGACCAGTGTGATGGCTTATATAGGCTTGGCCTAGGGAGTGGCTCTATTAGAAGGTGTGGCCTTATTGGAATAGGCATGTCATTGTGGGCATGGGCTTTAATACCCAAGTCCTAGCTGCCTGGAAATGTGTATTCAGCTAGCAGCTTTCAGATAAAGATGTAGAACTCTCAGATCCTCCTGTACCATGGATTCTGCCTAGATTCTGCCATGTTCCCACCTTGATGATAATGGAGTGAACCTGTAAACCAGTCCCAATTAAATGTTGTCCTTATAAGAGTTGCCTAGGTCATGGTGTCTGTTCACAACAGTAAAACTAAGACAGAAGTTGGTACCAGGGACTGGGGTATTGCTGTGATAGGCTTGATCATGCTTTTGCTTGGAAGAATGTGGATTTGGGGGACTTTGGATTTGGAAAGCAGTGGAAAGATGCTTAATGGGCTATCCTAGTAAGGTGATTTGAATTGTCCAGATCCGGCCCAGGAGGTTTCAGTGGAGAATTTCAATATGTGTCCTAGAGACGGGCTTTGTAGTATTTTGGTGAAGAAGTGGCTAATTTTTGCCCTTGTCTAAGGAGTCTGCCTGAGGCTAAGGTGAAGAGACTCAGATTAATTGCATTGACAAAAGAAGTATCAGAAACACCCCTCATAGACTTTGTTCTCTGGTTAAGTCTCATGAAGAGTGTTTTAAACAAACATAGCAAGCTTAGAAAGGAAAAATATAAAATCTATGGCTCGAGTATTAAAGGGAACCAGGAAGTGAAATGGAGCTGAATTTGTGTTCAAAGAGATAACAAATTAAGGGAGTGAGACTTTAGGGCAAGATCCTACTCAGCTGAGTTTAGATCCAAGCATGGTGATACACACCTTTAATCCCAGGAGACAAAACCAAGCAGATCTCTGAGTTCAAGGCCAACCTGGGAGAGAGCAACTTCTAGGTCAAGAAAAGCTTAAGTTCAGGCGTGGGGGTACACACTTTTAATCCCAGGAGAAAGACATGAAGATCAATGAGTTCAAGGATAATCTACAGAGCAAGATCCAGGACAGCCAAGCTTAAGCAGTGAGGGGGTTGGAAAACATAAAGCTGGCAAGATAATATATGGGGGATCATGTTCCAACAACAGGAAGCAGAAGAACTCAGAAGCTTTGGCCATGTGGCTCTGGCTTTAAAGTCAAGAGAAGGAGATTAGGGGATAATTGATGGTGGTTAGCTGGAGCTAAGAAATTAGTTGGGATTAAGAGAAACCAGCATCACTGAGGTGAAATCCTCTGGGAAGTGTTTTCTGAGAGCACAAAGAAGCTGTGTTCCAGAGATAGCCAAAGTTGTACCTCATGCTGCAGCTGGACTTGGTAATGTGTAAGAGTCACCCAGGTGGTACTGGTTTAGGAGGAATGAAACTATCATGAAGAGCTGCTGTGGAGACCAGGATAGTTTGTAGTGTACTCTGGCCCCTCCTCTCACTCAAAGAAGAAGGGAAGAGAGGATGGTGAAGGATTTTGGAAGGGGGTGACCAGGAGAGGGGCAGTGAGTAGGATGTAAAGTAAATAAGTTAAAAAAAAAAAACAATAAAAAGATAATAAGTATTTACAACAACAAAAAAGTATTTGCCACAAAATTCAGGTAACATATTAAGAAGATCGAAATCATGATTGAGTAGGCTTCATCTCAGAGATTCTAGGTGTGAATAACAATTCAGAAAGTGTAATATACATGTAAATAAAATTTAAACAGAAAAAAATCATGTAATAACTTGGATACCTATCAAAAATTAAAGCATTTAACAAAACTCAAGATGCCTTCATGATTAAAGTCCCAGAGTCATTAGGACTAGATGGAGCATATCTCAAAACAATAAAGGTAATGTCCAATGAACCTATAGTCAACATTAAGCTAAAGAGAAGCAAACTGACAGGTTTCCTTTAAATCCAGAAATTAAATAATGATGCTCAGTCTCAATATCAGTATCATGGTCAACATCCCTCACTCCATCTTACACTACTTTTTAACCCTACCATCATTTGGATGGAGATGCATTCAAAGCAAAGAACAGAGTTTTATATCAGAGCTTACTATATCTTTGTGTCCATCAAATCCAAGGTAAAGACATCTATCCTTTCAATTCTTAAACAAATATGTACTTACCTTATCTAAAAATGCTTGGATTGTGATTGTTTCTAAACATCAGGATGACTAAGTGTTTATCACTTAGTGCCTGCAATCCTTAAGCTGGAGAGCAGTATTAGTATTATCCACCAAAACATTTATGGGATCGACTAACTTTAATGAGATACAGGTCTTCCCAAGTAATAAACATAAAAACTGTCCTAATAAATCTCACTTGTAGTCATAGTTTTGAACAGCATAAATAAACAGAACATAAGCCACCTTCTCTAACTGATATAGCACACAGGTGATGTCACCTTAGTCATTATTTGCTGCTGTTGCACACAAGTCAAAAATTACCTTCAATTTTCATCAACAGATTTTATGTTTTATTTCCCATTTTAATGCTGCACTAGACAGTCAGCTACTTTCTCTAAAACACATTCAAGATACTAAATGGATAAAGAGTAAATCATTGTCAAATACACTTTGATTATGTGACTCCACAGCAATGACTTTAAAGAGAGGAGGTGATTTAAGGTGGTACGTGGGGAGAGAATTTGAGGAAATATGTGTATAATGTTTCAAAAATAAATGACACATACCATTTAGTGAAGAAATTGAGGAGACTGGAACATAAATCTACAATCTTGCTATAGGTCATATTGATTTTTGTTTTAGCTTATTGGAAAAATACTGAAAAAATCACAAATGAAAGTGATATTTGATGATTCTATTTTAAGAGAATCATTCTGCTTTGAAGTGGATAATTAGGTGTAAATGGAGAAGCATGGAGAAAGGAAGTTGTGCTAGGATGCTGTTACTTTGGTTCCAGGGAAGGATGAAAGGGTCGTTAGATATGCTAACAAATGTCTGGTTTCAAAACAGTATTGATTTTGAAAGGAAGCATTTTATTTGTGGATATACACAGATATTTCAAAAATTAACATGTTTTGGCCTGTATCTTCACCAGTACAGACCACTACAGTGAATAGCAAAGACACAGTGACTTCTACAGGACTTCTCAAATCCTCATAATTGGGAAGCTGGAGCGTTCAGATCCAGGCATTGTTGTATTTGGTATTTGGAGTTTGGCTTGCTTTCTGATGCACAGAAGACTCCTTTTCTTGTATTTCCATATGGCAGAGAGGAGGTTTCTTGATCTAACAAGTACATTCTTGTCATAAAGAAGGTTATAAGCTCATGTCCAGTTATTTCCTCTAAGCTTTACCTTTCACTTGATTCAAACTAGAACTTCAATGTGTGACTATGGATAAGCGCTCAATCTTCAGTAGTCTAAGTGATTCTATGAAGAAGATACACGACTGAGATGGTGGACATTTAATAGGAGAATTCTTAGGGGTCAGTTAATCAATATTTACAGTTTAGAATGTTATAAATTAGAGAGATGGAAAGATATTCTAGACATCTAATTTGAAATATCTACTTCGCATCTGAAATAGAAAGGCTGAATTTATGACAAATATAAGTTGAGGATGCAAACATCTAAAATGGAAAACACGAAGCTAGTAAGAAAACCAGGAAAGGCAGATAAAACGTCAGGTGTTGCTGGAGTATAAATGCACGGGATGTACATATTTTTTTAAACAACATTGGGTTTTATTGTATTGTCTCACACGACATGAACTTCATGTGTGGATTACTAGTGGTTGATAGCTTTTATTGATGATGGTAGTTCTTAACTTTTCTAATTCTGAGACCCTTAAATATAGTTCTTCATATTGTGGTGACTCCAACCATAAATTATTTCATTGTTACTTCATAACTGTAATTTCGTTACTGTTATGAATCCTGATGTAAATATCTGATATGGAGAATATCTGATACGCAACTCCTGTGAGCCATATATCCCCAAAGGGGTCATGACCTGCAGGTTGAGAACCACAGGCCTATGATTTCCATAGCATTTACCTAAAATAAGACTGCATTTTGATGCTATCAATAGAAAAGCAAAAGCAAAAAATAAAAACATATACTATTATATATCACTAGAAATCATGAGGAAAATGAGATGTCGGGAATTGATTTAAGGGCTCAGTAGTGACTTCAGATGGTAAGGGTTTCGCTTTTGTTTTTCACTTTTATCTTGTTTATCATTCAGTCAACCACGGAACTGCTTCATCAAATCTTTCCTCTGATTTTGTGATTTCTGCTAAAGGAAATGATGCACATATTTTTCATATGTGATTCCAGGAAGAATTTCCAGGAAATCTGTATGCAGACAGAAAATCTTGGCATATCTGTTATAGATATACCAGAAAATATTGCCTTGCATCTCTGAACAATCTGAAACACACTTATTCTTGAATCTAATTGCAGCAAAGACAGTGGGAGTTTTCTGCTGAAGAACCAATGGATTGATATAAAGTCTGTCAGAAATTAAAAGCAAAGGATAATTTCTAATATGAAAACAGAGAGTAGTTGATTAACATTCCTATTAGACCAATATGGGTAATATTAGGAAGTTTAATATGGATGACACTGGCATAGATAGGCAGACATAAACAACAAACCAAAGAAGTACATTTTGTTCTTAAGTCTCCTTTTAGTCTAATATACTCACTTCAAAATTGGTCCCATTTGCATCATTTTAATGGGAACATAAGTAGCAATGACAATTTATTTTATTTTCTCCACATATTCTATTCCATTGTGCCAAATTCTGACTTCATGTTGTAGATGGAATATGTCCCAATCACATTGAATTTCTTTAACTCAGTTACATGGAAATCACATCTATTCTTCTCAGTCATGGGAAAGATACATTTAAATGATTTTTTTTCTATTGATTGAACAACAGAGATCGATTCCATTCTACCATAAATGAATACAACCCTATTGTTTTTGTAAGTGCACACAGTTTTTGATGAACAAATTGTAGGGGAGAAAGATTAACATTTACTATTAGGCAGTGTCATTGCTGCTGCATGTAGTTTAAAAGAATGAATAAAAGACCTTCATTTTCATCAACGGGATTCCAAAACTTTTTCCACTTCCTGGAAAAAAAAAAAATGGGTGAACATAATGAATAGATGTAGACTCAATTTAAACTAATAGAACATTTTGAGAAAGATACAAAATATTATTCTTTGTTTAAAAATGCTTTCGAACCTGATACAAATGGTTCTCAATTACTCCAAATAATTATGATAAACTTTTAAACATACACACTCTTGTTCAGCTTTCTATATTCTGAAATTAATCATTACAAAGTTTCTAAACTCATGACAATTTATCACTCGAAAATACAGTAAAGGAAGAAAAATCTTCAGGCTAACAAAGGGTTCTTGATATTTTTCAACTTGCCTGAAAATAGCAAACTGCGATTAAAAAACAACAAAATAACGTTGTTATCTTTGTCGATTTACATCCTGTAAAAAGTGTATTTGGGTGCTTAACTTAGAAGGTGAACAAAGGATTTTGCCTCCGAACCATTCATTCAACTAAATAGAATTTGGAGTCTCACTTGGAGTAGGGTTCCAATTGGCTGCCGGATTTAGGAATCTTTCAAGCCTGTTCACTGTCCTTTGAACAGTTTCCCTCCAGCCCCCAGAAAATCCATTAGGGGCGTGGAAAGAGGAGCAGCCGGCTTCCTACAGTGCTGTGACGAACTGGGTGGAGGCTGGCCGAGGCCCCGCCTGCCATCCGGCAGTATGATTGGAGTGCGCATGCGTGTATTTGACGGGCTCCGGAAGTCGCGTCTGCGCAGGCTGGACGAGTTGCCAGGGTTCTCCGTGTTTTGTGTGTGAGTAAACGCTGAAGTTTTGGAGTTCTTGGTTCTTGGTCGTCGGTGGTCGGGCCCTGGATGATATGATGAGGAGTTGTTTACAACCACATTTAGGGTAGTTGTGACGAAAGTGCTCTATGCGTTGGCGGCGGCGATAACCCGCTGTTTTCAGCATCGTGTGTGTGTGTGTGTGTGTGTGTTTGTTTGCGCGCGCGCGCGTGTGTGCGTGTGTGTGTGTGTGTGTGTGTGTGTGTGTGTGTGTGTGTATTTTGGGGCGGGGGACCTCAGAGGCTTCAGGCACTTGCCCAGGTGAACCTGGGTCCCCACGGATTAAACGTAGCAATGTAGATGAGTTGGCCTGACAAGTTTCAGGAAAAAAAAAAAAAAAAATCTTAAACCTGGTGCACAATTAACAGAGATCCACCGGCTTTTGCCGCAGAGTGCTAGGATAAAAGGCATGAGCCACTCTGCCCTGCTACAGATCTTAAAACTAGCTTTTAGAAGCACTTTGATACGAAACCTAAGTGAAGAAACGTTTTCAGCTCGTTAGAGGTTTACTATGGGTTTGTAATTGCAGTAAAGCTATAAAATCATATGTTCTAAAACCTTCACCCCAGCATTGAAACTAAAGAAGAACAAAAAGAAAAAAGAAAAGACTTAAATTATAGGCTATACTTTGGACAAAACGTTGCCTTTTGTGTTCTCAGCAGCAAGTATCAGCTTGAATTTTCTATTTCTATTGGAATTTTCTTTGGACATCATTATGAAGCAGAATTGTTATGCCTCTTGAATTAATAAAGGAAGTCAAATGGGTACCAGAAGTTCAGCCACTGAATAAATGACAGAATTAGATTTCAGATCTCTACAGCCAGGATGTGATTGTAGTAAGATGCATGTCCAGGTAAGTTTATTAACTCAAATGCATTTTCCTCCTAAAAACTATGCATATCGTTTATGTTTAGTATCTTTGTGAGAGCTCTTAGGATAGGTTTCTTTGGTTTTTTTTTTCCATTACAACTGAGACTGAGTATTTCAATATTATTCATGTTTTTCCAGCTTTCATCTGGCTAGCATTTACTGTTTTGTGGTGAACTAAGTATCTGAGATACAAAGATAAATTGATTGAGCAACCATACTCAAGGTGATCTCTAATTTTAATTAATAATAACCAGTAGCATTTTGATATGTGAACATAAGTGAATTTTTGTTTCTTATATGTTAGATTCTGAGAGATGAACTGGGACTTTCAGGGTAACTATTTTACTTACCTTTCTTTGAGGTGAGAGCAGTTATATGTATGCTGAGGAATTTGGATGTTACAGTAACAATATGGGAGTCTCATGACAGATATAAGCAGGAGAAAGACATAATTTACTTTGAGTTTAAACCGTTCTGCCTTCTGCACAAAGAATAGAGGATAGATGTGATAGAGATATGGTAGTGTGTGTAGTGCAAGAAAACCAATTAGATAGTGACCAGAACACAGGTAAGAATTGATAACTGATTAGTCTTAGTGGTAGAAGGGATGATAGGAGTAGGCTGATAGAAAAATAAAAATAGAATTCTAATACTAATAGCAACAAAACAGCATTTACTGAGTGTTTTCTTTATGGTGGGCAGCATTTTAGGTGTTGTGTGTACTAACTCATTCATTATTACGTGATTACGATGCTTTATGCCTTATCTATGTATTTGAAAATACTGCATTTCAGAAGGGTTAAATGATTTTTCTGAGATCAGATAATTAGTAAGTGGTACAGGTGACATTTAAATCTAGATAGTTTGTTTTAGATTTGAGACAAAATCAAGAGTTAGAAGGCCTTGGAGAACAATAACACTAGAGGGGCAATGAGTACAGGAAGCTTAACTGTCTGTAATTTCTAGCCATGCTGGGCAAAATGAGAAGAGATACACATTTAAGCCATGAGTTCAAGTTGGCACATGTATGTGAGATCTTTGGTGTGGGACCATTTTGACCTGCCCTAACCGTAGGCTTGAGCCTTGCTCCCGCGTCCCTTTCTAAGAAGGAGTAGGAAGGTGGTTTTTGTTTTGTTTGTTTCTGGTCTCTCTTCCAGCCACACTTGGTTTTCATCAAGTTCACAGGCTTGTTTCACTTCTCACATTGTGAGGCCTTTGTTCTGAGTGAAAGGTAGAGGGGAAAGGTCCACAGAGGGACCTGCCTTTGCTCTAATAACTGCTGCTGCTTTTATCTCCTGCTCTTAATGGTTTTAGGTCTGTGAAGAAGAATGTTACCAGCTCTTGGGTACTCTGTATGTTTAGAAAGCCTGTTCTTTGCCTAATCAATAAAACCTTCCTTAAAATTTGTAGTAGTTGCAGACACTTTTTGTATTAGATGACAAGACTCTATTCTCACTGAAGAATCCCTTTCCTCAGCTCTGTTAGTTTACTGCCCCGGACCTCCTCTGGTGGATCAAAGGAAAACTTGAAACTTTGTAGGTTGTCCAGCTGTTTGCTCTATGATGTCTTGGATCATGTCCAGGATCTGCCTGCCACCATACCTGGCTTATGGTGACTCTTTTAGGAATAAACTTGTCGTGTCTTCTATTTTATCAATAAAGTTGAAGCCTTTCTGTTGACTATTTTAAAGTTTGGAATGTAATATAGAAGAGTATGTAAGATCTACTTTTAATCTGTTTTTTTAATTAATAAAACATGCCCATATGGTTGTTTGCGAAGAGTCCATGGTGTGTGTGAGACAGAAAGTTTTAATATGAGAGCCAAAAGCAAAGTTGAAAAGAACTGTGACAAAACACTCTATTATGTCTGTACTTTTGACTAGGTAATTATTTTTTGAAGTTGACAGACTGGGGCAGAAACTAAATTGTACTTTTGTTGTGTATTGACTTGATTTTATTGTCCTAGTTTATGAGTTTTTCATTTCACATTTAGAATTTTTTTCTCTCTTACATTTTAATTGGTTTCTAAAAGCAATCTTTATTTTGCTGAGAGGTTGTATTACAGGGTGAAAACAAAGCTTGGGAAATAAGGCTTAAATCAAGTTATGAATCCTACATATTTTTATTCCTCAGAGATTTCTCAGATGGCTTAGTATGTACTAGAACATTTGTATATTGAATCCTAAAAGTATGGTCCAAGTGAAATTCAGAGAAAGGTTCTCCAAAGATGAATGAAGGGAATAGACTAGCCTATAACCTGACACATCCCGTAGTGCAGTATGAGTGTATGAGGGAGTACTGTGACAGTGCAAGTTTTTAAAGGCAAGTGAGCATGCTTGCTAAGATGGCGGTAATCCTCAGCCAGAGATAATAGCAGCCAGTGTGTCATCAGTACAGGCTTGCACAGACAGAGCTTCTAGTTGTGTGTGTGTGCACGTGCGTGTGCATGTGCGTGTACGCCCGCGTTCTCTCTCAGTGGGCTTTATGCTGGCTGGGGTGAGGCTGTAGCGGAGACCTTTGGGACAGTAATTCTCCATGCTCAGTCATATGTGAGAACCCTTTTTCAGAACTTCCAAGTGGCTTTATGAATTTTGTTAGGGTTGGTGCTACTCCAGTAGTATTCCGAAAACTTTCTCAAAAGATAAAACATTTCAAATGCTTTCAGCTCTATTCAAACTTTTGCATGAAAGAAAAATATAATTGTTAAAGTAGTCATCTTTACTATTTTTCTCTCCATTTTAGGGAAAACTCTCAGTTATTTCTTTAATATTTGGAAGTAAAGCAGCTGTTTTGAAGATTAGACCTTAATAAGATCTGAGGTATATATGTGCTACATTTCTGCCTAGCTTTTTACTTGTACTGTAGAAATAGGTAACTTTTTATATGTATATTTCACAGGGACACACACATAGATGAGTGATTTTGATAGGTACATTTGTTGTACAGTAGACAATGCCTATATAAGGAAAGGCTGCTTTTTCATCGTCAAAGCTCTGCTGTAATGTCTCCCTCGGCCTCCTCTCTTAATAGGTGAGACACATTTTGAGAGGATCTCAAAGTTGGCACATGATATTACCCAAACACCAAGTTCTCAACACAAAGATTTATTTTCACCAGAGGGACAAAGGGCAGGGAATAAGAGACAGAATATGGGGTATAGAGGACAAGGTACAAGGGGAAGGAAGGAAGGGAAATTTGCCCTAAGGGACCAAGGGACTGCCTCTGGATGGGAGGAGGCAGATGTAGCCAACCTCTTTGTAAATGGCAGTTTATAAAAGTAAAAGGGGAACTCTGTTAAGATGAGGTCATTTCCCGGGGCATGGTGGCGCACGCCTTTAATCCCAGCACTCGGGAGGAGGCAGAGGCAGTCGGATTTCTGAGTTCAAGGCCAGCCTGGTCTACAGAGTGAGTTCCGGGACAGCCAGGGCTACACAGAGAAACCCTGTTTCAAAGAAAAAAAAAAAAAAGATGAGGTCATTTCTTTGGATTGGACAAGTTAATTAGGGTAGCCAAAACGCAGGGCTTTTGATCCTAGTCTTCCAGCACTTTGGTAGCTGGAACTCAGAGAGCCTCGGGGGGAGGAAGGGGCCAAATATGGGAATCTTGGCTAGCTTCAGGAATGCAGTCTAACAGTTTAGCAAGGTACAGGGAATGGGAGCGAAGGGGAAAAGGCAAAACCATTTGCTGACCCTTTTGCCATGTCTGAACTTGTGTTTCCCATGCTCGGGTGTGCTAGAGCCCTGTCACATCCAGGTCACATCAGCTGTCAGAGTAGCTAAGTGTGTTTTCTGTTTGCACTTTAATTAGCATGACTTAATCATCTTAGTAACTTTGTTAAAAGTTAACCTTCGTTATATAACTTTTTACATAGATGTGCCCTTGTAGGGAGAATTCTCTGTAATTGCTCAAATGATCATGTCAAGCAAGGAAAAAGTACCTTGGGCATTTAGTTGTTGCTAGTCCATTTCATTTAAAACTTGTAATTGCTTTTGATGGCCTTGATTAGTGAGTAGGAAGCAGATTATGAACTACAGCTATTATAAACAGCGGTAGAATAGGCCATTTTATTAGTACTAGGGAAGCAGTAGTGAGCCATACTTAATGATTACTTCTTGGAGTTTGCACCATAAAGAAGAGAAGAAATAAATAAGTATAATAATACAAGATATAAATATAATATTTTTAAAAATCAAATTAAGATTATAATCTATAAAGACATATTCAAAATAAATTTTATGAGGAAATCTAACATATCTGATATCCATCAAGGAAGACTGATTGACTGATAGAAAATTGAAACTTGTCTCTGTTTGTTTTAGGATTTCTAGTAGTTGGATTAGGTAAATGACTATTAAATAGATTGTAAAGACTATGAAAAAGATTGTAAAAGTTGAGAAAGTAAGTAAATAGAGGGTATAGTTGTGGACTTCACTTGTTTGATCTCAGAAATCATTATTAATTAAGAAATCAAGAAGTACAAATGAGCATAGTATAACATAGAACAAGCACTGGTATTTCTGGCCATCCAGGTTTATTTTGAATTGAATTTTATCAGATAGGAATGTGGAATTGGAAATGTTCTCAGTGAGCTGAATTTGTCAAAATAAAGCAACAATAGACAGATTAACGGCAGACAAAAGTGTTAACAGTGTACACAAGCTGTGAAAATGGCGCAGTAATAGAAAGTATAGTTAGAGGCTGGAGTACCTTTCTTCCCTCCTTCAGAGACATTTACTACCTATTAAAACTGTCCAGAGCAACAACTGGGAAAAAATTCCTCTAAGGGGTGGGCAGCACAAAGTGTGCTGGGAGTAATGCTGGCTTTTTAGTCTCTTCCTGTGTGCTATGAGTCTGCTTTTGTTAAATGAAGTTACTATTCAGGTTAGATGTAGGCTTCTGTCTTTGGCCCATCTTTTCTCTAAGTATATTAGGGAACCTCAACCAAAAGCCTCTGTATCTGCTGTTCCCTGAATGCTTTCTGTTTGATGTCCAAAGCAGAATCTTTTAGAACAGCAGAATACATAAAACAGTTGAATGCTTTAAATTAAACAAACAAACCAAAGAGAACAAAACCGAATTTCTGCTTTTAGAATGCCCCCGTGTATAAATGAGAGTCTTTTAAACCTGCAGTCATGATCTGTTATTCACAGAAATACATTGTGCGTGGTACAGGCACTGAGTGAACCTTGTAGAATGTGCTTAACAAACTAAGCTGCCGAGTGTTCATGCAACTGCCCTCCTATGTGAGGCTCCTTCTTGTCTGAAATATCCTTCCGTCATATTTATTAATGAGGTTTATAAGTGTATATAGCTAGACATGCAGACCTCATGTTACCGATTGCAGTTATTTCTACTTCTGGGTACTTTGATACAAACTTAAGTTCCCTTTAAATAATGAGTTGGCCCCTTTAAGGAAGATGGATTTTTCTCTTTCCGTTCTTTGTGAATGCATTTCCCTCTTCCCTTTTACTTTTTTCCCTACAAAACTGTAAACTGTTTCTTTGGTAAAGGCTTTGATAAGACTTAGTTGAGCTTCCAGATCAACTTGATGGTTTTAATATCATCAAAAGCCTTATATGGCCTGTGGTGGCCTTATTTTGATATTAAAACATAATAAATTACATTGAAGATGGCTAAATTTATAGATAAAATGATTGCTGCCTGGGGAAAGTCTGGGATGATTCCGTGCAAGTGAAAAAAATGAGTATCGATGCCAGTTTTCTACCTGTTTGAACTTTTTAAATTCTGTGTGTATTTGAGTTGGGGTAGGGGCCTATGAAGCTGAGTATAGGTGCCTGTGGGAGCAGGAGGAGGGTGCGGCTGTGAGTGAGTATAGGTGCCTGTGGGAGCAGGAGGAGGGTGCGGCTGTGAGTGAGTATAGGTGCCTGTGGGAGCAGGAGGAGGGTGCGGCTGTAAGAGCTGTCACAGGGAATTTGAATATTGCTAAGTGTATAATTAACTATAATTCAAAGTATTTGGAGGTAACATGCATATGTTTATTTTTCAGGGTTTGCTTAAATCTGTAAAGGGATTTTCCGCAGAGTAATGTCTTCGGTAAGGTGGTATTTAATTTCATTTAGGATATACAGTGACGTGAACCCATATACTTACCTATCTGCTTTATAACTTGATCCACTTTATAGTTTGATTTCACATTAGCCAACTTTTTATTTGAATTTTTCTATAGTGACAATAAAATAGAAAACTGATATCTTTACTTTTTTATAAGATGATGTTGTATTATAGTTATATATTTACCTAATATTTGATTGTTTTGTTATCTTCATTATCTGTAATATCTCTTCATAAGCTCTACAGACATAAGAAACTGGAAGAAACATGTCTTTATGAAGACATTACAGTTTTTATTAGTTTAAACCATAGGCAAATTAGTCTCTTCTGGTTCTTGTCAGCCTGTATTACAATTGGTTTTTATGAATTGTGATTTAACAGATTATGTCCTTAAAACCCTTTATACTTGTGATACTTTCTTTTAGAACCGATGTTTGCTTTTTTTCTAAATGTTTGGTGTCTAGTGTAGCAGATGGAAAGCTCCCATACTCACAGCTGAGTGAACCTGAAAGAAAGCCATGTGTTGATAAAGTTAATACAATAGTACACACATTTGTTACTTATTTATTTGTATTTCTGTATATGTACTTCAGTTTATGTGCACCACTTTTGTGCAGGTACCCACAGAGGCCAGAAGGCATTGGATCTCCCGGAACTAAAATTATAGATGCTTTGTGAGCCCCTCAGTATGGGTGCTAGAAACCAAGCCTTGGTCCTCTGCAAGTAAGAGGTCTTTAACCACTGTGTGTAGATGGGAAGTACATGTGGGTGCCAACTTCCTGTCTCTCTCTCCACCATATATTCTGAGGCATGCTGTCTTATCAAACTCAGAGCTTACTAATTCTAGTTCAGCTAGTCAGCTTGCTTCCAGGGTCATCTGTCTCTGTCTCCAGACTGAGACACTGAATATATTGTTTACTGATGGGGTTTTTGTTTGTGAGGTCTGGTTGTGGTGGTTGTATTGTTTAGTTGGTTCTGGACATTAAACCTAGCCTATTGCAAATGACAGTCAACACTGTCTCTGGGCTACTAGCCCCTAGTACTTGCACGCACATGTCCTCACTGTATAACAAGCTTTGTCTGAAGCCTTCAAGACATAATAAAAGTTTTTCATGTCTTTGCAAAATAGAGATAAGGGATACATATACTGGGTGTTTTTTGAAGATGCTATCCGATTATCTTTAGTATATTATCATACTTTATAATAAAAAGCCTGTAGCTTTCTCATGAATGTTTTAGTGTATCTAAAAGTGATTTCCTAGACCTCTGTGATCTAATGCTGCAGAGGCTGGTCATGTGTGACAATTATTAAAAAACAAAAAACAAAAAAACTCTTAGCTTAACTGTGCTGGCACATGCTGTGGTCCTAGCATGCGGTTACTCAAGAGGATGAGGCATTAGGATCACATACTAGGTGTCTCTCAAGGAGACTCTGCCCCAAACCAGAAAACAAAATCTTATTTCGCAGCTATACTGGTCATATTTAAGTTCTTTATTTGACATTCTGTTTGCAAGGTTCTACTGGACAGGAATATTCTTGTTCTTTTACTGTTAATCATAAAACAATAACATGTCTCAGTAAGCACTGTCACAAAAGAGAATATACGGTCGTCTTATCAGCCTAGGACAAGTAAGATGCTATAAAAAGTATATGCCTTTTGTCATGGATACTAGACACAGCTTTTGCATCACCTCAGCAGACTGCTTGTAGATCCCTGACGTAAAGTTATGTCCAGGTGCTTTTAAGTGCTGTTTGCTTTGTAGATTTTGTTTTGTTTCCACACATCCGCTTGTCATTTTCCTTACCTAACCCTGTTAATTCTTCCCTAAAAATGTTTGTCTCTTAAATTCAAAATGGTTTCAGTGACTCCTACTCTCTATAGACTACTCTTAGGGACATCACATTGTACTGTCACCAAGGAAAACAAACTGATTACTTGATTACTTGGAATAATTGAGTGAATTTATACATAATGTTTATTGAAGAGTACATTAACCTAACTTGTAAGAGAATTGACTATATATAAAAATCAATGTATTAATTTATATTGAAAATAGTAACTTAACTATTAAATGGGTGGTGACTAATTTTCGTTGAGTGACAAGTTAATCATTTAAAAGTGTTTTTGTTGTTTTTTGTTTGTTGGTACATTTGGGTAAGCAGTTAGGTAGAGCGTGTTCATATCCCTAAGCTCTGCTAGTGCTCCCATTCGTCAGAGTATCAGGGACATACTTCTTAAACTGGAGTACTGGATCCATTTTCAGAGCTTAGGCCCACATCTTTCTTTCTGTTTCTCTTGCTGAGCGCTATCATGGTTGATGAGCTACAGGTCCGTGAGAGCACCGAGGTCGGCTGGCCACCCCCTGGGCTTCCAGAGGTGATCTTCTCACACTGACTTATCTCCATTGGGAAGATCCCCTCACGGCTGTAACGTTGATGACACACAGTTGGATGAATTTCCTTCCAGTTTTGCTTCAGCTTGTATGCCAGCTTCTGGATTTTAATAGATTTTTTTTTTTGTACTTTCTTGTTAAAGAAGTATAATTAGTATTTAAGCTGTTATAGTGTAGACTGATGCATTGATTTCAGATGAAGAGAACTGTTTCAAGAAACCTAGTTGCTGTCAACAGTATAATCATCTGAAGCTGGACACTGTTATCTGCTGTCACCACCCTTTCCCCGTGAGGTCATTTTCTTCAGGATAAATCTTTTAAAGTGAAATAGTACAAGCTTGGTAATTTACAGGTGTTCTCATAATATTGAAAACTGTCAAGTGCCTACTAAATTAGCTGTTGTTTCTTTCTTTAGGCCCCAGGAGCACCTTATACATACACACCCCTAAATCTACTTAAGGAAGGCACTGTTGTCAATGTCTGTGGTGTTGTGAAGTTCTTTAAGCCTCCGTACTTAAGCAAAGGAACAGGTAAGTGTTAAGATGTTGGGTGTTTTATGGACAAGCGCTCTGTTGCTGGACTCGGGACCACAACTCCTTTAGTGATCTAGGTCTCAGAACACTTTCAGTCCTAATCTTCAGATGCCAAGCAATACCGATGTGTGTTCTTTGGTCATTTTAATTTGTGAAGTGAATGTAGTCGTTAGATTTCTGAGTTTTGTTCAACACAATACAAATAAAATTTTTGGAAAGGTGTTTAAGTGACATGAAAGCTTAAGTATAAAGTTTGTGTGTGAAGGTAAGTATCTTACCACGTACTGATCATTCTAGTACTGTAACAGTCGCACATCAGTCACTCTCAAGTCTGGCACAAAAATGAAAAACAAAGAAAGAGAGAGAAAGAAAGAAAGAACGAACAGATATAGCGTGCATTAGTGGGTAATTAGTGGGTATACTGTGTAGACTGTCTTAAGAGGAGAAGGTGTGCTGGGGGAGGGAGGGAAAGAGTGTTTTCGTGTGATGAAATACTTCACCCGCTGACCACCTCCTCCTCATCTGCATCACTTCCTCCTTCCAGTTCCTGCCCTCACGTCCATCAGTGCGACTGTAAGCTATGTGGTGAAATAAACTCTTCCTTCTCCAAGTTGCTTTTGGCCATGGGGTTTCACACATGGAGCACAACAGTAGCTCCCCAACTAAAACATTCACTCCCTGACTTCTTTAATTTTTCAGTGTTCTTCAGTAGGAGGAGATATGCTCCAGTGCATCTTCTCTTTGATAAGTATGTTTTAAGTGTCAACATCCCTTTATTCTTCCTTCAAACTTCAGAATCTGTACACTGTTAGAAAACATTGAACAAAACCAAAACAAGGAGAATCAAATGCTTTTGGATTTCTCTGACTGTATTGGTACTATTCCACCACAAATGCGCCTATTAATTCTTTTCTCATTCATTACAAAATTACTGGACTGTCTCCTTCTAATTTCCTGTTCTAGTAGATGTATTTTGGCCTTGGCCATCTTGTCAGATGACTGGTTTATGCTGACCCTCACTTTCTCCTCTCATTGTATGAATATCCTAGATGAAGTTCCATTCTCAGGCTTCACCTGTAATTTCTGAAGCCCAGATTCTGGGTAAAGAGTGCTGAGAGGTGTCTTAACCTTGCCTTTGCTTCCTGCTCAGGCCTATTTCCTGCCTCGCTTGTTTTTACATTTGATTTCCTGCCAGCTGACAGGTAGATCTAGCTGTCAGTATTTTCAGAAAGGGAATATTTTAGATCAGATTTTTTTTTACTATGGGAAATATTATTTCTTTAGAACTTCATTGCTTTGTTTTCCTTATTGACTGTTATGCATTCATTTAAAAATGTCTACATTAATTTATTTTGGGGGGTATTTGATGAGGCTGGGTTTCTTTCTACTTTCTTGAAAATGATTTAAAAGTTATTACTTCTCCAGAAAAATCAATGTAGAATATTTATAATTATTTCCCTTTATATCTTAAGGTTGATTTTTGCAGTTTGTTAGTTGTATCTTTTTATTAAAAGACAATAATAGGGAGGAGTAATATTTCTTAGGCATTCTTAAGTAAGCATATTCTTATTTTATAAGCACTTTCAATTACCTTAATTTGTGTTAAATATTTTTTCCCCAGATTATTGTTCCGTTGTAACAATTGTGGACCAGACAAATGTGAAGTTAACGTGCATGCTCTTTAGTAGAGACTACGATGCCCTTCCCAACATTCATAAAGTTGGAGACATTGTTTGCTTCCGTGGGCTTAAGGTGTGCTTTGTACTTTCTATAGTCAACATTTACGGGATAAGAAGTCTGCTAATAATAATTTTATGCCTTATTAGAGAGAGACATTAAACATTCTAAGAGACAAATGTAAATGGTATCAGGTATCAATTTTTTAAATGAATCACCTGCCCTCTTTCCTAAGACATGCTTCAGAAACTGTGATGAGAACTAGTTCCAATTTGTTCTCTCACTTCCAAATATAATTGATTTTATCAAGTTTCCATGTAGAATTTGTCAAGGATGAAAGCATAGTTCCTTGTCTCTTTTAAATTTATTTTATTTGTAAGTTTGGGTCTTACTGTTGCTCTGGCTGACTTCAGATACCTGAAATGTGAGCTATGTAGTCCTGATAAGCTGAGGAGGGGAAGATTAAAATTCAATTCAGCTAAAAGAACA
Organism: Rhynchomys soricoides; assembly: GCA_019843965.1. Classification (NCBI taxonomy): domain Eukaryota; kingdom Metazoa; phylum Chordata; class Mammalia; order Rodentia; family Muridae; genus Rhynchomys; species Rhynchomys soricoides. Next base: position 168,950 of record JADRCH010000200.1, read on the forward strand.
CGATTCTTCAGGACAAGGCACTAAAGAGAAAAGGCTATACAAAACATGCTGGAAGTCTGTTTTTTACTCATGTGTACTTGCCTGAAAGCTATGCTGTACAGGCAGGGCAAGGTCACTCAAGGATTGTAAAACCAGGGAACTGAAGCGATACAAGAGTAGGGGTGCTGCAGGGCCAGCTTAGTGAGGCCTAAATACCTATATACCTTGTTAACAATTACTATTGTTTCTTATTTTGTGACAAATTATTATCATTTGCAACTTGTAAAAAGAAAAGTTGAGTTTGGCTTAGTCTATGGTAGAGATGTTGGTGGCATTGTTCCTCCATGGCTGCCAGAGCAGGAAGCAGAGAAAACAAGACTGCACTAGGGTGGTGGATACCTAGTTCCAACACCTAGAGCCATGTTCCATAGCAGCCACAAGCATTAGTACCACAGTAGCATGTGGCAGGCCTTGCACACAAACAGTAACGATACCTTGTCCAATTCAGGTAACTGAATCTTACTCAGGTAAGATAAGCCTTGCCTTATCTCACAGAGGCCCTTTTTCCTGTAGGAAGGCTTCTCCTGAACATTCGTCAAAACCTACAGGTTCCACAAAGAAGACTGTTTGCAGGGAGAGTCCCACTGGAAAGAAAGGACTTTGTGAAGTCCTTGAGTGTCATACAGATTCACCCTAAGAAGGTGTAACTTAAGTTTTTGTCCATTTCAGGAGCTCAGCTAGTGACTTGCCAAAATGAACAAAGCTCTGCTCATCATGGGGAGGTAACATAATTCAGAACCATTCCAGTGAAATACTACAGTGACTAATCAAGAAGAAAAAACAATACTAAACATGAATAGAAGAATTTAGAAGAAGATAGTTTTTAAAAGCAAGTGGACTTTGCAAACATATCATAGGGGCCCAGATGTGAGTCCGTTAAACATAATTTCCCAGTAGATATTGTAATTTTTTTCTAAAAGATTAAGCAGAGTACTTTTAGCAAACTAAAAAAAAAAATAGTTAAATAAATAAAAAGAAACTAATAGAAAAAGAGAAATATAATCTGTAAAAGAAGCAAGTAGAAATTCAATGTGTAACAGGAGCAGCAAATGAAAAGTATACTGCATTGGTTAATAAGGATTAGACATTGAAGATAGATCCAAAGACATGACCAGGTATGAGACAAGTACTACAGTAAAACTAAATAGACTGCAATGGACTTTTGGGACAGTATCTAGTAATGTAATCTGTAATTTAAGATACCCAGAGAAGGGAGATGAATGGAGATACACAGGTAAGAGAGCACGCACGTGCACACACACCCACACCTACCCACACACATGGCACACATGCATCCACATGCGTACATATAGCTAGTCTTGAAAAGTCAAAGCATTGGGGAGCCATATGCTCTCCGGAGAATGGTAGCGATGATTTTTGGTAATTTACCTATATTTTTATGTCTTAATAAAATATTCCTCAGTAAAGTGGAGGCTTTCAACTAGAAAGTTGTTTAGGGTTGACAAAGTATTTGAGAGTGAATAAATATAAAGATTTTTTAATATTCTAGTAATTTCACTAAGATAATTATTTTAAGCATGAACAATCATGTAAGATGATAGGAGCAAAAAATGCTGTTGTGTGTTAGAGTGTGCGAAGGGCAGGGGGTTGGAAAGCAGGAAGTTTCTGTTAAAAACATACAGTGCCTCAGTGCAGACTGAGACACAAGGAGCCATTTTTACCCAAGGAAGTAAATGAAACATTAAGAATTTCAAAGGAAGAAAGAACGAAGGGACAATAGGAAACAGTTGTTGTAAAGCACAGAGTCAAAGACATAAGGGAAATTGCTCTGTGCAAGCTCCTATACCAATGATGTTTTTACAGTGAATGCATCCTGATTACCAGGAAAGCATAAAAGTAAAAAGCAAGAATTATGTGCTGCCTACAAAGAGCACTTTGAATATGAAGACACAAATTAGAACTAAAATGATAGGAAATAAATTAGCAAGCAATAAGAAAATGAATAATGCCATCTTATTATCAGACGTGAAGTACTACCAGAGATTTGTGAAGAAAAAGGGAGCATTTTATTTGAATAAGAACTAGTTCGTGAAAACAATACTAACCATATATTTGATAGTTGTGCATTTAATAAAGGAGCCTTAGGACTCAACGCAGCAAAAGCTGTTCAGACACGGTCCAGCATTCTCAGTCATATGGATGAGTTAACCTTTGCTGCATGTGCTTGCTTTCCACATTTGTGGATTCTAGATTTCACTATACCATACAAATAACTGTCATGACATACTTCAGTTAAAATCATACGTTAATAAGCACATAAATGTAAAGATGCAAGTTTGTAGAATCAGGGTAAGTATTGCCTCCTGTTTAAAAAGTAAATTTTAGTGTTTTAAAATTGCATCCTTGTGTATCCTGATACCGTCTCAGTTGGGTGTATTGTTTCGGGAGTTAATTCAATAAAGAATAATAATGATCCCCTCTGCTTCTCACACTAAAAAAACTTTACCATCTGAAGTTTTTGGTTTCTCAATTTTGTATCAGCTGTGTTTTTGATTTCTACTTTTTCTCACATTCCTAGATCCAAGAATATAAAAATGAGCTTCAGGGAATCAGCAAGTTTGGTTTTACATCTTTGACATTTGATGGAACCTTAGGGGCTCCTGTGATACTTCCTACTTTAAGCAGGAGCTTTAACTTCACGGCTCAGGACCAGAATATGGTAGAAGCCTTGCGGACTTGGGCATCCACACACATTTCAGCTTCTTCCAGCTTACTGCAGCTTTCTGGTGCTCAACCCATGCAGTATTATGACCTGACTTGTCAGCTCCTGGGCAAAGCAGAAGTGGATGGAGTGTCATTTCTCCTAAAGGTACATTTTAAATACTTGAAACTGCAGTTACTTTAGTGCCCCCTGTCTGTCAATGAGGAAGCTTCAGCACTCCGATAGAGTATTTACAGACTATACAGAGTTTAAATTCTTCATGCTGCTTTTGAGAAGCCAATATCCATGCAGTGCTACTACAGTCTCTGTTCTTCTCCTCCAGAGAAGACAGTATTCTCAGATGTGTACTTTACAAACTTTGTGACAGGATGAGTGCATTTCTTTTCTTAAGTTTTAAATTGGATATTTTCTTTATTTACATTTCAAATGTTTTCCCCTTTTCAGGTCTCCCCTTCAGAAACCCCCTATCCCATCCTCCCTCCCCTGCCTCTCCGTTGTGCTCACCCACCCACCCACTCCCATCTTTCTGCTCTGGCATTTCTCTACACTGTGGCAATAAACACCCTCAGGCCCAAGGGCCTCTCTTTCCACTGATGTCCAACAAGGCCCTCCTCTGCCGCATATGTGGCCAGTACCATGGGTCCCTCCATGTGTATTCTTTGGTTGGGGGTCCAGTCCCCAGGCTCAGGATCATCTCAGGGCGCAGACGCTAACCCGCTGGATTTCTTATTTTAATAATAAAATCCACATAGTTCTCTTTAGCGAAACTCCTGTGTATTTCTATTTCTTTGTGAAAGTCAGCCATGTTCCCACCCATTTAACAGGGTCTACTTTCATTATGTTTTGGGTGCAGTCATCATCGCCTGGCTCATGGAGAAGCATAAAACACTTTGATATTTCTTGTCATTCTTGTTTTTAAAGCAGCCAGAAAACAATAACATAATTGCCCATGAGTGACCTTCAGAAAGTAGTTAATTAATTATATTCCTTGTTTGACTGTACTGTAGTGGATATTTTGAGCAGCACCACATTGACCGAGATCCTTTGCTTAATTCTGTGTCATCTGTAATAATCAAACAAGCAATGAAGTATCATGGTGCTTAGACAAGTAGACATGACTTACTGAAACCACTTACTGCTGGCACATTTTAAAGGAACACTGAAAAATAGAAATCGCTAAATAAAATACCTAGAATTCACAATGTAGACTAGGCTGGCTTCAAACTCACCAAGGTCTGCCTACACCTCTCCCCAGTGCTAGGAATTAAGTTGTGTGCTAATACTCAGCATGGCCTCAGACATGGTTTTTAAATTAAATATTACAAGAAAAGGAATGTAGACATTATCTTTCTAAATTATACTTGGTTAGTATGGAAAATAATGTAAGTGTTTCATTTTTTCAACCTTAGTACAATACTAACTTGGCCACTCCTTTAGTTGTCATGATGTATCCATTTCAGTTCTTCTCAGCAGCCACGTGTTCTCGTATCATTTCTGTTAAAAGACACTGATCATAAGCAATCTAGGGGACAGAAAGGTTTATCTTGTTTAAACTTCTAGATCACAGTCCTGAGGGAAGTCAGGGCAGATACTGAAGCAGGATCTTCAAGCTTGCTATTCCTCACTGAATTACCTCTAAATTTTAAATGGAGAATTCATGTACAACTAAGGAAATACAGCAGAAAACACGGAGGCTGCCATTACCTGTTTGTTGGCTTAAACACTGGCTATGCTCAGCCAGCTTTCTGACTTGACTTGCCCCTCTTTTATCTATCAACAATCAAAACCCTATTGCAGATAGTCTAATATTCCCTACAGATAGGAACATGAAGCCGTCTGATCTTTGGAGATCAGACTGAGGTTTCTCTTCTCAGATGAATTTGGCTGTGTCATGTTGACAGTTAAAGTTAATCTGAAGAACATGTTTTAATAATGGTTTAAGAATTATTTTTTTTAACTAAACGTATGTACATGGGAACGGCCACATTTATGCAGGTGCCTGGAGAAACCAGAAGAGTGTGTCTAATCCCCTACTGGTGGAGTTACAGACAGTTGTAAGATGCTTGACATGTGGTAGGAACCAAACTTATAGCTTCTGCAAGAAGGGTAGGCATTGTCAACTACTGAGTCACCTCTCCAACATTCAGTCATCTTTAAATATTACATCAGTGCACTTTTTGTCTGTTAATTCATTTATACACTGTACGTATTGAATAAATGCTTTTCAGCTGTAATCTGTCCAGTCATGTTCTGTTTTATTCAGTTTGAAACAGATGCAGACTCGTGGCTCTAGTGTTTTTACTTGGGTTCTTTGGTTTTGGTAGTTACCAGAAGTCATGCATAAGTGGAGTTGAGTGTGGTTGTATGGTAGGTAGAAGGACATGTCTGAGCACAGGGTAGAGAACTTGTCAGTCTACTCCAGGTTACTTCTCTTGGTATCATACAGTGTTTTCGTTTGTTTATCTTCTCCTCTTTCTCTTTTTTTACATAAGCAACAGTTTATATTTAGTCATTTCACGATCACAGAATGATGGACTTCAAGGTTTAAAGTGTTAAAGATACCAGTGTACATCTCTTCATTTTTAAACTTGATTCTGTTTTTGCCTAAAGATATGTAAGCTTTGTTTTACCACTCCATGGCAGGTATGGGATGGCACCAGGACGAAGATTCCCTCTTGGAGAGTCTGCATACAAGACATTGATTTTGAAGGTGACTTAAGTCACATTCAGCGACTACAGAATCTGGTGATAGACATTGTCGTTTATGATAATCATGTCCAAGTGGCAAAATCCCTAAAGGTGATGTTTACTAGAAAGATGCATACTGATTTCTTTCTGGGTCCTTTTTAGTTGTACTTTTTGTTCATATAATTATGTTTGTGGATATTATTTAGGATCTAGTAATCAACTTCAAATTTACTTGTTTTCAACTTTTAAGTTATAAAATATGTGTCAGAGTTCAAGCTCTGAACCCATCTCACTAATACATAATTTTTTCATTATAATTTTTATTTGAGAATATGTTTATATTATGTTATTTACTTTTGTCTTCTACTCCTCTAAGTCCTCTCATATCTCCTTCTGCCCCTTGCTCTCTTTCAGATTCTTGGCCTCTTTTTTTTTTTTTTTTTTTTTTTTTTGTAGGTGTTAGTGGTAGTGATGGTGGTATTGTGTTACTGGTAGTGTGTGTGTGTTTAATTCCTAAATAAGTATGCCTGTCTGTTCAATCCCTTTAATATTACTGGTATGTATGTTTGCAGGAATGACCATTTGCTATTGGATAACCAACTTGTGTTCTCTTCCCTGAAGACTATTTCTTCCAGGATCAATAATCATTATTTGCCTATAGTTCTTTGTCTAGGGTTGAAGCATTGTGAGCTTTCTCCCTTCCATGTTAGCATGTCTATTGTTATCATCCTTGTTCGAGTCATGTTTAAGCAGCCTTGTTGGTGAGACATCATGGGTTTACTTTCTCTTACATTTCTAGAAGACACATTCTTTCCATAAACTTTTTGTTCTTCTGGCTCATAGAAATAAAGCCACTCTTATAAAAATGATACCATTTATATTTTAACACACTGCTCCTTGATGCCTGTCCTCATGCAGTGTCGTATCTTGAACTCATTGCTATTATCAGCTGTTTAACACAAGTACATACCAATTATCTCTGTGTACCCAGACAAAAATACAAGTGTAAGAAAAACCGAACCAACCATCAGTGTACTGCAGAATATTTATTATCTGTCATCTGAAATGATCTCTGAACGTTAGTGCAGGATTTGTGTTGTAGATGAATTTATCAGGACTAGACTCCACAATCCAGCATTTTGTTTGTTTGTGATTTTCTGTAATGGTTTTTGTCCATTTTAAAGAAGTGTTAAGAACTACACTTGCCTATGGGTATAAGGACAAATATTAAGAGTATAGTTAGGGATTATGCTGGTTTACGTAAGTAGCAGTTGTAGGTTGTCTTCAAGAGCCATGATTTCGCTAGCCCTGGGTATTTGGCTATGTTTCCAGTACTAGGCATGTATTCTCTCTTATTTAGCTGGCATTACGTCCAATTAGAGAGGATATGCATGTTACTGCTGCTTCCCTACCTAGGGTTATTATGCCACACTGGTCATTGTAATTCAGAGGCCTCAAAGCTGGCTAGAACTATTGGTTGTGTCTCTTGTTGGGAAGCCCCCATAGTGTCTGCTGGTAGCATGAAATCATATAGTCAGGGAGGTAGCCTTCTGGCCAGTTTCAGCTTAGGTTCTATTTGAAATTCTTTTCGAATTAAGCTGTTCTTCCAATATTTTTTCAGATATGCAGATACAAAATGACATTTTAAACTTTTTACCTATAAGCTAACATCAAACTGTTTAAATACATACTCTTATTCTGTTGCAGTTCTTAAAACAGTGTAAAACATACATTTTCGTTGTTATATTTGGGGCTTTGGTGGATCAATAACTGTAGGTTGTCTACAGGAGAAATAAAAATATTGTACTGTTGGTAGAAATACTTATTGTTAACAATTATGTGTTGGTTAGACTTTTGTAAGAGATTAAAGTATACTTTTGTGTTTTTCTTGTCATTTTTCTGCTTGTAGAAACTTGCCGTATGACAAGATTAAGCAACATCTTTTCCAATAATAAAGCATCAGGCAAATTTCATAATAACATTTACTCAAGCTTTAACAAAGCACAGTATTGCCCCCAGAAGGCATTTCTGATAATAGCAGCTTCTCATCTTATACTCTGTGATCTGTTCAGAAAGCTGTTTTCTGTAGCTGGTACATGTTAATAGTGCAGTGAGGTGAAGGTTGATAAACACCCATGCGTTCACCATTTTACAATTCCTTCTGAAGATTTACCACAGTTATTTCAGATTCCTTTAGAATAAAACTATATGTGTGACCTTCTGGTGTCCCCACTATCTCAGCCTCTTGCTCTCCTGAATTATTTTGGCCTTTCTCTTTTACACAGATTTTTTAGAAAAGTTTTTTCAAAAGTCATGAAAGACACTGAAGTTTCTGGCTATAATTTCCTTAAATTTAAAAGTCATGTAAAAAGAATTATGTTATTGATAGCTAAGCCTTGTATTATTAATGGAATTCTTTCCTCCCTGAGTTTTTTCCTCCCTGTCTTTTTTCTGGTCCTTCGAAGGTTACAAAAGTCTGGTACTGATAAAAAAGAAATAAATATACCAGAAATCTTGCAGAAATTAAAATAGTTTTATTTATCATACTATTCTTGTATCCCACATTGGATCCCTTTTAAAAAATACATTTTTCCCATTTTGTTATGTTTTCTTTTTCCAAACCTCTATATATTTTGCTGCAACCATGGTATAAGAATGGGCAAAGCAAGCTGGAGGAGCATAGACTGGACCCTTCCTCGGGTATTCTTGTTCTCAGAAAACCCGAAAAACCTGGCAAGACAGACCCTTGGAAGTGAAAGAGTGGTGTTGGGAAAATTGATCTTTCTCCCTGATCTATTCTTGACTCTTTGTACTCCATCGGAGTTGAAGTTTAAACAGGAGAATTCAAAGTAAAAGAGCTGAGTTGGTTTGCATGTCTTTTCCTTTTCCTAGACCCATGCTTCTACCATCATTTGATGCTACTTTTCTACTGTATTATGTCACCACAGTGATGCATAATTTGTAGGGGGGGAAAAAAAGGAAGAAAAGGTGATTCTCACTCATCTGCTCCAGTCAGGAGCTGAGAATGGTTTAAACTGTGCTGCCCTGGCCCAAGAATTTCAGTATGTGGCCTAGAGACTGTTTTTGTGGTCTTTTGGTGAAGCGTGTGGCTGCTTTTTGCCCTTATCTGATGAGTCTACCTGAAGCTAAGGTAAAGAGATTTATATTCATTGAATTGACAAAGGAAGTCTCAGAAACACCCATCATAGACTTTGTTCTCTGGTTAATTCTCATGAAGACCATTTTGAATAAGAATAGCAAGCAAAAATATTAAATATATGGTTTGAGTATTAAAGGTGCACCAGGAAGTGAAATGGAGTTGAATCCTGTGTTCAAGGATATTAAATTGAATTAAGGGAGTGGTGATCTTGGGGCAAGATCCCATCCAGCTAAGATCCAGGCATGGTAGTACGATTTTTTAATCCTAGGAGGCAAAGACAAGCAGATCTCTGAGTTCAAGGGCAGCCTAGAACAGAGCAAGTTCTAGGTGAAGAAAAACTTAAATACAGGTGTGGTGGACCACACCTTAATCCCAGTGCGTGCAGATCTCTGAGTTCTAAGTCAGTCTACAGAGCAAGTTCCAGGACAGCCAAGCTTACACAGTGAAGGAGGTGGAAAACAGAAAACTAGTAATAATGTAATAGAACATGGGGCTATGTTCCAGCTCCTGTAAGCAGTGGATCTTGGCAGATTTGGCCACGTGGCTCTGGCTTGTTGAGGTTACTACCATCTATTGGTTATAAAACTTTTAAGGATTAGAAATTGTTCTTATTAGATCTCTTTTCTGAAATCATCTTTTTAAATACCTTTCAGATCGGAAGCTTCCTTAGAATCTACAGCCTCCATACCAAACTTCAGCCAGTTAATTCAGAGTCCACAACTTCCTTAGTGAGACTAGAGTTTCATCTTCATGGAGGAACCAGCTATGGTCGTGGGATCAGGGTCTTACCAGAAAGTAACTCTGATGTGCATCAGCTGAAAAAGTAAGTATTTTGTATCCCTGCTTAGAACATATAAATGTGATAGTCATTAGGTTAATTTACAAGGTAGCACGCTTTCTGGAATCTGTGAGGCATTTGTCTTTCTTTTTCCTGTTTCTCCTCTTTGCCTTGCTGAGAATCTAATGGGACTGTAGTACCTGCTAGGCAGACTGAACCATGAATCTGCTCCTGAGCCCAGGGCCTTGTCTAGGCAAACAAGACCACACAAATATATCTCTCGTACATGTCTCCATGTTGTTGCACACACACACACACACACACCCCCCTTTCTTCCTTTTCTTTCTTTCTATTTAATATGTAAGCCAAAGGGAAAATGAGAGTAGAGCCAGTATTGTAGTTTAAGATTTTCAACAGTTATTTCTTTTTCCCACTGGTGGTCTTTTATCATTTGCTACAGCGAGTACAGCAGCAAACAATGGGAACAGGTTTCAGCTAGTCTATAAAGCTTAGTTGAGTGCATATCAGAATTGAAGAACTTGTTTAATCTTACTATGAAAAATAAAGAATCTTCTAAAGTGATTCAGATTAAATGCATCACAAAGCATGGTAGTATTTCATATTTTGTAAACTTTTAAGGAATATGACTTGTTTTTAGAAAACAGCTTTTAAAATACTGTTGGATTTCAGTTCTCTTCCCTGTCTGTTTCCAGTGAGTACCATGTACTGAAAAAGGTATACCATGTGGATTTTAAAGGAAAAATATCCCATGGATCTTCAAAGAGAAAACATGTCATTCTATAAAATAAAATAAAATCACTGTCATATGAGACTCAAATTATTTCAATTGCTATTAACGTTAAGTTTCTTTTTTTTTTTTATTGGATATTTTCTTTATTTACATTTCAAATGTTATCTCCTTTCCTGCCTGGTTCACCCCCTCCTGGAAACCCCTTATCCCATCCTCCTCCCCCTGCTTCTATGAGGGTGTGCCTCCACTCACCCACACACTCCCACCTCCCCGCCCTCTATTCCCCTACACTGGGGCATCTATTGAGCCTTCATAGGACCAAGGACCTCCCCTCCCATTGATGCCTGACAAGGCCATTCTCTGCTACATATGCAGCTGAAGCCATGTGTACTCCTTGGTTGGGGGCTTAGTCCCTGGGAGCTCTAGGGGATCTGGTTGGTTGATACTGTTGTTCTTCCTATGGGGTTGCAAACTCCTTCAGCAAATTCAGTCCTTTCTCTAACTCCTCCATTGGGGAACCAGTGCTCAGTCCAATGGTTGGCTGCTAGCATCTGCCTCTGTATTTGTAAGGCTCTGGCAGGGCTTCTCAGAAGACAGCTATATCAAGCTCCTTTCAGCAAGTATTTCTTATCATCCACAATAGCTTCTGAGTTTGGTGACTGTATATGGGATGAATCCCCAGGTGCGACAGTCTCTGGATGGCCTTTCTTTTAGTCTCTGCTCTACAATTTGTCTCCATATTTGCTCCCATGAGTATTTTGTTTCCCTTTCTAAAAAGAACCTAAGCACCCTCACTTTGGTCTTCCTTCTTGAGCTTCATGTGGTCTGTGAATTATATCTTGAGTATTCTGACCTTTTGGGCTAATATCAGTGAGTACGTTCCATGTGTGTTCTTTGGTGATTGGGTTACCTCACTCAGGATGATATTTTCTAGTTCCATCTATTTGCCTAAGAATTTCAAGAAGTCATTGTTTTTAATAGCTGAGTAGTACTCCATTGTGTAAATGTACCACATTTTCCGTATCCATTCCTCTGATGAGGGACATCTATTTCTAACTTCTGGCTATTATAAATATGGCTGCTATGAACATAATGGAACACGTGTATTTGTAATATGTTGGAGCATCTATTTGGTATATGCCCAAGAGTGCTATAGCTGGGTCCTCAGGTAATACTATGTCCAATTGTCTGAGAAACCACTAAAATGATTTCCAGACTGGTTGTACCAGCTTGCAATCCCACCAACAGTGGAGGAGTGTTCTTCTTTCTCCACATCCTTGCCAGCATCTGCTGTCACCTGAGTTTTTGATCTTAGCCATTCTGACTGATGTGAGGTGGAATCTCAGGGTTGTTTTGATTTGCATTTCCCTGATGACTAAGGATGTTGAACATTTCCTTGGGTGCTGCTTAGCTATTCGATATTCCTCAGTCGAAAATTCTTTCTTTAGCTCTATACCCCATTTTTTAATAGGGTTATTTGATTCTCTGGAGTCTAACTTTTTGAGTCCTTTGTATATATTGGGTATTAACCCTCTATCAGATATAGGATTAGTAAAAATCTTTTCCCAATCTGTTGGTTGCTGTTTTGTCACATTGACAGTGTCCTTTGCCTTATAGAAGCTTTGTAGTTTTATGAGGTCCCATTTGTTGATTCTTGATCTTACAGCAGACGCCACTGGTGTTCTGTTCAGGAAATTTTCCCTTGTGCCTATGTGTTCGAGGCTCTTCCGCACTTTCTCCTCTATAAGTTTCAGTGTATCTGGTTTTATGTGGAGGTCCTAATCCACTTGGACTTGAGCTTTGTACAAGGCAATACAAATTGGTCAACTTGCATTTTTCTACATGGTGAGCACCAGTTGAAACAGCACCGTTTGTTAAAAATGATGTCTTTTTCCACTGAATGGTTTTAGTTCCTTTGTCAAAGATCAAGTGACCATAGGTGTGTGGGTTCATTTCTGGGTCTTCAGTTCTATTTCATTGATCTACCTGCCTGTCACTGTACCAATACCATGCAGTTTTTATCACTGTTTTTCTGTAATACAGCTTGAGGTCAGGGATGGTGATTCCTGCAGAAGTTCCTTTATTGTTGAGAATAGTTTATATTATCCTGGGTTTTTTGTTATTCCAAATGAATTTGAGAATTGCTCTTTCTAAGTCTATAAAGAATTGAGTTGGAATTTTGATGGGGATTGCATTCAATCTGTAGATTGCTTTCTTTTGGGACCAACCCTGGCACAGTGGAACAAAATCCCACGTGTCTGTCCCAGGGAGCTGCGGCTCTGAGTGGGACAGCAGACATGTGGGAAGCTGCCCGCTCATCTTCCTACCTAGGAGTCCTTCCTATCCTAGGAATCCTTCCTAAGGATTCCTGTGGAATCCTTTTTGGGTCCTGCCCATGGTTGGGGAAGGGGGCCATTCCTGGGGAACTCGGGGCAGCCATCTCCTTGGGTTCTCTAGCCTGAGGCACCACAGTCGCTGCAGTGTGCTGCAGACGGGCTAGCCGGAGCACAGCTAGGGTTCCCGCCGGGACCAGGTCTCTGTGGCTTTGGGTGCCAGGCTAGCTGCTTATGCTTGGGTGAATGAGTACCGTCTGGGAGTGCTGGGATTAGCGTGAGAGATTAGACAAGGCTCCTTAATCGAGGGCTAGATCCCTTGCTTCCCATGGTAGGTCCAGATGAAAAGACACTCCATAATTCTAAGACGTTTATTTTCATCATGTGGAGAGTGGCATGACTGGAATTATACCCCTGCCTCTCCTAGAGAGGCAGGACAGATATAGTAAGTGGGAAGGGGCTTGGGTAAGCCTCTAGGTGTCTCATTAACAGGGGGATGGCTTGGGGTTGTGTGGCCATGCCTCTACCTGAGGGCGTGGTATGTAACTGTGACTGGAGCCAAAAGCCTCCAGGATCCTTGGCATAACATTTCCAGTCCCTTGCAGATTCCAAAGGGTCTCCCAAGTTTGCCTGTGCTCAACCAGGTGCCAGACTGCCTGCACAGATCACTGCCCCACAGCTTTTCACAAGATGGCCATTTTTAATAATCCTGCCAATCTATGAGCATGGGAGATCTTTCCATCTTCTGAGGTCTTCTTCCAGTTCTTTCTTCAGAGACTTGAAGTTCTTGTCATACAAATCTTTCACTTGCCTGGTTAGAGTCACACCACGGTATGTAATATTATTTGTGACTATTGTGAAGTGAGTTGTTCCCCTAATTTCTTTCTCACCCTGTTTATCCTTTGAGTAGGGGAAGGCTACTGATTTGAGTTAATTTTATATCCAGCCACTTTGCTTAAGTTGTTTTTCAGCTTTAGGAGTTCTCTGGTAGAGTTTTTGGTGTAATTTAAGTATACTATCATATCATCTGCAAATAGTGATATTTTGATTTCTTCCTTTCCAATTTGTATCCCTTTGACCTCCTTTTGTTGTCTCATTGCTCTGTATAGAACTTCAAGTACTATTTTGAATAGATAGAGAGTAGGCAGTTTTGTCTAGTCCCTGATTTTAGTGGGATTGCTTCAAGTTTCTCTCCATTTATTTGATGTTGGCTACCAGTTTGCTGTATATTGCTTGTACTATATTTAGTCATGGCTTTGAATTCCTGATCTTTCCAAGAGTTTTACCATGAAGGGATGCTGAGTTTTGTTAAATTCCTTTTTGCCCCGGCCTGCGGGGTTCAGCAGGAACCTGGGGAGGGGACAAAAGAATGGGGGACAAGAGACAGGAAGGAGAGTAAGTCATGTAAGCTGATCAAGCTCTCAAAGAATTTTATTTCTCACCAATGCTTTATAATAAAAAAAGGAGGAAGCTTATACAAAGTAACATAGTAACTGGGGCGGGGGAATTCCAAGAAGCAACAGAACCCTTTGCCAGCAGGATATGTTACCAAGGCAACTATCTATTGTCTGCTAACTGCCTAATGGCAGGAGGGTCACCTGATTTCTGGGAAAGAATTCATCTCTTAGGAGACAGAAGCTTAAACAAAAACTTACGCAGGCCCATAGCTACTTTAGGCATTAGCTAAGCCAAGGAAAATTCTTACTGCTATTGGTTCCCGGCAACTTTTAACATCCAATGAAATGATCATGTGGTTTTTTTCTTTGAGTTTCTTTATGTAGTGGATTACATTGATAGATTTCTGGGTATTGAACTATACCTGCATCCCTTGGATGAAGTCTACTTGATCTTGGTGAAAGATTGTTTTGATGTGTTCTTGGATTAGGTTCTTGGATTAAGAATTTTTTGAGTATTTTTGCACCGATAGTCATAAGGAAAATTGTTCTGGAGGTCTTTGTGTGTTTAGGTATAAGCATAATTGTAGTTTCATAGAATGAATTGGGTAGTGTTCCTTCTGTTTCTGTTTTGTGGAGTAGATTGAAGGGTATTGGGATTAGGCCTTCTTTGAAGGGCTGATAGAATTCTGCACTGAACCCACCTGGTCCTGGGCTTTTTTTAGTTATAAGACTATTAATGACGGTTTCTGTTTTTTTCAGGGGGTTATGGGATTGTTTATATGGTTTATCTGATCCTATTTTAACTTTGGCACCCAGTATCTGTCTAGAAAATTGTCTATTTCATGCAAATTTCCCAATTTTGTTGAGTATAAGCTTTCATAATAGGATCTGATGATTTTTTTGTATTTCCATGGTTTCTGTTGTTATATCTCCCTTTTCATTTCTGATTTTATTAATTTGGATACTGTCTCTGTGGCCTCTGGTTAGTCTGGCTAAGGGTTTATCTATCTTGTTGATTTTCTCAATGAACCAGCTCCTGGTTTTGTTGATTCTTTGTATAGTTCTTTTTGTTTCTATTTGGTTGATTTCAGCCCTGAGTTTGATTATTTCCTGCCTTCTACTCCTCTTGGGTGTATTTGCTTCTTTTTGTTACAGAGCTTTCAGGTGTGCTCAAAGCTGCTAGTGTATGCTCTCTCCAGTTTTTTTGTTTGTTTGTTTGTTTGTTTTTTGGAGGCACTTAGAACTATGAGATTTCCTCTTAGCAGTGCTTTCATTATGTCCAATAAGTTTGGTGTGATATGTCATTTTGATTAAACTCTAAAAAGTCCTTAATTTCTTTCTTTATTTCTTCCTTGACCAAGTTATCATTGAGTAGGGTGTTGTTCAGCTTCTATGTGTTTGTGTGCTTTCTGTTGTTTTTGTTGTTATTTAAAACCAGCCTTAGTCCATGGTGATCTGATAGGATACATGCGATTATTTCAATCTTCTTGTATCTGTTGAGACCTGTTTTGTGACCAATTATATGGTCAATTTTGGTGAAGGGACCGTGAGGAGGTATATTCTTAGAATATACCTTAGAAGAAGGTATATTCTTTTGCTTTAGAATGAAATTTTCTATAAATATCTGTTAGATCCATTTGGTTCATAAATTCTGTTAGTTTCACTGTGTCTCTGTTTAGTTCCTGTTTCCATGATCTGTCCATTGCTGAGAGTAGGGTGTTGCAGACTCCCACTGTTATTGTGTGGGATGTGATGTGTGCTTTGAGCTTTAGTAAAGTTTCTTTTATGAATGTGGGAGCCCTTGCATTTGGAGCATAGATGTTCAGAATTGAGAGTTCATCTTGGTAGATTTTTCCTTTGACTAGTATGAAGTGTCTTCCTTTTCTTTTTTGATAACTTTTGTTTGAAAGTTGATTTTATTCAATATTAGAATGGATACTCCAGCTTGTTTCTTGGGACCATTTGCTTGGAAAAGTGTTTTCCAACCTTTTACTCTGAGGTAGTGTCTGTCTTTGTCACTGAGGTGCATTTCCTGTGTGCAGCCAAATGCTGGGTCCTATTTACTTATCCAATCTGTTAGTCTATGTCTTTTTATTGGGGAATTGAGTCCATTGATGTTAAGAGATATTAAGAAAAAGTGATTGATACTTCCTGTTATTTTTGTTGTTATAGGTGGAATTGTTTGTGTACCTGTCTTTTGGGTTTGTTGAAAGATTGCTTTCTTTCTTTTTCTAGGGTTTACCTGCATTCTCGTGTATATCTTTAAGGGAGCTACTTATGTTCTTCTTAAAGTCCTCTATCGTCATCACTAGAAGTGATTTTATATTCAAATCTTGCTCTTCCGGTGTGATGGTGTATCCAGGACTTGCTGTAGTCGGAGAATTGGGTTGTGATGATGCCAAGCAACCTTGGTTTCTGTTGCTTATGTTCTTATGCTTGCCTCCCACATCTGACTATCTCTAGTGCTACCTGCCCTCACTATGTCTGACTGGAGCTTGTCCTTCCTGTGATCCTAGTTGTGTCAGAACTCCCCAGAGTCCAGCTGTCTCTGTGATCCTTTGATTCTGAGATCCTTGGATCCTGAGATCCTGGGTGTGTCAGAGCTCCTGGGAATCAAGCTGCCTCTGGGTCCCTGAGATCCTGGTGTGACCAGCTCCTGTGATCCTGTGATCCTGGGCATGTTAGAGGGCCTGGGAGTGGAGCTACCTCTGTTGTGGTTTAAAATAAATACATACATACATACATACATACATACATACATACATACTAAAATATATGAAACAAAATTGGATAAGAAATCAAAACAAACAAACAAAAAATACAAGAAGAAAATCAATGTTATGGAAAATAACAAAACAAAGTTACAAATAACAAAAAAATATCGAAAAATAAGTAAATGGAATTCCTTTTGCATGGACCAGCTACTCATGGTCCAGAGTCCTGCCCTAGAGTGAGGTTGACATACCCAGTGACACTCTGATGTAGAAAACTTGTTTTTCCTTCCTCAGCAGGTATCAGTTGTAAATAGCTTCTTAGTTCCATTTGAGACTTTCTGTCAACTTTCCCTTCTCAATACTAGGATTTTTGTCTAGTTTAAACATGTGCTTATATGTGCTGTCATACATAGTGAGGTCATGTGAGCACCAGTCCTGTTGCTTCTGTTTTCTTGGAGTCACTTACCACCTCTGGCTCTTACAGTCTTCCTGCTTCCTCTCCTGCATGTAATCTGAACCTTGACAGTAGGGGTTTGATTTAGGCCTGACTGCTCAAAAGTTTGTTAGTTAACTCTCTGTACATTGTCAAGTTGTGTTCCTTTGAAGGTTCCCTGATGGGGTTGTGTGAGTCTCTGCTCTGGGTATTGGCAAATGTTATTAGAAGTCACTTTATTGCTATGTTTCTTTAACAGAATCCTCATAGTTTTCCCCATAGGGCCCACAGCCTATCTAGTCTTTGGTTCTTGGCCACTTTACCACTGTCATGGATGGGCAGTCATTTCATAGAATGGGCATTAAATACAACTTTTAAAAATAGTTATCTCTGTAACATTTGTGCCAAAAATGCACCAGTTTATATTGCTGGCAGGTGTCTGTTTTCTGTTGTCTTGACCCCATATTGAGTTGTTCAGTTTCAATGAGTTTATAAACGTTCTATTGTGTCTGTTCTTTATATTCAACTTTCATCCATACTGGTCAGCTCAGATTCAGGTTGTTTTTTCAAAGTTCCCTGGGCTGCTTAAGACAAAATGCTTTCTTTAGTTTTGGGATACAGTGTTCTGTAAATCCATTTGTTTTATCTCATTATTTAACTCCAACATTTCTTTGTTCATTTTTTATATAGATTACTTGTCTATTGTGAAGAATCAGGTATTGAAGTCACCTATTATTAGTGCGTGCAGGTCAATATGTTATTTTAGCTGTAGTAGTGTATCTTTTATGAACTTGAGTGCCCTTATGCTTGGTGAATAAATATTTAGAACTGCAATGTCCTCATGTTGGCTTTTTTTCCTGTGAGTATGAAAGTTTCTTCCTTTCTCTTCTGCTTACTTTTACTTTGAAGTCTTTTTTGTCATGTACTAAAATAACTACACTTGATTACTTCTTGGTTTCTTTTGCTTGGGATAACTTTTCCCATTCTTTTGTCTGAAGTGATAATCTACCCTTGACATTAAGTGTGTTTGTTGGATGCAGAAAAAGGATGGATCCTGTTTTTTAATGTAGTTGGTTAGTCTGTATCATTTTATTGAGGACAGTTTATATGGAGTTATTAATAAGCAGTATTTGTTAATTCTTGCTGTTTTGTTGTGGTAGTGGTGTGGGGTCACCCTTGGTTTAAACTAATTCCTGAAATTATTTATTCCTTGTGATCTCTTGAATATAGTTAGCCTTCTCTTCTGACTGAAATTTTTGTTCTGGTCTCTTCCATAGAAGTAGATTAGGGCACAAAAATTGCTGAAATTGGTTTTTATTGTGAAATGTTTTTCTTTCTCCATCTATTGTGATTGATAGTTCCACTGGATGCAGATTTGTGCTGATATCCATGATCCCTCAGGCCAGGTCCTTCTGCCTTTTAGAATATCTATTGAAAAGTCTGTTGTTGTTTTAGTAGGTCTGCCTTTATGTGATTCTTGATCTTTGATCTTTTTCCCTTCTAGCCTTTAATATTTTTTTTTTCTGCTCTGTTCATTTAGAATTTTGATTATTGTGTATCAGGGGGAATTTCTTTTTCAGGTCCTATGTGTACTGTGTGCTTCTTGTACTTTCATAGACTTATCTTACTTTAAATTGGGAAATTTTCTGTTAATATTTTGTTGAAAACAATTGTGTCTCATTCATATATTCCTACTATCCATGGATTTGATCTTTTCATAGTGTTCCTGTTTGATGGATGTTTTATGCCTGGATTTTTTCTTTTCTTTCTTTCTTTTTTTCTTTTCTTTTTTTTTTTTTTTTTTTTTTTTTTGACTGATCTACCCATTCTTTTTTAAAATTGGATATTTTCTTTATTTACATTTCAAATGTTTTCCTCTCTCCAGATCTCCCCTTCAGAAATTCCCTATCCCATCCCCCTTCCCCCTGCCTCTATGAGGGTGCTCCCCCACCCACGCACCCACTCCCGTCTTCCCTCCCTGGCATTTTCCTACACTGGGGCATCAAACACCCTCAGGCCCAAGGGCCTTTCCTCACATTGATGCCACATATGCGACCAGAGTCATGGGTCCCTCCATGTGTACTCTTTGGTTCCTGGTCCAGTCCTCGGGAGCTGCTGGAGCGTCTGGCCAATTGACACTGTTACTCCCTCCATGGGGCTGCAAACCCCCTCAACTCCTTCAGTCCCTTCTCCAACTCCTCCATCAGGGACCCCACACTCAGGCCAATGGTTGGCTGCAAGCATCTGCCTCTGTTTTTGTCAGGCTCTGGTAGAGGCTCTCAGGAGACAGCCATATCAGACACTCGTCAGCAAGCACTTCCTGGCATCCACAATAGCATCTGGGTTTGGTGACTGTGTATGGGATAGCTAACATCCATTTATCAGTGAATGCATACCATGTGTGTCCTTTTGTGAATGGGTTACCTCCCTCAGGATGATATTTTCAAGTTCCATCCATTTGCCTAAGAATTTAATGAAGTCATTGTTTTTAATAGCTGAGTAGTATTCCATTGTGTAAATGTACCACATTTTCCATATCCATTCCTCTGTTGCGGGACATCTGGGCTGTTTCCAGCTTCTGGCTATTATAAATATGGCTTCTATGAACATAGTGGAACATGTGTCCTTATTACATGTTGGAGCATCTTCTGGGTATATGCCCAGGAGTGGATCTACCCATTTTTTAAAGAACTGAATTTCTTTCTCTTCTATGTCTTCTCTTCAGTTGCTGAGGCCTACCTGAGATATTTTTCTTCCATTTTTGCTTAAGTTAGGGTTTATCTCTGTTAATTCTACTTTTGTGTCTTAAATTTTTATCATTATTTCAACTGTGTTTTCACATTCTGCTTTAAGTCATTTATTCCTATCATCTTAGTGGTCTTTGAATGTATTCATGATTGCTATTTTAAAGTCCTTATTTTGTGCTTTGACTAAATTACTTTTCTCAGAACAGTAAGGTTGCTGCTTTCTGGAGGAGGCATATTGTATTGGCTGTTCATGTTTGTGTTTTTGCACTGTGACCTAGGCATCTGAAGTTATAAATGACGTGTTTCTTGGTATAGATATCTGGTCTTATCTTTGTTGTGTAGGTGCTCTGTTCTTTGGTCTCTTTTGCCCAATCTAAGTCCTAGCCCAGTATGGCAGCTGTGGGGTCCTGATTTCCAGTTAAATGTGATGATGGCTTTGGCATCTCATATAGATATAGTTGTTCTGCTAGTTGGCAGGGAGTCACAGTAGAATGGAGATGGCCTAGAAAGAAAGGTTGGAAAGGGTGATGTTGAAGAATTACTGAAACCCTGGGTCTACACCAAGACCCTGAATCCCTAGGGGATGTGAACTGGGAGGAAGAGTACCTCTTGTGGGCAGGCTGCAGCAGGACTAAAGGTATGTGTAGAGAGACCAAAATGGAGGACAGGAGGGTAAATGCTGGTCCCTTACTTGGTTCTCAACCTAGTGTGGCAGCTGGGGTCCATGATAATGAAGGGTTCAGCAGGTCAGTGGATTCATAAAGGAATGAACTGAAAGTAAACAGGCTAGAAGGGGAGGCTAAAGGGTGCCAGGTAGAACCATGATGGGGCTCGGGAGATTGTGCCCACACTAATGCCAGGTAGAACCATGAAGGGGCTCGGGAGATTGTGCCCACACTAATGCCAGGTAGAACCATGACGGGGCTCAGGAGATTGTGCCCACACTAAAAGGGCGTGTCTTTAGGAGGTGGGACTTACCTCTACAGTACTGAGTGACTATTCTAACTGCACATGTTAGCTAACATTACATTTCCAGGCTTTTTGTTTGATTGTCTTTAAAATATTCCACTGACCGACTCTTCCACTCATATTTTTCTGAACTCTGCTATTTATTAGAGTTCTCGGATAATCTAGTAAAAAGCTACAGACCACTGACTGGAATGTAACCATTTTATAATTTCAGGAGCTATATTTAGAGGGTTCAGCTGAACTACTATATTGACTTTGTTATGCAATTTGATTTCATATCTTTCAATTTTAGAGCTTTAGAATCTGTAGATTTGGAAGCTCTTCAGACCTCAGATGATACCTATCAATCAGACAATGTGGAGAATTGTTTAACATCTTCAGGTAAGGACAGTTTATAACGTTGACATTTTACTTCCACATAATTTCGTGAGCACAATTTGAACATTTTCTTCCATATGCTTCTTTTTTTAAATTCATACATGTGTATAGGTTGTGCATGTGTATTTGCACTAAAGTAACACCGTAAACATCGGTCTTGTCCTATCCAAAGCTAAGGTTGCTTGACTTTTAAATATATAGTCTCATTTTCAAATTAGAGTGACAATGATTACATGGTTTATGAATGTTGTGTAATGGTTTGTATTCATTGAAAAAATGAATTTTTGAGTGTTTGAATTTTCTAGGCCACTACTTTGCTTATCAGTTTCTAAAAGAACCAAATGTTCCTTTATCTTAAGCAGCCCATAGTTTTTGCTCATGCAGTTCTTGGACTAATAAGTCATCCAAATCTCTCAAAGATATTCTTGTAGAACTTAATGGAATTGTGTATATGATTTTGTATATACTGTGTTCCGAGGTTCATCTGTATAGAGTGTGTGTCAGTAGCTCATCACATGAGGCTGAGTTATACTGAGGGATGAATGAATTTCTAGTTAGAATTCCATGTTTCCTTTTAATTGCTTAGAAGTCTTCAATGTCTATCAAAACATCAAGTGGGTTTAAATATGAGCTTAACTGTAGCCTTTCCACATACCACTTATTAGTGTACTGTGAAGTACACACTCTCTGTTATTGATTTTTAGTAGTGGCAAAACCATTTCTTAAAAGCAAACAAAAAAGCATACTGTATTCTTTATGAATTGCCTTCCTGGTTTTTGTCAGTAGGCCAAGCATGGGTTGATTTTAAGCTCTCTATGCTCTTTTAGTTTTCCAGTATTTAATCAGTACCATAATTTTACTGTGAAGCTATTTAGTATAAATACACTAATGTTCTTGTCTTTCATGATCTTATTCAATATGCTAAATTCCTTACATTTCTCCTTAAAGAAAAGAGAGATGTTGCCTATCAAGTTTAATGACTAACCCTGTGTAACATTGGTTAGACTTATGTATAATCTACAAATAAATTGGGAGAAAAAGCCATTGGAGCATTTATTTAGCCTTTCTTCAGTATTCTGGATAGAGTTCTATAGTTTCAGTTTTACATTAAGTTTCTGAATTATATTTTACAGAGCTATATGTATTCTGTGACTTCTTTTCTCTTCCTGTAGGCTCCGAATCAGACTCTGTTTCCCTGTATGAGGTGGAAAGATGTCAACAACTCTGTGCTACAAGTAAGACCTTTTCCAGTGTAGTCACTAACATATAGATACCTATCTGTGCATTTCTGAGCCAATCCCGTCATGCTCATCTGTGGCAGTAGATCCTCCTGAGGACACTCAATGTTTGTATTTAGCTTTTATTCCCATGCCTCATCCTACAGTGGTGTAAGATAGTACTCATACATATGCATTTCTCTATAATGAATATGTATTTTAAGTTACATACAATTAAAATCTATAAAATTTATGGCATCAGGTGTGTTGTTAGCTTAATGGTATAACTTCTACTCTGACCTTAATTTTAATAAAATGATATATTATGTTAACATTGTACACATAAGATACTCTCTACCCTATTCTCCTAAAGTTCAATATTATTAGCGATAGTACATATCTTTCAGATATATCCTTGTTATTTCAGTTAAGCTGATAAAAAGCTTTTTATGTTAAAAAAAATGTGATCAGAATTTTATTAAATAGTTCATTAAATATGTACTGTATATGTGCTGTATGGAAGGAGTGTCTCCTGTTAAGGAACAGATATGTAACTATGGAACGGAAGACTAAAATCTAATGTTTTATTGGAATAGAATATGACTTATTCTGAAATTTTAGATATTATACAGAAATTCTTGCAGATCACCATGCAGAGGCAGTGTCCTGCAGGAACAGTAAGCATTCAGATCTTGGCTTATGAAAATATTCCAGGTATCTCTGGAGAGAAAAACAAAAACAAAACAAAAAAAAATAACAAAGAAGAATCCACAGATAGGACAAGGGAATTAGAGATAAATCAAGAACATCCTAGATTTCTAGAAATTAAAGACATTCTTGGCTAATAGAGAGTATCAAATCTGAGACAATGTGATAATCATTAAAGCAATGTTAGTGATGGGTTAGAATTCATTGAGTAATGAATTCTGCCTGCTAATGAGGAAATAAAATAGGTTGAATAGAAAACTCTATAGGGCAGAATGACTAATAAATGTAAAAACCAAAATAACATAACACCATTTTGCTATCATGATGGTAATTATTATTTTGATTGTGAATCATGAATCAATAGGTTTTAAACTGCTAGATTCTAAAGGTTTGATACTAACACATTTACTCTCTGCTGGAGAAATTAGGTCAGAATAGAGTTAAGTTGAACATCCTTTAATCAACTGCACCAGTTCCCCTCCCCAGAGGAGATGTGTTCTCAGACTTACTCTTGGATGTATTGAGAAGTTTGGTGTCACATATGAAGTCTCTATGCCAAAAATGCATGATCAACATTTCAGAGTGAAAAAATTCCAGCCACACCTAAATGAATGTGTACTCAGCAAAATAAGTAGGTGCACTTTTCAAGTCAGTGTCATAAGGCAAACATAAGTAGACTAAAGATTATTTGATGTTGACATCTGGATACATTGTTTAGGATTAGAGCAGAAAATCAAAGACATTTGGAGAGAGGTAAGTATCTGGGAATCCCATAGTAGGGTAAGTCTGTCTTAATTATTTGAAACAGGCACTGTGGCAATGTGAAGGAAATAAGTTGCTTTCATGAAATACTGATGTGTTTGGGGGAATCAGTACATAATTTTCTGGAGGCTGCTCCCAGTTATGTAGTAACACCAGGTTCACTGAGAGACAGAGGTAAAGGTACACCCAAAGCATAGAGTAAATGTGCCAGTGTAAAACTATTGGTGAATTGTTTTAAAATATATTCAGAAGGTCTTTACGTGATTAGTTTTTCTTGAAATGAGAAAGTAATACAGGGTGTCAAACTTGTAACATATTACCCTAGAATGTGAGGTGTAGCAAGTGTTTCTTTTTATTTTAGATTTGTTAGGTGTGCCCAGCAGGGAAGTATTTCACTGTATGTGCTCAACCTTTTACAACTCAAAGGAATGTCTGTGAGGGTTTTGTTGCACTAAAGCTGTGAACAGAACCTATTTACCTGGATGTCTGAGCCTTTCTTGGCTATGCTTAAATTATGTTTTCTAAAAGAGGGGAATGTCACCCTAGAATATCCAAAGGGCTGCATAACACCTGCTTTACTAAGCTATTTAGAGTAAACTGATTGCACCCAACTGAAACCTTCCAATTTTCTTTTTCCCAGTCATTTGCTCTGTTCTCATGCTTCTCTGCTGTTGTGATTCTAGCCGTCCACATTCCCCCATCATCTCCCCTTCCTGCCTACAAAATAAATTCCTTCTCTTTCAAACTCTGTGCATCACTGTGATAATTGGATTCTCCTAGTAACCCTTTCCATTCTCAGGTTCTAACTCCAATACAGTCTTGAGTTTGAAATACCCAGATCAAGAACCCATGTGACACCTGATGGTTAACAAATGTGTTTTGTCAACATTTCCTAATCAAATTCCAGTTAGAAAGTAAGTAAGCTGTTGCCTGGCACAGGTTGGCTAAGAGATTGGCGTTATACAGGTGCCGTTCATTTTCTTGTTGAAGTAAACCCCACTGTTTTCCCTAAGTTAGAATTTCCTGAGAATTTCTACTAGTCCCATATAGAAATACTTACATACCTATTATCTAATAAAATATCCCTTGTCTCAGTAACCCAGCACCAGGGGACCTGTTATGTGCCTGGCTCTGCATTCATGGGCCTCGATGCACATCTGGAAATACTGTGACCATAGCTGAGGGAAATTTGATTTTATGGCATGTATTTGCTTAGGGAAATTCATGCTGAACAAACTTAAAATCCCATACTTTATTTACTCTGACTTAATGTAGAAATTCTTTACAGCACTTACAGATGACCATTATTTAGAGAAGACATCATTGTGTGCCATTATGAAGCAAAGAGCTCCTCGACAATATCGAATCAGAGCAAAATTAAGATCTTACAAGCCCAGACGACTTTTACAGTCTGTTAAACTTCTTTGTCCTAAATGCCATTTATTGTAAGTATTTTCTAAATTTTTTTTTAAAAAATTATGTTATATTGTTCATATATATGCATGCCCATATGTATGTGTGTGGTTTTAAGTCCTGAGAAATGAATAAATTATGATTTCATTTATAGTATTTTAAATAATGCTAATGAAAGGGAAAATACTTAAATCCTTTTGAGTTCTTCTTAGTAATAATAAGTAAAAATAGGTACTTTCAGGCTTGAAATCTAGTGTTCAGTAGGTATGATGGACATGAGTCAAAAGTTCTTGTCAGGGTTAACAACTATAATGCCTGCATTATAAACATCAGTCATTGTGTAGATACATAAATATATGCAACTATTTTATTCTTATTAATATATATTCATCTCCAAGCATGTTTACACAGTGAGTTTTAAGTCCTGATTTCTGTTTCAATACAATGTACCATAGTCCCTCAAAATACAGAGTGGCACTTTGGAAATTACATGAAGTACAGTCATCCACATTGGTGTAGCACCCATCACGCTTTTACGCTGTTGTGCTGTCACGTACATATCTCCATATTTGTGTATTTGTTTATTGTTTATTAATATCTCTCTAGGGTAATTTAAGTATTTTTTGGGCCTCACAAAATTTGAAACTATATTGATTGAGAAGAAAGTTAATCATTAAATCCTTTTAATAAAAACTGAGATGTCTGGGCCACAGCAGGCATCTTCCAGTAACTTAACAAAATCTCTGACACAAAGGGAAAGAGGAGTGGCATTCACTATGTGTCCTCTAGACCTTTTAGTAAACATGTGCGCATGTACAGAAGAGTGACATTATGGACATGAAGGAAATGGGTACTGGGAGCTTCCAGAGCCCATTCCATAATGATTTCATGGCCTAATTTACAAAAAAGAAATTAAGGGTCTAGATGCATAAAAAATAAATTGAGGAATCTGTTTTCTACCCATGTGATCATAAACTCAGAGTGTTAAGAAGATTTTAGGTAATTTGTAAAACAATACCAGATTATATTTCATTTAATGCCACAGTATTATATTGTTCTTCAAGAATAAAGCTATGCTATGATTTCCTTCTAGACAAATAAATATCTTAGCAAGTATGACAGATTACCTAAACTTGCAAGCCTAGTTGGTAACAGAATCAGGATAAGCACTTCAGCCTTTTAATTCCAAGCCATGGTGTTTTTATTGCATGGTAGTATATCTGACTAGTGTGAATTCCCAATTATTAAAGATAAATGAAGCTAATAATGCTTTAAAATAGTTTCCCTGTGACAGTGAGATTAATTGGGTTGGAGACATGGCTACTTGTAAAGGACACGGCTTGGGACTGGGGATAACTGCAGGTCACCTTGTACTCTACACTGGGCATGGGCCAGAGAGGCGAACGAACGGGTGAAGACACCTGCTGCCAAGCCTGATGCCCCGTGTGAAGTCCTTGTGACGAACATTGTAGGAGATGGTCCTTTCTCCTCTACACATGCACTATAGCATGTTTGGACCCACACAGACATAATCTCTATGATTGTGGTGTGTATTTACCTACCGATAAAATGTTAAACATCTATTGAGTGAAATGTATTAAATCTGGAAAATGAATTATCTACTTAATTTAGAAAAGTTTAGCTGGTTTAATCTGCATATAAAATAGTGTTTAAATTCATTCTAGATTATTTATGTTTATGTGTGAGTGTTTTGCCTGCATGTATGTGTATGTACCATGTGTTTATCTGGTGCGCACAAAGTTCAGAACTAGAGTTACAAATGGTTTTAAGTCACCATGTCGGTTCTGGGAAATGAACTTTGGTTCTCTGCAGGAGAAGCAAGTGTTTTTAACAGTTGAGTAATCTCTCCAGCCCCTAAACTAGTTTTCTTTATGAATAATTTATTAAATTGGAATTGTTTCGAAAATACCTACATTGTTTGCTGATATTTCGTTACTAATCATTTTAGGCAAGAAATTCCATATGAGCAAAATGTGGATAAAATTCTGCAAGATGCTGCAGCTACAGCCCCAGACTGCAAGTTGCAAGATACAGCATTATATGACTCAGAAGTCTGGACCACTGAAGGCCAAGGGGGACGGCAGGTTGCTGTCCATTTTGTAAAAAGTGATGGCATCCTTCCTCACTCAAGTGAATGTCTAGTTTTGATAGAAGGTAAGACACTTGGTATTGGATGTTTTAAATATTATTTTGCACATGTTCCTCTATTACTGTTAACTTATGTGCACCTACTACTTATGAAGTAAATGTACTGTTAATTAAATTTCTCAAGACACCTATTTGAATTACATTTTTAAATTATGCATTAAGCTCATATCTGTTTATTTTAGTACATTGTTGAATTCCTGTCTGTAATAAAATCAACTCAGTGGATCTATTACGTTAGCCTATTGCTTATATAAAGCTGTCAATATCTTAGCCTCTGGGTTTCATTGTTGGTTCATAATACTGGGATGAAAATTCTCAACTACAGATACCTGAGTCAGAGAAAGGAGCCATGAAAAGGCATGTTAACATGACAACTCTGAGAATGGAATTGTACTATTTATTCCTGTGCTTTCTGCATCTAATTATTATGTAACTTCATATTTTTCTTTGTCATGCAAAGTTCAAATTGTCTTTGAAATTTGTAACTCCCTATTCTGTGCATT
This sequence comes from Rhynchomys soricoides, assembly GCA_019843965.1. Lineage (NCBI taxonomy): Eukaryota > Metazoa > Chordata > Mammalia > Rodentia > Muridae > Rhynchomys > Rhynchomys soricoides. The sequence continues at coordinate 196,792 of JADRCH010000200.1, forward strand.
TCTTCATAGCACTTGCTGTGTCCTACATGTTACATCCTGTATCTTGATCGGATTCTCTGTGTATTGCTAAAGAATTTCTTTTTGTTCTGTTTTTTCTTTTTTAACAGGAGGACAGCTCTGTGAAATCTCTAAACTGTCAAGCATATTTCACAGTGTGATCCCTGTGAGGTCTGGCCTTGAGGACCTGGAGCTCCTCGATCTTGCAGCACCATTCCTCATAAGAGGAAAGGTGTGTCACTATGGGTGTGTGTTCCTTTGGGGTATCTGGGCAATTCAGCTGTCTCTTTTCCTTACCCTCCATTGCTTAGCTGCTATTGCTTACCCTCTCCTATGCTCAGTTGATACTTAATTGTGCCAGTTCCTACTTATACAAAGTCTTCAAGCTATGATTGTGATACAAATATTTATAGGTTCAGCAAACTGCTCTTTGTGTTTTGAGTTATGATCTTTTCTAGTCTGTTGTGGGGTACAACATTCACATGCTAGGAAATGACAACAAACTAGAGATCTCTGTGGATTACTGTACTGTGAGGGTCAAAAGCTGTGTATATACTAATCAGTAAGTTAGATGCACTCTGTTGTAAGTTCTAGGGCATTTATACTCAATTTTTCTTGTATATTTCTAGAGATCTAAATATTCTAGGTGCAACATAAAAGGCTTACAATGTTTTCTTAGTCACAAGCTAAATTTGTTTTTTCTACAAGACTTTAGGTGCTCGTAGCTAAGGGGACATTATAGAGGTACAAATAAGTGAGTTCAGTTGCTGAGCCAGCACCTTGCAGAGTTTCTGCCACTGAAAACTAGCAGAGTATGGTGTCTATCATTCTGACCTAGAAGGGCGAAGTAAAGAATTCTGTAGTTCTGATGGAACCTTCACCCTGGAGACTCTGCACTTTGAGGAAGAAGCCTCATACTACAGCATCATCCCATTTTCACTCCCCCTCTTCCTTGCCTTCTCCATATGTAGGATTTGTTAGGTGTTGTCAGAGTGAACCTAAATTTTTATTTTCACAAAAGACTATTTCCGGTTCACCTGCCACAGGTGATGAGGAGTTGATGGGGGGAGCTTTTCTGCTCCCCCCACCATATGGCAAGACAGAGAAGTGTCCGGACCAACTCTCCAATGCTCATGCCCTCAGGACTAGGTCACAGTGCACCCACCGGCTCTACTGTGCTGCCCAGGTGTGACCGTCTCTCCCACCTGCTGTAGGTGATGAAGGTTCACTAGGGGAGGCATCTGGAGAGCTGGTCTGACTGAAGTCATGGGAGCAGGAAAGCTGGCCCTGCCCCTACCTGACAACGGCAGTACAGAAATACTACTGAGAGTGGGCCCAGCACCGTTCTTAGGCAGCACAGTAGAGCTGGCCATGCTGGCGTGGTTGAGGGTGAGGGGGGTGGGGCAAGGTCATGAGAGCTGGAGACTCTGTTTCTTGCTGGCTGTGCCATTGGGTAAGCTAGCTAGGGAAGTGATGGAGAGCTGTGTTATAGAAAAATTTAACCTGATCCTGGGGTTTCTACCCCACATTGATCATTCACTTCCTCCGATAAAACACACACACAGCTTTTATATTTACAATAATCTTTAATCAGCACTAGAGCTGGGCAGATGTCTATCCGATATGCTATTAGAATTTACTCTCCTATTGATAACCCTGAGTTATTACTTACTATGTTTCATCTGGACTGTTCTTAACTCCAATTGGCCAGCCCTCATGGCCATGTTTTCATGACTCATCTAACCCATGATTGCTTCTCTCCTTCCTCCTCACCTTTTTCTCCCCTTCATTCTTCTGCAACCCACTGATCCAGGGAATGCCTGCCTATGTCTCTTTTGCTCAGCTATTGGCTGTCATCATCTCTATTCACCAATCAGAAATGACTTGGGGCAAAGTCATATAGCTCGCTTGGGTCTACATGCAGACTCTAATATCTCTGTAGCAAGGATGTCTTGGGGGCCTGCACTTAGCATTACAATACACAGCAAAAGACCAAACTCAATGGAGCTCACCTTGGTTGTGTGTATGCTGGAAAGCTGGTCAGCTGACCAACTCAGCTACCACCCAAGCCTAAAATCAGGGCTTTGATTTGACCCACCCCAACATCTACCCCATGTATGAAATGCTGGAGACTGTGAAGGGGTGAGCCCTACAGATCCAAAGATGCAGAATCATTATGACACAGGGCAATGGCTGCATATCTGTGAGGAGTTATGGTGAGGATCCAGTAGATATTGTAGCAGAAGCCAGATGCCTTGAACCAGCAATGACACATTGCAGTGAACATTTGCAAGTAAAGAATTGTGAACAAAAGGGTATACTCTGCAACACACAGGAGCTTCAACAATGAGATTTTTCATTTCTTTCAGGGGCAGGTTGCAAGGGTAGGTATGAAGAGACTTGGAGATATTGGGGAATGGGGTACATGATATGAAAATCACGAGTCAATAAAAAAGTTAAATATTAAAAAATGTTGAACATAAGGCTATAGTAAGCTTTCTTTAATAAGTGGTATTTTTTGCATATGAGTAAAATAATTGAAGAATTTTAACTACAGCTAGTGATTTTTTTTTGGATACTTTATTTGCCCCTTTCCATATATCCCCTTTGGAACCTCTGTATGCCATCCCCCATACCTCTATGAAGGTATTCCCTCACCCACCCACCCACCCACTCTCATCTTCCCTCCTTGGCATTCCCCTATACTGGGGCATCTAACACCCTCAGGCCCAAGGGCCTCTCCTCCCCCTGATGACTAACAAGACACTCCTCTGCCACATATGTGGCCAGCACCATGTGGCCAGCACAATACCTCCATGTGTATTCTTTGGTTGGTGATCCAGTCTTCGGAAACATCAGGAGGTCAGGCCAGTTGACACTGTTGCTCCCTCAATGGGGCTGCAAACTCCCTCAGCTCCTTCAGTCCCTTCTCTAACTACTCCATCTGGGACCTCACACTCAGCCCAAAGAACCGTTGCTGTGAAGTGAATCTTGGGTATTCCAAGCTTTTGGTCTAATATCCACTTATCAGTGAGTGCATACCATGAGTGTTCTTTTGTGATTGGGTTACCTCACTCAGGATGATATTTTCTAGTTCCATCCATTTGCCTAAGAATTTCATGAAGTTATTGTTTTTAATAGCTGAGTCTTACTCCATTGTGTAAATGTACCACATTTTCTATATCCATTCCTCTGTTGAGGGACATCTGGGTTATTTCCAGCTTCTGGCTATTATAAATAGGGCTGCTATGAACATAGTGGAGCATGTGTCCTATTACATGTTGGAGCATCTTTTGGGTATATGCCCAAGAGTGGTATAGCTGGGTCATCAGGTAATATGGCTAATTGTCTGAGGAACTACCAGACTGATTTCCAGAGTGGTTGAACCACCTTGCAATCCCACCTGCAATGGAGGAGTGTTCCCCTTTCTCCACATGTTCACCATCGTCTGCTGTCACCAGAGTTTTTGATCTTAGCTATTCTGACTGGTATAAGGTGGAATCTCAGGGTTGTTTTGATTTGCATTTCCCTGATGACTAAGTATTTTGAACATTTCTTTAGGTGCTTCTCGGCTATTCAAGGTTCCTCAGTTGAGAATTCTGTTTAGCTCTGTTCCCCATTTTAAAATAGGGTTAGTTGGTTCTGTGGAGTCTAACTTCTTGAGTTCTTTGTATATATTGGATATTAGCCCTGTGTCGGATGTGAGATTAGTAAAGATATTTTTACAGTCTATTGGCTGGCATTTTGTCCTGTTGACAGTGACCTTTGCCTTACAGAAGCTTTGCAATTTTATGAGGTCCCATTTGTCTATTGTTGATCTAAGAGCAGAAGCCATTGGTATTCTGTTCAGGAACTTGTCCCCTGTGTCCATGTGTTCGAGGCTCTTCCCCACTTTCTCTTCTATAACTTTCAGTTTATCTGGTTTTATGTGGAGGTTCTTGATCCACTTGGACTTGAGCTTTTTACAATGATGTAAGAATGGATCGATGTGCATTCTTCTGTATGCTGACCACCAGTTGAACCAACACCATTTGTTAAAAATGCTGTCTTTTTTCCTCTGAGTGGTTCTAACTCCTTAATCAAAGATCAAGTGTCCATAGTTGTATGGGCTCATTTCTGGGTCTATTCCATTGGTCTACCTGCCTGTCACTGTACCCATACCGTGCAGTTTTTTATCACTATAGCTCTGTAGTACAGCTTGAGATCAGGGATGGTAATTCCCCCCAGAAATACTTTTGTTGTTAAGAATACTTCTCACGATCCTGGGTTCTTTGATATTCCAAATGAATTTGAGAATTGCTCTTTGTAACTCTATGAAGAATTGAGTTGGAATTTTGATGGGGATTGCACTGAATATGTAGATTGCTCTTGGCAGGATGGCCATTTTTACTATATTAATCCTACCAATGGGAGCATGGGAGATCTTTCCATCTTCTGAGGTCTTCTTCAATTTCTTTCTTAAGAGACTTGAAGTTCTTGTCATACATATCTTTCACTTACTTGGTTACAGTCACACGAAGATGTTTTATATTATTTGTGATTATTGTGAAAGGTGTCATTTCCCTAATTTCTTTCTCATCCTGTTTATCCTTTGAATAGAGGAAGCTACTGATTTGTTTGAGTTAATTTTATATCTGGCCACTTTGCTGAAGTTGTTTATCAGCTGTAGGAGTTCTCTGCTGGAATTTTTGGGGTCACTTAAGTATACTATCATATCATCTGCAAATGGTGATATTTTGACTTCTTCCTTTCCAAATTTGTATCCCTTTGGCCTCCTTTTGTTATCTAATTGTTCCCACTAGGACTTCAAGTACTATGTTGAATTGATAGGGAGAGAGAGGGCAGCCTTGTCTAGTCCCTGATTTTAGTGGGATTGCTTCAAGTTTCTCTCCATAATGTTGGCCACTGGTTTGCTGTATATTGCTTTGTACTATGTTTAGGTGTGGGCCTTGAATTCCTGATCTTTCCAAAACTTTAACCATGAATTGGTGCTGAATTTTGTCAAATACTCTTTTGGCATCTAATGAAATGATCAAGTGGGTTGTTTTGTTTTTTTTTTTCCCCTTTCAGTTTTTTTATATAGTGGATTATGTTGACGAATTTCCATACACTAAACCATCTCTGCAACCCTGGGAAGAAGCCTACTTTATCATGATGGATGATTGTTTTCATATGTTCTTGGATTCGGTTTGTGAATATTTTACTAAGTATTTTTGCATCGATACTCATAGGGAAATTGTTTGAAGTTCTCTTTCTTTCTTGGGTCTTTGTGTGGTTTTGGTATCAGCCTAACTGTGGCTTCATAGAATGAATTGTGTAGTGTTCTTTCTGTTTCTATTTTGTGGAATAGTTTGAAGAGTATTAGTATTAGGTCTTCTTTGAAGGTCTGTTAAAATTCTGCAGTAAACTCTTCTGGTACTGGGCTTTTTTTGGTTGGGAGACTTTTAATGACAGCTTTTGTTTCTTTTTGGGTTATGTGAATGTTTAGATGGCTTATCTGATCCTGATTTACCTTTGGTACCTGGTATCTGTCTCAAAAATTGTCCATTTCATTCAGATTTTCCAGTTGTGTTGAGTATATACATTCGTAGTAGGATCTGCTGATTTTTTTTTTTTTTTGAGTCTCCTCCATTTCTGTTGTTATATCTTCATTTCTGACTTTGTTAATTTGGATATGTCTCTGTGTCGTCTGGTTAGTCTGGCTATGTCTTTATCTATCATGTTGATTTTTCTCAAAGAACCAGCACCTGGGTTTTGTTGTTTCTTTGTGTAGTTCTTTTTGTTTCTACTTGGTTGATTTCAGCCCTAAATTTGATTATTTCCTGTTGTGTACTCTTTTTTGTTACAGAGCTTTCAAGTGTGCTGTTAAGCTGCTAGTGTATGCTCTCTCCAGTTTCTTTTTGGAGGCACTCAGAGCTATGATTTTTCCTCTTAGCACTGCTTTCATTATGTCCCATAAGTTTGGGTATGTTATACCCTCATTTTCATCAAATTTTAAAAAGTCTTTAATTTGTTTTCATTATTTCTTCCTTGACCAAGTTATCATTGAGTAAAGCGTTGTTCAGCTTCCATGTTTATGTGAGCTTTCTGTTGTTTTTTGTTGCTATTGAAGCCCAGCCTTAATCTGTAATGATCTGATAGGATGCATGAGATTATTTCAATCTTCTTCTATGTGTTGAGTTCTGTTTTATAACGGATTACATGGTCAGTATTGGAGAAGGTACCATGAGGTGCTGAGAAGAAGGTATATTCTTTTGATTTAGGATGAATTGTTCTATGGATATCTGTCAAATCTATATGGTTCTTAATTTCTGTTAGCTTCACTGTGTCTCTGTTTAATTTGTGTTTCCATTGCTGAGAGTGTGGTGTTGAAGTCTCCCACTATTGTGTGAGGTGCAATGTGTGCTCTGCGCCTTATAGTAAAGTTTCTTTTATGAATGTGGGTACCCTTGCCTTTGGAACAAAGATGTTCAGAATTGAGAGTTCTTGGTAGATTTTTCCTTTGATCAGTATGAGGTGTGCTTCCGTATCCTTTTGGATAACTTTTGGTTGAAAGTCGATTTTATCCAATATTAGAATGGCTATTCTAGCTTGTTTCTTGGGACCATTTGCTTGGAAAACTTTTCCAACACTTTACTCTGAGGTAGTGTTTGTCTTTGACACTGAGGTGTGTTTCCTCTATGCAGCAAAATGTTAGGTCCTGTTTATGTGTCCAGTCTGTTAGCCTATATCTTTTAATTGGAGAATTGAGTCAATTGATGTTAAAAGATAATATATTAAGGACAAGTGATTGTTGCTTCCTGTTATTTTTGATGTTATTTTTATGTTTTTGTGGCTATCTTCTTTTGGGTTTGTTGAAAGATTACTTTCTTTTTCTAGGGTGTAGTTTACCTCCATGTGTTGGAGTTTCCATCTCTTATTCTTTGTAGGGCTGGAGTTGTGGAAAGCTATTGTGTAAATTTGGTTTTGTCATGGAATATCTTGGTTTCTCCATCTATATTAATTGAGAGTATTGCTGGGTATAGTAGTCTGGGCTAGCATTTGTTTTCTCTTAAGGTCTGTGTGAGATCTCCTCAGGATCTTCTAGCTTTCGTAGTTTCTGTTGAGAAGTCTGGTGTAATTCTGATAGGTCTGCCTTTATGTGTTACTTGACCTTTTCCCCTTACTGCGTTTAATATTTCTTTGTTTTGTGCAGTTGTTGTTTTGACTATTATTTGATGGGAGGAATTTCTTTTCTGGTTCAATCTATTTGGAGTGCTGTAGGCTCCTTGTATGTTTATGGGCATCTCTTTAGGTTAGGGAAGTTTTCTTCTATGATTTTTTTTGAAGATATTTACTGGCCCTTTAAGTTGGGAGTCTTCACTCTCTTCTATACCTATTATCCTTAGATTTGGTCTTCTCATTGTGTCCTGGATTTCTTGGATGTTTTGAGTTAGGAACTTTTTGCATTTTAAATTTTCTTTGACTGTTGTATCAATATTTTCTATGGTATCTTCTGCACCTGAGATTCTCTCTTCTTTCTCTTGTATTTTGTTGGTGATGCTTACGTCTATGACTGTTGATCTCTTTCCTAGGTTTTCTTTCTCCAGGGTTGTCTCCCTTTGTGATTTTTTTTTATTGTTTCTATTTCCATTTTTAGATCCTGGTTGGTTTTGTTCAATTATTTTACCTTTTTGTGGGTTTTTTCCTGTAATTTATTAAGCAATTTTTTTTTTGTTTCCTCCTTAATGACTTCTTCCTGATTACCTCTTGTTCTCCCGTGTTTATTTACATGTTCTTCTATATTTTTTTTCTTAAAATCCTCTATCATCATGAGATGTGATTTTAACTCAGAGTCTTCTTTTTCTGGTGTGTTGGGGTATCCAGGGCTTGCTGTGGTGAGAGATCTGTGTTTTGATGATGCAAAGTAGCCTTGGTTTCTCTTGCTTATGTTCTTGCCCTTGCCTCACCATCTGGTTATCTCTGGTTTTCGCTGATCTTACTGTCTCTGACTGTGGCTTGTAGCCTGTGTGTGACACACTACTCCTGGGAGACCAGTTCTCTCTGGGAGCAATTTGGGTATGAAGAGCTGTGGCACAGGGTCAACTCCTGGGTGCATACATAAACCAGAAGGGTCCTGTCCCTGGCTGTTCCTTGGTTCCTGTGTCCTGATGGCTCTGAGAGGATCCCTCTTGGGTCAGGAATTTGAACAGAAATGGTGGTCTTACCTGTGTTCACAGGTGTGTCAGCACTCCTGGGAGACCAGTTCTGGCAGTATTTGGATATGTAGTGCTGTGGCACAGAATCAGCTCCAGGAGCAAAGGGAAACCGGAAGGCTCCTGTCCCAGGCTGATCCTTGGTTCTTGTGACCTGAGGGTTCCAGGTAGAACCCTCTGGGTAGAAGTGGTGGTCTTATCTGTGCTTACAGGCTTGTCTGCACTCCTGTCAGGCTAGCTCTCTCCCAGGGGTATTTGGGTATGGAGCATTGTGGCACAGGATCAACTCTGGGCCGCAGTTAGTGATTTTAAGTCATAGTTACATTATCAGTATTTAGTAAAGAATTTAGAGAAAGATTTATTAAGGGGTCCTTAATAGTTTCCTAGTTCAATAAGACATCTCTTGTGGTGTTGATAGATTGTTTTTTTTTTAACTTTACCAAGCAAGTGGGCAAATGGAGGTAAAGAAATAATGTCCCTTCATTTGCTTTTATTCTAGTCAATAAAAAATGAGCTATTTGCCTGAAATTCTCAAAAAAAAAAAAAAAAAAATTCCTATCATAGCTATCTGATTGTGGGCTTTGCCTTTGGTTTTGTTTGATATAGAATGGGTGAAAAACTTCAGCCATAAAATAAAAACAAATGTTTCTAGCTAATTTCTCTGAGCATGTACTGCCTTTATATCTTTAAATGGCCTACAAGTTTATAGACCACTTAATTGAAATGTCTAAACCCATCGTTTTGTGTTCTCCTTTGAATAAGTCCATACATTAAGGTTTTGCTATTTTGATCCTTTGTTTGTTTTTTCCTCTCCCTTCTTTCCCTGTCTTCCTAGTACACAGTATCTGAGTCTAAATCAGGACACCAAAAGTTATATAAGAACTTTCTCTATCAATGTCTTTTCATTACTGCTGTTAGTGAAGAAATACCTATATATTTGATGATTATGTGATAAACTGGAAAGTAGTCTTCTCTGTTTTTTCCTGTTCATAAATTCCAGGGACTCTTGAGTTCCAAATTCTATTCAAATATATTTTCTTACTATACCTCATGCTCATTAGATCATGCATAATAAAGATAAATTTGCTCATGCTTAAGGATATTGATATATCTGGAGGACAAGTTTTAATAAAGCACGTCCAGTTTTAGGGATTGTCTAGTTTTAGATGTTCTTACATTTCAGACCATAACTAACTTGCAGGCATGAAGCTTCTGAATATGTGTGGTCACTCAAAATATATTACTCGCAATCTTCCTTGTCCTCACAGTTTATTCAGAATAATTTTTTTTTTTATTGACTAGGTTTTTTAAAGACTATGACCATTAGATATTGTTCATAGAGCCATAAATTCAAAGAGTTCCTCCAGCTTCTCTCCTGTTTCCTTGTTGTTTTAACAGGTAAAAAATTAATAGTCAAATTATCTAATGATTTGGATGCACAGTCCAGTTCTGGTTCTCAACTTTGGGTTATTTATTCTGAACCCCCCTTTTTTTCTAAGTCTCTGTTCTACCACTATGAGGAGACATCATGATCAAGGCAACTTAGAAAAGAAAGCATTTAGTTGCTGGCTTGCTTATAGATTCAGAGTGGTAGTCCATAGTCACTATGGCAGTAATCAAGGTACCAAATAGGCACACATGGCATTTAAACAGTAGCTTTGAGCTCATATCTTGGTTGACAAGAAAGAGGCAGATAAACTTTAAAACCCACCCCCAGTGACATATCTCTGTGAACAAGTTCACACCTCATAATCATTCCCAAATAGTTTTACCAACTGGAGAACAAACATTCTAATATATGAGTCTATTTGGGCCATTCTCATAAACCACCACATCCATTGTACCTTTTATCCCTTTTATGTAGTAAGTTAATCATAATTCTTTGAAAACAAGCACATTACAGTGTAGACAGTGAGGTGTCCTTTTATTTAATAGCTGACTTTCTAAAACTGTCCATACTTGAATAATATGTAATAATTAACTGAATTTTGTTGTATTTAAATACTTACCAGTTTTTTTTTCTTATTCTCTTCAGATGTAAACAGTGCTCAAACTTGAAACCCATACAAAACCTAAGTACCATTCCTAATAAAAGACTATGGATTCCTTCCTCTGTGGCAGAAGGTAAGCTAGATTTTTTTGTATCCTAAGATTTTAATTCTGTTATCTCACTGATTTGTATTTCAATATTTTTTAATACTTACTGCAAAATATGCTTAGCTTTTCTTTTTTTCTTTTTTTTTAAATTGAATATTTTATGTATTTACATTTCAGATGTTGTTCCCCTATCCCGGTTTCCCCTCTAGAACCCCCCTCTTCCATGTACCCTCCCCCTGCTTCTATGAGGATGCTCCGTCTCTCACCCACCCACTCTCTCACCTCACCACCCTGGCATTACCCTACACTGGAGAATTGAGCCTTCACATGACCAAGGGCTTCTCCTCCTACTTATGCCAGACAGTGCCATCCTTTGCTACATATGCAGCTGGAGCCATGGGTCCCTCCATGGATACTCCTTGGTTGGTAGTTTAGTCCCTGGGAGCTCTGAGGGGTCTGGTTGGTTAATATTGTTGTTCTTGCTATGGAGTTACAAACCCCTTCAGCTTCTTCAGTCCTTTCTCTAACTCCTCCATTCGGGACACCATGCTATAGCTTAACTTTTCTTAACTGACACCTATTTGCAACAATTGTAATAAAAATAAAGACTGAATATTTAAAACACTTGCTATCATTTCCAGCAATTAAGTATGGATCATAATTACAATCATATTTCAATACTTGACTACTTGTTTTCCATTTAATTGATCACACATACAGATCCTGAGAAAATCTTTATGATCCATACTTAATGTTTGAACAGGTATTGAGATGGCTGTTACTGTCCTCCAAGTCTTCAGCTAGCACAACGGAGTCTCTGTTGTACACATGGTTGTTCACCTAGCCTTTGTTTTTAGATTCCAGGAAAAGGGTACATTGTAAGGTATGTACTTCAAGCTTTTCCTCTTAACTTTTACATTATCCTTAATTGTGAAGCTAGGCTTCCTACTAGTATGTGCCTACTAGTAGTGTTCTGACTACTAGAATTATATATTATATTTGTATATCCATTTCCTCTTCCACAAGAACAAACCCTCTTTGTAGATCTCACAATATTGTGCCTCCATTGAGTCTATATTTTCAAGCCAAGTACTCTACCATCTTTTGTTACTTTCCCACAGTTATGATTTTTTTGTTTGTTTGCTTTTTTGTCTCCCCAACAAATGCCCATTTTGCCAACATTTTTCTCAGAGTTTGCCCTTCATAGCTATTGACAGCTGTAGGTTTAGTTTGGGCAACTCAAAATACATTGAGAATTCTTATTTTCATGAAACTGTATACTCAGCTTATTTCCTCTAGACTGAATTTTTGTTTTCTAAGCATGTATATGTGTGTTTCTCATGATATTTTTTGTTTCATGGTACAACTGTATCATACTTTGGACCAGTAGGATCCCATGTTACTTTGCATGAGCTTCTCCTGTTGAGATGGACAATGCCATTTTATGTGCTCTATTGTTTTGAATTTCAGCCTCCTTAGGGTTGCTTCAGTATAACTCTTGAGACCTTTTGAAACTACATTCCTGTCTTTCTCCTTTTGCGTGCTATAATTGTTTCTGTGCTCCAACATATTGTTTTGACTTGCCTCTTTAATTAATCTTCCTAGCGGAGTATGGGCTATGTATACAGAAGGTAATAGAATGTTCCATACATCCATGTAGTGTTTTTAACTCCTGAAAAGGGGTGTTTGCATTAACTGCAAATTCTCATATGTTGAATGCAAATTTTCATATAGTTGGTATCCTCAACTTATTCATTCTTTCTCATCCTAGCAAATTATGGAACCCCAGATTTTATCATGGCTTTTCTTTGAACCAAATTACATCTCTGTTGATGATGATAATAATAATAATAATAATTTTAATAAGGAATACTTTGCTCATAATACAAAGGGGGATCAACTTAACAGTAAACTTTGTATTGCTTTCAGTAATATTCTTTGATTTTCATTTTATTATTTTATTTTTATTTTTTTCATTTTTCTTGGATATTTTCTTTATTTACATTTCAAATGTTATCCCCTTTCCCAGTTTCCCCCCAGAAATCCCCTATCCCATCCCTCCCTTTTCCTGGTTTTATGAGGTTGTTCCCCCACCCACCTACTCCGCCTTTCCATCCTGGCATTCGCCTACACTGGGGCATGGAGCTTTCACAGGACCAAGGGCCTCTCCTCCAATTGCTGCCCAACAAGGCCATCATCTGCTACATATATGGCAGCTGGAGCCATAGGTCCCTCCATGTGAACTCTTAGGTTGATGGTTTAGTCTGTGGGAGCTCTAGGGGGTCTTGTTGGTTGATATTGTTGTTCTTCCTATGGGGTTGCAAAGAACATCAGCTTCTTCAGTTCTTTCTCTTAATTCCTCCATTGGGGACCACATGTTCAATCCAATGATTGTCTGCTAGGGTCCACATGTATACTTGTCAGGCTCTGGCAAGAGCCTCTAAGGAGACAGCTATATCAAGCTTCTGTCAGCAAGCACTTCATGGCATTCACAACAGTGTCCTGTATATGGATGGATCCCTAGATGGGGCAGTCTCTGGATGGCCTTTCCTTCAGTCTCTGCTCCTCACTTTGTCTCCATATTTGCTCCCTTGAGTATTTTGTTTCCTAATCTAAGAAGGATTGAAACATCCACACTTTGGTCTTCCTTCTTCTTGTGCTTCATGTGGTCTGTGAATTCAATCTTGGGTATTCCGAGCTTTTGGGCTAATATCCACTTATCAGTGAGTACATACCATATGCATTCTTTTGTGACTGGGTTACATCACTCAGGATGATATTTTCTAGTTCCATCCATTTGCCTAAGAATTTCATGATCTCATTGGTTTTAATAGTCGAGTAGTACTCCATTGTGAAAATGTACGACATTTTCTGTATCCATTCCTCTGTTGAAGGACAGCTGGGTTCTTTCAGGTTCTGGCTATTAAAAATAAGGCTACTATGAACATAGTGGAGCATGTGTCCTTGTTATATGTCGGGTAACATATTTGCGCATATTTTGGGTATATGCGCAATAGTGGTATAGCTGGGTCCCCAGGTAGTATTATGCACAATTGTCTGAGGAACCACCAGACTGATTTCCAGACTCGTTGTACAGTTTGCAATCCCACCAACAATGGAGGAGTGTTCCTTTTTCTCCACATCCTCGCCAGCATATGCAGTCACCTGAGTATTTGATCTTAGCCATTCTGACTGGTGTGAGGTGGAATCTCAGGGTTGTTTTCATTTGCATTTCCCTGATGACTAAGGATGTTAAACATTTCTTTAGGTGCTTCTCAGCCATTTGAGTTTCCTCAGTTGAGAATTCTTTGTTTAGTTCTGTTCCCATTTTTTAATAGGGTTAGTTGGTTATGTGGAGTCTAACTTCTTCAGTTCTTTGTATATATTGGACATTAGCCCTCTATGGAATGTAGTATTGGTAAAGATTGTTTCCCAATCTGTTGGTTGCCGTTTTGTCCTGTTGACAGTGTCCTTTGCCTTAGACAAGTTTTGCAATTTTATGAGGTCCCATTTGTCTATTATTGATCTTAGCGCATAAGCCATTGGTGTTGTGTTCAGGAGAATGTCTGCTGTCCCAATGTGTTTGAGGCTCTTCCCCACTTTCTCTGCTATTACTTTCAGTGTATCTGGTTTTATGTGGAGGTCCTTGATCCAGTTGGACTTGAGCTTTGTACAATGATGTAAGAATGGATCGATGTGCATTCTTCTGCATGCTGACCACCAGTTGAACCAGCACCATTTGTTGAAAATTCTGTCTTTTTTCCACTGGATGGTTTTAGCTCCTTAATCAAAGATCAAGTGACCATAGGTGTGTGGGTTTACTTATGGTTCTTCAATTCTATTCCATTGATGTTCCTGCCTGTCTCGGTACCAATACCATAGTTTTTATCACTATCACAATATGGTTTTAAAATTTTATCACAAAACCATAGTTTTGTCCTGTATTGATGTCAGGTATGCTGATTCCCCCAGAAGTTTTTTATTGTTGAGAATAGTTTTCGCCATCCTGGTTTTTTTGTTATTCCAAATGAATTTGCAAATTGTTCTTTCTAACTCTATGAAGTATTGAGTTGGAATTTTGATGGGGATTATTACATTGAAAATGTAAATTGCTTTCAGCAGGATGGCCATTGTTACTCTCTTAATCCTGCCAGTCCATGAGTATGGGAGATCTTTCCATCTTCTGAGGTCTTCCTTAATTCCTTTCTTCAGAGACTTGAAGTCTTTGTCAAACAGATCTTTCGCTTGCTTTGTTAGAGTCACATCAAAATGTTTTATTTATTATTTAATATTTATTTATGTATTATTTCTGACTATTGTTAAGGATGTCATTTGCCTCGTTTCTTTTTCACCCTGTTTATACTTTGAGTAGAGGAAAGCTACTGATTTGAGTTAATTTTATATCTGGCCACTTTGCTAAAGTTGTTTTTCAAGTTTAGGAGTTTTTGGGTAGAATTTTTGAGGTCACTTAAGTATACTATTATATCATCTGCAAATAGTGATATTTTGACTTCTTCCTTTCCAATTTGTATCTCTTTGACCTCCTTTTGTTGTCTTATTGCTCTGGCTAGACTTCAAGTACTATATTGAATAGATAAGGAGAGAGAGGGCAGCCTTGTCTAGTCCCTGATTTTAGTGGGATTATTTCAGGTTTCTCTCCATTTAGTTTGATGTTGGCTACTGGTTTGCTGTATATTGCTTTGTACTATGTTTAGGTGTGGGCCTTGAATTCCTGATCTTTCTAAAACTTTTAACCATGAAGTGGTGCTGAATTTTCAAATACTTTTTCAGCATCTAGTGAAATGATCATCTGGGGTTTTTTTCCTTTCAGTTTGTTTATATAATGGATTATGTTGATGAATTTCCATATATTAAGCCATCTCTGCAACCCTGGGATGAAGCCTACTTCATCATGATGGATGATTGTTTTTATATGTTCTTGGATTCGGTTTGTGAATATTTTACTGAGTATTTTTGCATCAATACTCATAGGGGAAATTGTTCTGAAGTACTCTTTCTTGGGTCTTTGTGTGGTTTTGGTATCAGCCTAACTGTGGCTTCATAGAAAGAATTATGAAGTATTTCTTCTGTTTCTATTTTGTGGAATAGTTTGAAGAGTATTGATATTAGGTTCTTTGAAGTTCTGATAGAGTTCTGCACTAAACCCATCTGGTACTGGGCTTTTTTTTGGTTGGGAGACTTTTAATGACTGCTTCTGTTTCTTTTGGGGTTATGCGAGTGTTTAGATGGCTTATCTGATCCTGATTTACTTTTGGTACCTGGTATCTGTGTCAAACATTGTCCATTTTATCCAGATTTTCCAGTTTTGTCGAGTATATACTTTTGTAGTAGGATCTGATTATTTTATGAATCTCCTCTGTTATTGTTGTTATATCTCTCTTTTCATTTCTGATTTTGTTAATTTGGATACTGTCTCTGTGGCCTCTGGTTAGTCTAGCTAAGGGTTTATCTATCTTGTTGATTTTTCTCAAAGAAACAGCTCCTGGTTTTGTTGATTCTTTGTATAGTTCTTTTTGTTTCTACTAGGTTGATTTCAACCCTGATTTTTATTATTTCTGCCTTCCACTCTTCTTGGGTATATTTGCTTCTTTTTGATCTAGACCTTTCAGGTGTGCATGAAGCTGCTAGTGTATGCTGTCTACAGTTTTGTTTTGTAGACACTTAGAGCTATGAGTTTTCCTCTTACTACTGTTTTCCTTGTGTCCCATAAGTCTTGGTATATTGTGCCTTTATTTTTATTAAATTCTAACAAGTCTTTAATTTCTTTTATTTCATCCTTGCCCAAGCTATCATTGAGAAGGGCATTGTTCAGCTTCCATGTGTATGTGGGGTTTCTGTTGTTTTTGTTGTTATGGAAGGCCAGCCTTAATCTGTGGTGATCTGATAGGATACATGGGATTATTTCTATCTTTTTTTATTGCTTGAAGCCTGTTTTGTGACCCATTATATTGTCAGTTTTGGAGACATTACCATGAGGTGCTGAGAAGAAGGTTTATTCTTTTGATTGAGGATGAAATGTTCTGTAGATAACTGTTAGATCTTTTTCTGTAGATAACTTTTAGATCTTCCATCTTCAGTTAGATATTTTCTTGCTTTTTTCTAGGATGTAGTTTCCCTTCTTGTGTTGGAGTTTTCCATCTATTATCCTTTGTAGGGCTGGATTTGTGGAAATCAATTGTGTAAATTTTTTTTTTTTTTTTTATGGAATAGCTTGGTTTCTTCATCTATGTTAATTGAGAGTTTTGCTGGGTATAGTAGCTTGGGCTGGTATTTGTATTCTCTTAGGGTCTGTCGGGCATTTGCCTAGGATCTTCTAGCTTTCATAGTCTCTGGTGAGACGTCTGGTATAATTCTGATAGGTCTGCCTTTATATGTTTCTTGACCTTTTTCCCTTACTTACTGCCTTTAATATTCTTTCTTTTGTGCATTTTGGTGTTTTGATTATTATGTGACAGGAGGAATTTCTTTTCTGGTGCAGTCTATTTGGAGTTCTGTAGGCTTCTTGTATGTTCATGGTCATTTCTTTCTTTAGATTAGGGAAGTTTTCTTCTCTAAATTTTTTGAAGATATTTACTGGCCCTTCACTCTCTTCTATACCTATTATACTTAGGTTTTGTCTTATTGTATCCTGGATTTCCTGGAGGTTTTGGGTTAGGAGCTTTTTGCATTTAGGAGGTTAAGAGTGTTGTGTCAATGTTTTCTATGGTATCTTCTGCACCTGAGATTCTCTCTTTTATCTCTTGTATTCTGGTGGTGATGCTGCCATCTATGACTCCTGCTTTCCTGGGTTTTCTATCTCCAGGGTTGTCTCCCTTTGTGTTTTCTTTATTGTTTCTATTTCCATTTTTAGATCCTGCATAATTTTTTTTTCAGTTCCTTCACCTGTTTCATTGTGTTTTCCTGTAATTCTTTAAGAGATTTTTTTGTTTCCTTTTTAAGGGCTTCTACCTGTTTACCAGTATACTCCTGTATTTCTTTAACGGAAATACATTATTTGTATTGTATTTATTTATGTTTTTCTTAAAGTCCTCTGTTACCATCATGAGATGTGATTTTAAATCAGAGTCTTGCTTTTCTGGTGTATTGGGGTATCCAGAACTTTTGTTGTGGGAGAACTGAGTTCTGATGATGCCATGTATCCTGGCTTGCTGTTGGTTATATTCTTTTGCTTGCCCCTGGCCATCTGCTTATCTCTTGTGCTACCTGTCCTTGCTATCTCTGATGGGAGACTGTTGTTCATTTGATCCTGGATGTGTCAGAACTCCTCAGAGTCCACTTGTCTCTGATTCTGGGATCCTGTGAATCTGAAATCTTGGGTGTGTCAGAGCTCCTGGGAGTCAAGCTGCCTCTGGGATCATGAAATCCTGGTGTGATCCAGCTCCTGAGATCCAGTTGTGTCAGAGCTCCTGGGAGTCAAGCTTTCTCTAAGTGTTGCAGGGGTGTGTGGGGAGCCAGAGCCCTGGATTTGCTCCAGGCACGGGTACAAGCTGGAAGGACCAGTGCCTCTGGCTGGGTAGGGGTTTGTGTTTCCCTGGTTCCTGTGGGGATCCCAGTTATGCTGGGTGTTGGGAAAGTTGTTGCCTCAATGGTGATCTTGAGTATGTCAGAGCTTCAGTGTTCCTGAGTATGACAGATCTCCTGGGAGTCTAGCCTTCTTTGTGATCCTGTGATCCTGGGTGTTGCAGAGCACCTGAGATTTGGGCTCCCTCTGTGATCCTTGGTGTGTTAGAGCACCTGGGAGTCGAGCTTCCTTTGGGCGTTGTGGGACCGGCTATAACCCTGGGGATGTTAGAGCACTTGGGAGTTAAGCTTCCTCTGGATGTTGTGGGACTGGGTGAGGAGCCAGGTCCCAAGGTCTGCTCAGGGCACAGGCTCAGACAGGAAGGAACCCATTTTATTTATTTATTTATTTTAATTTTATATAAGTAAGTGACCATGAGTTACGTTGTATTAATCATTTGTTATAGTTTCTACTGCCACGTATTACAATCTAATTCCTTATGTCATGAAGCTACTCTTGCATCAGTCTGGTGGTGTATTCCGAAATGATTGTGGGATTTGGCAGCTTTCATACGTTGACCATGGATTAGGCTCTCTTCTCCTTATAAATACTCCCAGTAACCATTGTCTGCTTCTGCGCACAGTAATAAACCACGTCTGCTTTTACCTTACAGAAAGTAGCAACCTGAAATAATGTGCTTTTTATCCCTCACTAGCTCTGGGCATTGTACCTCTACAGTATGTGTTTGTTATGACTTTCACATTTGATGATGGAACAGGAGTATTGGATGTCTACCTCAAGGATTCTGTAAGTAACAGACCTGGTTTTAAACAACAACAAAACAATTAAATTTACATTGAAAATCTTTAATATTTATCTTAGCTTTACTTCATTGTAACTTATGCAGAAATTTTAAGCCTAAAACTCAGTTTCTCTTTTGTTCTTAAAAGGATTTAAAATAACTTAAAATGTAAGAATGAAATACAGCCCATAAATCTAGAATTATGTGTTTGTCTATAGCTTTTGATTTTTCTATTATAAATTAATTTTTCAAAAATACAAAGTTGAAAGATGACAATCTGAAGAGCCATTCTCCCTGTCGTACTAACTTCCACTACTAGATAAATTGGCAGATATAGAGCCATAGTGTCATAACTTTACTGTACTTTGTAAGCCTCCATAGTTTCATCTAAAAGAAAATAAAGAATACAGATATGTATTATTCAATATAATGTGGAGAAGTCCAGAAGATCCCTGTTATTTCTGACACTAGTAGTTGTAAACTGAGAACTTCTTGAAACTGCCATTAGCTCACCCTCTCCTGTGAAGCCAAGAGTGTTGATTTTCCTGCACTTTCTATAACAGTATACATGGAATACTGGCAGCTAGGGAAACTGACCTAGGCCAGTGGTTCTCAACCTGTCTAGTACTACTGTTGTGGTTACAGTGACCCAACCATAAAATTATTCTGCTGCCTCTTCATAACTGGACTTTTAGGGGCTTTGTTGATTCTATTTTCTTCAGGATTTTGTGTGGCATCCATGTGCAGGAACCATCCCAACCTCTCTGTATCATTCTCATTTTAGTATAGGTGCTGCCAAAACCAGCACTTGCTTTTTTGTTTGTTTGTTTTGTTTTGTTTTGTTGTTTTTTGCTTTTTACATAAATTAGAAAACAATCCAAGTTGAGATTAAGTGATTTTTTTTTTTCTTCCAGTCTGGACAGTTTGTTTAGTCACTTATTATATGAATATTTACTGAGCAGCTGCTATGGGCAATGTATGTGTTGAAAATAGATCAGATAGCAAGCCAAGAAAAAAAGTTTTCTCTAAAACATAATGTAGAAAGGGAAGAAATGAAATACATTTTAATTAATGTTATATCCCTTCATACTTAATACTATACTTATTTTCCTGAGAATACGAGCATCATCAGCCTGGCTACATTATCTTACTATGTGTGTGCATCTCAAAGCTGTGGCTGAGAAGCACTTAAAGAAATGTTCAACATCCTTAGTCATCGCGGAAATGCAAATCAAAATGACCCTGAGATTCCACCTCCCACCAATCAGAGTGACTAAGATCAAAAACGCAGGTAAAAACAGATGCTGGCGAGGATGTGGAGAAAGAGGAAGACTCCTCCTTTGCTGCTGTAACTGTAAGCTAGTAAAAACACTTTGGAAATTAATCTGGCAGTTCCTCAGAAAAGACCCAGTATACCGCTACTGGTTATATTTCCAAAAGATGCTCCAACATATAACATGCTCCACTATGCTTATAGTAGTCTTATTTGTAATAGCCAGAAGCTAGAAACAACCTAGATGTCCCTCAACAGAAGAATGAATAGAGAAAATGTGGTATATTTACATAATGGAGTACTACCCAGCTATTAAAAACAATGACTTCATGAAATTCATAGGCAAATGGATGGAACTACAAAATATCATCCACAGTGAGGTAACCCAGACACAACACACATGGTATGTACTCACTGACAAGTGGATATTAGCCCAAAAGCTCAGAATACCCAAGATACAACCAACAAACCATATGGAGCTTAAGAAGAAGGAAGACCAAAGTGTGCATGCTTCAATGCAATGTAGAAAGGAGAACAAAATAATCACAAGAGGTGGAAGGATGGAGAGACCTGGAAGGGAGGGAGGAGGGAGGAGGGGAATAAAGTAGGAGCAGAAGCAGGTATTAGAAGGGACAGGAGAGAAGTACAGAGGGTCAGGAAATAGAATAAAAATATGTGGCAGTGGGGGATGGGGAACTGGGGGTAGCTACTAGAAAGTCCCAAACTCCAGGAAAGCAAGCGGCTCCCAGGACCCAATAGGGATGACTTTAGCCAAAATATGCAACAAAGGGAAGAGAGAACCTATAGAAACCACCTCCAGTAGATGGCCCCTAGTTGAGGGGTGAGGCCACACACCCATCTCAAAATTTTTAACCCAGAAATGTTCCTGTCCAAAGAAAAGACAGGGACAAAATGTGGAACAGAGGCTGAAGGAAAAACCATCCAGAGACCTCTCCACCTTGGGATCCATCCCATCTGCAGACACCAAACCCCTACACTATTGCTGATGCCAAGAAGCACTTGCTGATAGGAGCCTGGCATAGCTGTTCCCTGAGAAGTTCTGCCAGCACCTGACCAATACAGATGCAGATACTCACAGACAGCCATTGAACTGAGACTGGGGACCCCAATGGAAGTGCTATGGGAAGGACTGAAGGAGCTGAAGGGAATTGCAACCCTATGGGAAGAACAATATCAACCAACTGGACCACCCAGAACTCCCAGAGACTAAACCCCCAACCACCAACCAAAGAGTATACATGGAAGGATCCATGGCTCTTGATACATATGTAGCAGAGGTTGGCCTTATCTGTCATCAGTGGGAGGGGAGGCCCTTGGTCCTATAGAGGTTTGATGCCCCAGCGTAGGGGGGATCTAGAACAGAGGGGGGGGGAGTAGGTAAGTGGGTTGGGGAGCACCCTCATAGAGACAAAGGGGAGGGGGACGGGGCATGGGGTGGGAAGGATTTTGGAGGATCAACTGGGAAGGGGAATATCATTTGAAATGTAAACGAATAAAATGATTAGTTTAAAAAAGAGAGAATTAAAGAAGAGAATTGGGCTTTAGCTTAGAGCAGTATTCAAGTTTATAAGTTCTACATCCTTAATAGAGAGATGGCTATATAAGTCATTTTTTTAGCAAATTGGTTACTGAAGTTCTGTACAAGGAAGTTTCTCAGATGATGAATATTCCTTTGTTGTTGTCATTTTTAGGAGAAGTTTTTCCAGATCCCAGCATCAGAGATCCTCACTGATGATGACCTTCAGAGAAATCTGGAAAGGATCATGAATGTCATTTGTCCTCCAGGAATAAAAATAGGTAGGCAGTATTTCAAAGGTGCTTCTTTCTCTTCCTTGACAATGCACCTCGTGTGTATCTAATCTGTAGACTGTGGGTAGAAGGAAGTCAACTGAGTCTTTGGGCATTACTAAGTGTGAACAATATCTATCAATGTCTTGATGAGATAGGAGCAGAAATAAATATGAATAACAAGGTTTAAAATATTTTGAAATATACATTTAAAGCATAGCAGTTTTGGTCACAACATATTTGACCCTGAGTTTGCACATGCAACATAGAAACATTGAGGCAGCAATTATGCCAAATTGATGCACTATTTACTAGAAACATGTCCTCAAATAAACTATCTTAATCATATTTGCTTCAGTGGATTTCCTCTGGTACTAATGAGCTTCAAATTTTTCTGTATTTATTTTTGCAAAGTTCATGAACTTTAGCCATTTTTGCACAAACATTGCTTCATCCACTGACTCCTGCCCTGGTAAAAATTGTACACATTGTAGACAGTGCCACCTGTGTCCTTTTGTGGCCCGCATTTCTTTTCTGTTAAAATCTAGAGAAGTAAATTATGTTAAGAAGTTTGATTGTTCTATTAATTTTTCATAGTGACAAATCTTCCCTCTGCCTCCTTCACTGTTGCTCATGGGACTGCTAGAGGTTGCTCCTGATTAGGGTTTCTTCCTCCACAATAGATCTCTATAATGTAACATCATTTCCCAGAAAATTTGCTTTTCTGGAGCAAAGTTTAACTGCGATACATTCATTTGTTTTCAGTTTTAATTTGTCTTGCATATTGCACTTAGTATACATAAATTTCCAAAAATAAAAGTTTCTGGGCCTGGTATCTTTTCAAATATACAGATATATGGCCAAGCTTGATTGCCATCTCAGATGCCTTGAAGACCTACTAGGGCCTTCTGTTGATATTAGAAATGAGCCTTGGTTTTTGCCAAACGTAATGGTTGGCATTATTGCTGCCAGATGGGCAGGTCACAGGTAAGGCTTACAATGATTTGATCTCAAGTTCAGGTTCCACCTCTATCTATATAGTCAAGGAAAAGACAGAGGAGGCTCATAAGCAGTCACCTCAATAAAAGGAGCAAAACATTGGTGAGTTGATATACTACCTCTGCTGTGAAGTGTTTTATAAACTTTTAGTCACTTTCATCTAGGGTTGGGAAAAAAATCTATTTGATCAGCATTACTAATTCTATGCTTGGTTTAATGGCTGAATGGCATGCCCTCTTGGTCTATAGATGCATACCCGTGGCTGGAGTGCCTCATCAAGTCCTACAACGTGACGAGTGGAATGGAGCAGCAAATATGTTACCAGATATTTGACACCATGGTTGCAGAAGACATCATCTAGTGCTGCTGCTCTGTGCAGAGGGTGGTATAGGGAGTAATAATCTTACAAAAAGTTATGACTGTGACTCTAAAAAGACACTCCTCTGCTGTTGAATTATCCATTCCCATTTTCACTATAGCTTTAAATTCTCTTATATAGAAAGACATTGTATTGATATTTATACCTTCTTGTGAATATGTTGAAATGTCATTTTTCTCAACATGTCCAGAATGACAACTAGATTACAAAATAAGGCTACATGTTGTGTGGAGAAACCCAAGTTTTCACTTCCCCTTCAGAGAATCTCTGTCATTTCCAGACATTGTAGATGAGTTTTCTGCACAAGACACTTGTTTCTGGGCTATTCGCTCACCATCCCTAGTTGGGTTTATATGCCTGTCCATAGTTTTATACAAGCAGTTGGTGATAATGTGAGTGTCAATAAGAACACATTCTATTCTTGAGTCTCTTAGCTCAGTGGTGGGTACTTTTCTTTCATCTTCTCCCATTTTACTTAAATTTTATACAGAGGAATTGCTTAGCCAGTCCTGGCTGGTTTTGAACTCAGAGCTTCACCTACCTCTGCCTCACTAGTTCTGGGATTAAAGTCATGTGCCACCAAGCCCAACTGTATTTTTTGTAATTAATGATTGATTATTGAGGGCCTAACAGAGGTTATCTTCTCAACGCCTGGGGTTTATACAAAAGCAAACAGAGCAAGTCATTTGGAGTGAGTTAGTAAGAAGCACTCCTTTGTGACCTCAGATCCTACCTCCAAGTTTTAGCCTTGTACCCGCTCCAGTTTCCCTCAGGGATGGATGGTTCCTGGAAGTGTAATGTGAGATAATTCCTTTCCCTCCCTATTTTCTTTGGCCTTGATATTTCATTACAGCAATAGTAACCTTAATTAGGGCACCAGTATTACCCTGAACAAAGCCAGAAAGACAAGAAACTTAAACTCTTAAAATTTAAAGGATCCCAGTACATCTCAAAATATTCTATAGAATGTAAAATGAAAAAATATTCCCAAACTATTTTTGTAAAAACAACATTACACTATCCTTAAAACAAAGACACAACAAAAAATGGAATTTGTAAACCAACATACCTGATTAAAATGAATGTAAAGTTTTCATATATAGTAATTGGAAAATGAATTCATGAACACAACAAAAAGATTTTGGAAATGTGCTTTAAGATTGTCTCATCTAGAAATGACAGAGTATACCCATCCATAATCCC
Source organism: Rhynchomys soricoides (assembly GCA_019843965.1). NCBI lineage: Eukaryota > Metazoa > Chordata > Mammalia > Rodentia > Muridae > Rhynchomys > Rhynchomys soricoides. The sequence goes on from JADRCH010000200.1 coordinate 221,068, forward strand.
TCAACACTGTAGTTTCATAAATAATCCTTGAAAACTTGCAACACCAGTAGACATATTAGTGTGGAAGGGGGAAATACGGGGAATTACCCTTAGCCAATGAACTACAGGTAAGTAATAGCTGATGAAAGAGAGAAAGTTAGCCTATCGCAGGGATGAAGCTGCTGACTGGATGTCTAAAACAGAGTGGCTAGCTCTAAAACCAGATACCAGAAACAACAAAAATAGGCTCACCAGGTTGCATTTATCAATTTGTTCAGACATACATCCATATATAGCAATAATAAAGAAAAAGGCTAGTATTTTGATAGTTGCAAGGGCATGGGAGGGGTGGACAGGGGAAAATTTATAGGGAGGAAAGGGAACGGGAGAGTGAAGAAGTTATATTGTAATTAAAATTAAAAAAACTAAAACTGAGTGAAAACATCCTAATGTGGATGAGGGGAATACTTATTCCCCATTGGTGAGAGTACGAACTGCTCCAGCTGCTGTGGAGATCATCATGGAGTGGCTTCAAAGCATTGTAATGAACATCCCATCCCACACCACTCTTGGGCATATAAGCAAAGGACTCCATATCCCTGTTACACTCTGAATATCAGCAACCTTGAAGAGGAAGTTATTCTTGACAAGGTTGCTGCATGTTATGACAAAGTCATAGAAGCTGGCAATGCTTATCACTTGTTTAAAACAGTAACCAGTGGAATTCTGCCTGTAAAAAGGAGACAAAATAAACACACACACACACACACACACACAAATCAGAAGTATTGATATAAGTTGGTCAGGAACAGGCGATCTACTCATGTATGTTTTATGATTAAAATTCTTAGAAAGGAACAAGAATGCAGGACTGAAAATAAAACACTGCCTTTCTCTGAGTTATGTTTTATTTTATTATTTTTTTGAATTCTAGCTTATTTGCTTTTTTTTTTTCTTTTGCCTGTTTATTTTACAAAGAAAGGAAAGAAAGAAGACATGAAGGTGGTGGGGAAGTGTTAAGGTAGAGAAGATCTGGAAATAGTCGAGGCAGGGGAAAGAGTGTAATGAAAATGTATCAGGGTAAAGAGTGCACACTGGCAAAACGTTAGTTGATTTGCAGTTCAGGTAAGTGCCTCCTTATTTCTGGGATGATCTCTACATGTTGCATTGTGATGGCTTATAATGGTTGCCCCAAATACAAGTTTGAATCTTTTTTGCCTAGTTGTGTGGTGGCTGCAACATTCTTTAGGTGGAGTAGGGGCACCCTGGTGTCATCTATTTTCTTTGAAAATTGTATCGTAGGTCTCAGTTTTATATGAAGGCTTTGCATAGCCTTTCCAAGGGCAAGGCTTTGCTCTCCGGTGATGAAGGGTCTTTGAAGACCAGATGTGCTCAGTTCTGTTGCTTCCATGTAACATCATTTCATCTGATGAAAGTATTGCATCACTTGATAATTCAAAGTTGATAGGCTCTTAAAGAGGTTTTGCCACTAATCTAAACTTGGAAAATGATCAGAAAATCTTCAGTCATAGCTTAAAGGCTCTTTGATGGAACCAGTTCAGTTGTGGCTCTAACTTAAGACTTGCCTCTCTAGTCAAAATATATCCCAAATATTTCACTGCCTGATGAGTTGTCTAGGCCTTTGTCTAAGAGATGAGGTTGCCTCATCACTGTTGAGGGCACTTTGGTCTCAGATTATTCCAGGAGACCTAAATAATGAGATGTCTTTTCCACATTTCAGACTTGGTTCTTTAGACTAACAGGACGCTAGCACCATTTCCTGCATAGTTCTTCAACGTACCTGTACAGTGCTAGATGTAGAGCTTTGAGTGCGGAGTTTCCCGGTTCCTGTGCTGTGTTATAATGACTAGTACAGAGACAAATGGATGGTACTTGTTAGAAGAAGATAGAGTTTCATATACAAATATATATACATACACACACACACACACACACACACACACACACACTTGATGGTGTCGTCACAAACCTGGCCTGTGAGACAGCAAAAGGAACTTGTGGGATGTGAGGCAACATTTTAGGGGATCATAACATAGCACCCATGTTGTTGAAATTATTTAATACCAACCCAGGGCTTCTACCCTGCCTTATATCATTTAGTTCCTGGATTTAAAAAAAAAAAAATACACACACCACTTATATTTCCAGGAAGCCTGAAACAGGACAAGAGCTGAGCAGCTGTCTACCCTCTGTGGTGTTAGAATCTACTTTCTTGATAACCCTGAGTTATTACTTACTACTTACTCTGCTTCATCTGGCTGCTCTTAACTCTTGAGGCCAGCCCTCAAGGCCATGTTCTCTTGACTCCTAAGCCAGGACAGTGTCCCCTTCCCCCTCCTGTACCTTCTTCTGCACCTTCTTGTCACTGTGCTTCTCCTGAGCCTGGGAAACTTAAGCCCTAACTATGTACCTTCTGCCCAGCTATTAGCTGTTGCTATCTTTATTTACCAATCAGAAATAACTTGGGGTCAAGGTTTACATAAGGACTCTCTTGACTCTGTGACAACCTGGTCCTGGGGGCCCACACTTACCATTATAATAGATAACAAATGACCAAATCTCAGCACACCCACTCTTTCCAATTTTTCATAATGAAGCTTTTTCCAAGATGCCACCTGGATAAATGAATAGGAATTGGGCTAAACGGCATTGAATCTTTCCACTGAGGCCACCTTCCACATGGGAATTTCTGCGTTCTCCTTTTTCACTCTGTTCCCCAGCTCCTGCCTCATTGACTGCTGCAACAATGAGCCCTCCCAAGAACATAGCCTTAACCATTTTTCTTCCTTTTACAGCATTTCTGCTTCTTCCTCAACCATGTTCCTGGGCTTTTGAGGACATGATATTACTGCCTCACTGAGTGCTGAGCCTCCAACAGTCGCTTAGTATCTTGGAAAAGTGTTAATTTCTCTATTTGCTGTAATTCTATGGAAAAAGTGGCTTCTCTGACCGAAGCTGAGTGCATTTATCTGTGGATTTATATACAGCAATTTAGGAAGCAGTTTAATGCTCTGTACTTCTAGTTTTCAGTTTACAACTTTAAGGTTCAAAAGCAGTTTGATCCACAGATACATTGTCCCTTTACACTATTTAGGGGTTGTTTTGACAACTCTCTTATCTCCCAATACAGCATGTAGGTGAAATGTAAATACAGTGGATATTACTCGGACTAAACATAGGTCCTCATTTGTCAAATGAATGGCACTATTAGTATCAATCCTGCAAAGTTATCACACCTGTCACAGAACACTGCTACTTTAGCATCCTGTTAGAAGTGACAGGTATAGGGAGCTTATGATTCTTTACAAAGGAAGGAAAATTTGAATCCCTTAATCATGAACATACAGGCTCTGGAATTTACCTACCAGTCCACTTCTGGGCACATTGTTATATATTGATAGGTGATCAGGCAGGATTCATCAGTCATTCAAGGCCAGTATCAAGCATATTTTTCCTGTTCTGTGGAAGAAATATAATACTTTTACATGAATATCCATATCCTGTACTCCTTTCTAGCCTGTACCACCCTCACTTGTGTTCACAATTTTCATTTACCCAGTTGATACCACCCCTCAAATTCTATGGGCAAACCACTCCCATATTTGGGAGGTTATTGATCAGACTAGAAGAGTGGAGGAATAGCCCTTAAAGGTGCTAACAGATATTTGGGGAATCCTTTACCAGATGGTGTTAGGGAAGTTGAAGTCCTTTGTTTCTTGGGGTTCTTAGTAACATTAGTAAATAATTTAAAACTGGACTCAAACAGAAGCTCAAGGAAAATTTTATTACATATAAGAAGTACCAGGGGAGGCAAGCTGTGAATCTCAGTTGCTGTGTGGAAGAGAAGAGGAGAAAATTAAGCCACATGACTTAAGCAAGGGTAATAGCCAGACACATGGCAGATAACAAGCCACATGTCAGGAAGACAACAATAGAGAAAATGTGAAGCAAGAAATCTTAGGGAAAAAAAAATATACTTAGAAGAGGAGAAAAAAATTATTTTTTAAGTAATTCAGAAAAATTTGGGTCTACTTAGAAAGCAACATAGCTATACTCTATAACAGACTGCACTACAGAGTGGAAATTTGGGGAAAGTATATCATAGAAAGAATAATTATTTTGGTTATCTCTTTAGCATAGCTCATGGTAGACCCATGTTTCTTGCGTTAAGCCTAAAATCCTGGGGGTAGTCCGTTATCCAGAGGACTCCCTGTCAGAAGTAGAATGTTATATCTCTACCCAGGCTAGAGATAGTATTCTCTTGACCAGGAGTTTTTTCCTTAATGAGTCTTTATTGCTACTGTAGCATAGGGATATGTGTAGTGATATGGAAGAATTTTTTTAGATCAGTATACATACATTTATGTTTAACTTGTATTCATTTTCTTCTTTGACAATTTTATACATATGTGAAATGCATTCACGTTACTTTCATGCTCACCCTTTTCGACCTTTCTCCCATTACTGTCAACCCCCACCCTCTTTATAAGTCTCTTTAATACAATCTATTATTCCTCAAGGACTAAATGACTTTAACCAGAGTTCCCAGAGTGACAGTGGTCTAACGCTATTCATTGGAGCTTAGTTAGCTGCCTGTGATTACACGAAGACAATGAAAGCCAATCCTCTGAGAGCTACCATTGGCCCACTGATGAGCAGAGTAGAACATGGCCTGTAAATACCTCACTATTCTCCTTTATCCTATGATAGACACAGATACATTCAACCTCTCAACACTGAAACATATGTTGCCAAATACAAACTTAATTTTAAAGTCCTATGTAATTGATAGAATAAAAATCTCATACTAATGTAACTATTTGCCACATGTGTGGTTTCATTCATAGATATTTTTGACTGCATATGCCAAGACCCATTTCTGTTACTATAACTCAGTCTGTTTATAAGACTTCAGTCATGCTGTCTTAAAATTACCCTATTGAGTTCATCTAATTAGATGATAGTTTCAAACTCCACATTTCCAAATTTCGTTATATTATCTGGTCCTAAATCTGAAAAAATGGAATATTTCTACCCATACTATAATTCTCTGAGTTATGGAAGGAAGGCCTGAACGTGTGAAATAATAACTTTATAGGCTCTAAGCAGAAGGGCAAAGCCTGTTTTCTGACATTCTGTCTGGCCTGCATATTGACATTCTCTTGAAATGATTAAGTCATAGACACATGTGCTTAGTGTTTTAATATTTATCATTTATATTTTTAACTAATACTTAGGAAATTTTATGTGGTGGTTTTGACTCCTTTCTTTAAACTATGAAGTTATGTGTTTGCTTCACTTCAGATAGCTCCCCTCTAATTAGTAGATAAACACAGGCTTAGAAGCAGATCTGCCCAGAATTGTTAATCCCCTGTGGTCTTATTATCTGCTTTCTTTCAGTGAATTATGACTTATGAGACCTGGGTATGAAGATAATGGTTCTCACTAATATTCTCTAACTTGTGTTTTTCGCCTCAACTAAAGGCTTCAGGTGTATAGCCCCTGGACAAAAAAGTTCTTCACATTCTTCAATTTGTGAGGAATAACATGGGCTGAAAGAAGTTCTGTGAGTTTAGAGTGATCATCAAACCTTGAAAAATAGTACAAACCTACATATGCCCAAAGGAATGGTAAAAGTACACTTATGCTTGATAACTCAGGCTCTATCTCCACCCATATTCACGCTCTGCAGAGACTCATTCCCTCCCGAATTCTTCTTTAATGATTGTTAACACTTTCTACAAAGATGGGGATGGAAAGGTTATTGTTTTTTTTCACACTTTCTCTTAGCTTTTAGCATTCTAGCCATGGTGAATTTACATCCACTTTCTCATATAACATCAGAATTGATAGCTGCCAGGATATTGCACAGGTGTGCTCTTCATGTTAGCCCTCATTATCTCTTCATAGGAATGATTTATGATTTATTTAGAAACTTAATATTGAATATTACCACCATTAAATTAGGAAAGTATGATTCTATTGACATTTATCTTGGTTTCATATTTCAAGTCTGAATTATACTTACTTGCATCTCTCTTCCAGCCTGGTTTGTTATAGATTCCCACACACTGCCTGAAGATGATTGGATGCGTGTGGCTGGTGTGGGAGCCTCACATCTAAGGAGTAGAGTTCAATGATGATGGTTAGCATACTATAATTTAGGAAGTAGATGATTCTGAGTGAATCTTCTTCATCCAGCATAAAACAGAAAAATTGAAAAGGTTTAGACAGTAAGTTTCACTTTCTTGCAGTATGATTTTGCATGCAACATTAGATTCTGTGCACCTTTTTGTTAGTGAGAGTGGACAATTGCACAGTATATTTGACTTGTGCAGTTAATTCCATTTACACTTTGGATAGTTATTGAGGGGATAAGACTTGTTTTGAGCACTTGCTTGAGTTCCCCCTATTTCTCTTAGTGTGTTTTTGGCTTATTGAGTGGATAGTATTTGATATTTCATTATTTATATTCATCTTTTCTTTTTATTATTTTAAGTTCTTTCCTGAGTCCTTATGATTGTCAGTTTCTGTCTCCTTAGTATAAGCGACAGATTCTGTGAGATACTTTCTGCAAAAATGGCTTCATTTTTGAGAATTTCATTAGTATATGCTAGCTTCCCTGTGATTATTAATGACTAAGGCAGTGCTTCTTTCTTACACTGATGCTTTCTTAGCTAGCAAGTTTTCTTAAAGCATTTGCCTATAACACCACCCTTACAGATGTCTACTTAAGATTTTGAGGCACGGAGCCATAGAGATGGCTCAACAAATAAGGGCATGTAGTACTCTTGCAAAGGCCCCAAATTCAATTCCCAACACATCTGTTAGTCATAACTACACATA